>CM038678.1:257066892-257456743 GCA_021605205.1 Aegilops longissima
TTTCTCCAAATCCGCAGGGCCAAAAGCAGCCGTGTGGCTCCCCTAAAGTCTCCATGTCCGCCTTCAAAAAGGCCATCGACGAGTCTGCACCGTCCGGCATGGTCGGAGGAGTCAAGGATCTGCTCAAGGCGAAGCGCCTATTCAGAGAACACCCGCGCATTGATGGGCACGGTGATTGAAAGGGATTTCATCCGCGGAGAGCGGGTTGCACGAGGCCGTCGGGGAGTTTATCGACAAGTTTTTAGGTACGCCACATGATGTACCTTTTGACGATTACCGCATATAAAAGATGCGCCAGATAGATAGTAGTCCACGAGACTTCGGTGCGTTGTTAAAATGACAGCGGCGCACGGATCATAATCCAGGTATAACATGTCGCTCTTCCGATGTAGGTGGCGAAGCGTCCGTTGGCTAGCGGACTGATGAATTTGCCGAGCTAAAGCGGCAACTTGACATGGCGGATGCCGACATCGCGCTTGTCAACAAGCGGCAGACGAGTCTAAGGTATGCAATTTCTCCGCGGACACTGGTAAGGGGCTTGATGCCCGTGCTTTACAACATGTATGCTTGATGCAGATGGTGCCGCTGCCATGGAGAACCTTCGGGAGGAACTACTTTGAGCCAAGGAGCAGGCGAGAAAAAGTGATGCGGCTGTTTTAAAAGGCGATCAAGAGCTGAAAGCGAACAGGCTGCTCACCGTCGAAGCAGGAAGGAAATGGCCGAGATGGCTATGAGGTTGAAGGATGCTGCCGACCGCTGCAAGCTTCTTGAAAAAGAAGATCGGGCGAACAAAAGGATTCCAGAGAAGGCCACTACCGGGGCCAGGATGCTCGCTCTGCAATGAGAGCCATGAAGCAGGGGCTACGTTAGGTCGGAGATATCGCGGTTGAAAGCCCTTTATGCTACGGATGAAGTTCGGGGATCCTAAATATGCTCAGTTGGACCGGCTGTGGAGTGCGGTGGATACTTATCCGGACTGGCGGCAAGTGCTGCGACGCGGCGAACACTTCCGTGATCAACAGGATCACGAAGTGGAAAAGCTTTTTGGTCGCAGCACAATCCAGGCGCCCACTTCCATTAACCGGCGTTTGGCGAATGGGCGAGCTGAATAGGTTATCCGGACTCGCCATGAAGGATGTCGTGAGTCATCTGGGCCGGAAAGGCCCGAGTCGAAGAGTTATTTTGGTTTGGTGCAGCGGTTCCTTGAGTGCGGTGCCGCATATCAATGCAATGAAGAGGTCGACATGCATAGAGGTGCACGGATGGCACTTCCCGTGTCAAGACATACTTGGCGGAGATGAAGGCCACCGACGTTGCATCCCAAGATTCGGACGGAGGAAGAGTACCGCCGAGCACTATTTTCGGGAAGTTACATGGGGCACTGCGTTTAATAGAGACGCAGTGCTTGAAGGATATCATGTTGAATAACATGTATAATTGTAAAACAATGATTCGATGGAATATAAAAGATTTTTATCGTGTGCTCGCAAGAATTAAAATACCTCACAATCGGCCGTTAATGTATATGTGTATATAACACTGAAAGATTGCAGGTCTTGACATTACGCTTATAATGCGGGGGTGTTCGCATGATGCGCATTTTCACACTTGATCAACGTCTTGGTCCTATAAAGGAGGTGATAGCGCAGCGAACTAAGCGATCGGACTATAATGCTTTATCACTTTCACTTAGCCATAGGAGTTTGACGGTTGGGGCTACTATATAGCCCCTAGGGGCACCGCTACGCCCGAATTGGCGCGTGTGTGCTGACGAAAGCGGACCTTCATTAATCTTGGAGGAATCCTAAATATACGGTGGGTCATCGAGTGGTTGACCAGTCTCACGCTATATCATGACGATCAGTTTTGGCTTTCTCTCTTGAGGTGCTACTTTGGCGAACGAGGGCACAATCACAGTAGTTCTCCGGTGCCGCCTTAGCCGATAGAGCGGGCGTAAGGCAGCAAAACATAGGAGCCGGGCAAACCCAACATTTGACAAAAGACATGATTCGGAGCTGATGCATATAAGGCCAAACTCCCGACGCCGAACACTCCCTAAGGTATTCGGTCTTTATGAAAACGGGCTGAACAATGCCCTTAATAATAAGCCCCTGGTGTCCAGGTACGCGCAAAATCCTGACGTGGTCGATGCCAAGACGCCAGCCTCCACCTCGGTTATAGCAAGAAACGGGGATGTGTATCAACAAGGCATTAAAAAAGGTTTACGCAGGGTCTTAATCTGAAAAGAATCCTTGGAGCGGGTCCTCTCTCCGCGTCTGCGTCCGTGTCTCCGTTGTGCCGTATCTGGACTGGTGTAGCACGGTGTTCATCTGTAAAAGAGAGGAACTTAGTTCAAAAAGATCGTGCGAAAATGTATGTTATATTAAATAAACAAAGTAAAATTTAAAAAAATGAATAAAATTGAGCTTTATTGTCTCTTGTTGTACATGCGCGGAGCCCCTTGAACGGGGGTATGCGGCTAGTAAGCCCTTGTATGTTAACGTCGGACTCGTCTAGCCATGTCCGGGGTCTGAACGACCTGTTTTAGGTGCTTTGATTAGTGAAGCAGGTTTAGTGTGTGGCTGTTAAGGCAGCCGCACAATCTTCCGCGCTCGAGGAACACTCGGTATTTCCCTTTAATGAGATGATGCCTCGTGGACCGGGCATTTTAATTATAAGGGATGCATAATGCGGTATTGCGTTAAAAGCGGTAAAGCTTGGCGTCCCAAGTAGTGTTGATAGCTACTTGTAAATGGGGTGATGTGGAAGGTCAGCTTTTCACGGCGGAAGTTGTCGGGTGACCGGAACATAACTTCTAGCTGGAGAGAGCCCGTACAATGGGCATCTGGGCCTGGCGTTACCCCTTGAAAGGAAGTGTTGCTATGGCGAATTGTTCTTGGGTCTATCCCCATTTTGCGGATTGTGTCCTGATATAGCAGGTTTAAATCACTGCCGCCGTCCATTAGGACTTGTGTAAAGTGGAGTCTGTCAATTATCGGATCTAATACCAAGGCAGTCCATCCTGCATTCTGGATATTTCTAGAGTAATCCTGATGGTCAAAGGTGATTGGTTTTAACAACGAGTGGCGGGACTCCTCTGGGATAGGCCGTATGGCGCATATCTCTATGGGCGCCACTCTGTTTCTCCCCTTTGTCACGTGAAGTGAATTTCTGTTTTGACTTCTTGTGGGAAGTTCTTTTGTTTTCGATTGCTCTGCTTGTGGGTTCATCATCGTCCTCGCTTGGTGTGTCGAGCCCTTGTGTTGGCGTTGAGTTTGCGGATTGCTTGAAGACCCAACAATCTCTGTGGGTATGGTTTGCGGGCTTCCCGGAGTCTGATGGATTTGACATATCTTGTCCATGATTTTGTTTAGGTTAGATAGCCGTCCTGTTATCCTTGATGGGCAGCTTTTTACGATTCTGCGAGAGCTTTTGAATCGGCTTTGACTACCGTGCTCTTGGGCTGTTTCCCTTGGTCGGCGCTGGTCCTTCTTCGTCGCGGTTTCCGTTCCCCTAACCCGGATGTACTTGGGTCGCTGGTGATCGCATCTTTCCAACCAGCTATCCTCTCCTGCGTAAGCGGGTCATGAGGCTTGTTAATCGGCCATTGTTCTTGGCTTTTCTTAGCCGGGTGTCTGGCGAGCCATTAAGTCTCTAATCTGTGTTTGAAAGCTGCTAAGGCTTGGCGTCCGGACAATCGACTATCTGGTTCTTTTAGTAAGAAATATGTTCCAGAGTTTCCGGCTGACTCTCGGGTTGTTGAGTTATATGACTTAAATCATCGCATCAGGAGGTCGGACATAGGTCCCTTGAAAATTTTCCCGAAAAGCATCCTCGAGCTCTTCCCAACTTCCAATGGTGTTTTCGGGAAGGCTTTTAAGCCAATGCCGGGCTGGCCCTTTGAGTTTGAGGGGTAAGTATTTTATGGCGTGGAGATCATCTCCTGTAGCCATGTGTATGTGGAGGATGTAATCCTTAATCCAGACTCCAGGGTATGTTGTTCCGTCGTATGCCTCTATGTTTACGGGCTTGAATCCCGTTGGAAATTCATGATCCAGCACCTCATTGGTGAAACATAGGGGGTATGCGGCACCCCTATATCTGGGCGTACCGTGATGTTTGGACATTTGATGTGTTGCGTTGCTTACTAGACCTTGCTTTCTTGGCCCATAGATAGATCTGGCTGGGCCATCTTTTTGATGTGAATCCTTGTGCGGATCGTGTGCCGGCTTGTGTGCGGCGTCCTTTGCCGCACTGTGTTGGCCATGGGGTCATTTGTCCAACCGGGTGGCTTCCTTATTTTTTGATTGCGGAGGCTCTAAGGCCTCATCATCAAATTCCGGCAGTAATTTTCGCTTCGGATAGCTCTTTGTGTGGCGACTGTCGCCGTATTTGTCTGCGGTGTTGAGTACTTTGCTCCATCTGATTCTGAGTGCATCTTCCGCTGTTTTGAGCTTCTGCTTCTGTTTTTTCAGGTTACGCGCAGTGGCGACGAGCCTTTTTTGGAGGTTCTTCTGCTCCAGCAAATTGTCCGGCGTGAGGTCGTCCGGATGTTGTCTTCGCCGGGGATGGGTTGTTTATCCAAGTTGCCCTGTTTGGACGGTTGCTCGATGGCATGTTCGTAAATCGCGGTTCGCCTGCTCTATGGCTGGAGTGCAGATGGCTGCTTTCTCTGTCGAGGTGGGGTTTGGAGCGGCGCTTACGCCGCCTCTTTGATTGCTTTTTGAGGGAACGATCCCTCATTGCGTCCCTTTGTTCCTCGTCGTCGTTTCCTTTAGGTGTATCCACCATGTATACATCGTGAGATGGGGTGGTTGTCGATGGCCTATAGGCGCTGGTTCTGTTAAATCTCCTACATACGTCGTCCATACCGTCGATGTCTTCGGAGTCGAAGTCGAGCATGTCGGTTAAATCATCGACAGTGGCTACAAAGTGGGTGGTGGGTGGGCTTTGAATTTCTTCGTCATCCTCATCCCAACCTTGCCGACCGTAATCCGGCCAGGGCTCTTCTGATGAAGAGAGAGACTTTAGTGAGTTCAGGATGTCGCCGAAGGGCGAGTGCTAAAAGATGTCCGCGACGGTGAACTCCATGATCGGCGCCCAATCGGATTCGATTGGCGAAGTCTTGAAGGTTGGTCCGGAGAAAAGTCCGGCACCTTGGAGTCACGAGCTCCGCAAAGGACAAGGCTGGTGTTCGGCTTGATCGCCATAGAGATTGCAGCCTCCGAGGCGGTGTCTAGCCACCCATCCTCGATTGGCGCAGTCGGCTCCGAGCTAGAGGTCGGAGCGGACACTGGTGCGGCCTCCAGGGCACTATTCGGCAGCAGAGCTAGATCATGCCCATCGCGACAGTGCGGCGTGCTTGGCTGTGGCTCGAACCCGTCGAAGATCAAGTCTCCGCGGACGTCAGCCGTGTAGTTCAAACTTCCAAATCTGACCTGATGGCCAGGGGCGTAGCTTTTGATCTGCTCGGATGGCCAAGTGAATTGCCCGCATGATGCAAAGCCGCCGAATCTGAAGATCTGTCCGGCGAGAAAAGTCTCACCTGGACCGCATCATTGTTGATGATCGGAGGAGCCATCGGGCCTAAAGGTGACGACACAGAGGAACTCTTAATTGAAAGCACCTATGTCGGTGTCAAAACCGGCGGATCTCGGGTAGGGGGTCCCAACTGTGTGTCTAAGCGGATGGTAACGGGAGACAAGGGACACGATGTTTTACCTGGTTCGGGCCCTCTCGATGGAGGTAAAACCCTACTCCTGCTGATTAATGTTGATGATATGGGTAGTACAAGAGTAGATCTACCACGAGATCGAGAGGCTAAACCCTAGAAGCTAGCCTATGGTATGATTGTTGTTAGTCCTCGGACTAAAACCCTCCGGTTTATATAGACCTTTGGAGAGGTTAAGGTTACATAGAGTCGGTTACAATGGGAGGAGATCTACATATCCGTGATCGCTAAGCTTACCTTCCACGCCAAGGAAAGTCCCATCCAGACACGGGACGAAGTCTTCAATCTTGTATCTTCATAGTCCAGGAGTCCGGCCAAAGGTTATAGTCCGGCCATCCGGACACCCCTAATCCAGGACTCCTCAGCCCCATCTGACTGCTGGGACCCACCAGCTACATCTTATACGCAAGGAAGTGCACGATACGGGACCCACCTGGTTTGAAGCATACGTGGCGTTGTCATTACGGTCGTGAAAGTGTGCGTACATATATCACGGTGGATGTAGAGCGGCGCACATGTAAGTAGTAAGCCGCATGCGTATCATGTACTGCGTCACGCATAACGCGGCCAGGTGCAAGAAAGAAAATCTGACCACATACGTACATCTGGGCAGGGTCTCGACGCCTACTCGCGCATCGTCTGGCGAGGGCTCATGTACATGGCTGGGTGAAGCGGAGAAATAGCGTCGTCGTCGTGTTCATGGGGATGCAACGGAATGCGTCGTGTTCATGGGGAGGCAACGGAATGCGTCGTGTTCATCGGGAGGCAACGGAATGTGTGGGAGCCAACCGGCTGGGTCGGAACGGAATGCGTGGTCATGTTCATCGGGAGGGCTTGGACGGAACAAGCGATGGAAACGAGGCCTGGCGTACCGCAGAACGGAGGAAACGGCCTTGTGTTCGACAAAATGGATGTTCATCGGGAGGGGTCTGGTGTACCGCAAAACGGAGGAAACGGACCTCCTACGGTCAAAACGGGGGTCCTGTTGACCGGGAGGGGTGTGGCGTACCGCAAAATGGATGAAACAGACTTGTGTTGGAGCGCTACGGTCGAAACGGGGGTCCTGTTCATCGGGAGGGGTGTGGCGTACCACAAAACGGGACTCCACGGGGTACTGTTCATCTCCACCGTCGACCTCCTCCAGCCTCCACGGGCTCCTGTTCATCCAGCCTCCACGGGCTCCTGTTCATCCAGCCTCCACCGCGCACTACTCCATCGGCTACTGTTCAACCACCCCTCCACCGTCTACTGTTCATCCAGCCCTCCACACCATGAGGTCCTGTTCAACCATCCCTCCACGGGCACCCCTCCACCGTCTACTGTTAATCCAACCCTCCACACCACGGGGTCCTATTCAATCACTCCTCCACGGGCACCCCTCCAACCGTCTACTGTTCATCCAGCCCTCCACACCACGGGGTCCTGTTCATCCACCCCTCCACGGTCACCCCTCCACCGTCTACTATTCATCCACCCCTCCACCACACCAGGGGGTCCTGTTCATCCAGAGGCAACACCACCGCTCACTGTTCATCCAACCCCCCGCAGCGCTCCTGTTCATCGAGAGGGAGCATCGATCGGCTTGATTAGCGGCGATGGCGAAGAATCGCTCGATCGGGTTGATTAACAACCATCGACCGATCGCTTCGGGTTCGATGTAGCGTAGTTCCTGCGGTCTGTCGCTTCGGGTTTAGTTAGAGCCCAACGCCTCGCTTCGGGTTGATTAGAGCCAACGCCTACACACGCTGCAGCGTATGTACGAGAGAAGCGCACATCGCTCGGCTCCCTACCTCCCACCGTAACCGGGAACTCCCCGAAATTTTCCTCGCCCTCGCTTCTACCACGGTTTTTTCCGTCATGGACAACCCAAAGAATGTCATGCAGCTGCGTCTCCAGCCCGCCCAGGACGAAAAGCCCATTTTCTGTCATGATTTTTGGTCATAGAAGTAGGTGCCCACCACATCTATGATGATACTGGGTTTTGTCACAATTATCGTCATAGAAGTGTCATATGTATGACAGAAAAAAATTCGTTCGGCCCAAAATGTCACGGATGTGTCTTTTTTTTGTAGTGGCTAGAGAAAAGAGAGTGATAGCTACATGAAGGAGCATGCATGCGAAAGCGATGGGCATGAAAGGAGTGAACATAAAAGGGATTCAAATATTTGAATTCGAGATGATGATACATGTAATCCATACTCGAACCAAAATTGATCTATCAAACATGCATACTCATATGAATTCACGCGCATCTATGTTATTTAATATGTAGATATTACTGATCCATACATTTTAGTAGAACATAATTTGGTTTAATTTTTTGAATTCAACCTTATGATTTTGAGATCATTGTATTTGTAAATAATATTATACATATAAAGGAGCAGAATTCTTTGTTGTGCTTTTTAAAGTATATATAAAAAATGATGTATATAGAAATTTATTCCAATCGAAAAAGGATCCCGCTCGAAAAAAATAGAATACAAACAGGATTTGAATTGAGTTGGCATGGTAAACGTGCACTCTGCAAAATTTGAACGAAGCGGGGAAAGTCGCAGTAACCGCCCAAAACCAAAATCTGCGAGATGGAAATTACTACTGCCTATCCCTGCCAAGCAAAGCCTATCTGCTCGATTTTTATAGGTTTCAATAGGGGTAGGTTTGTAATTTCACTCAAACGTGACATAACCGCCTCTCAGCCGGATTCATACACGGTGGGCGCCAAAACACAGCGTGTCCTCGGCCGAAATCGACTCCCTCCCTGATTCATACACGGTGGGCGCCAAAAACAAACTCTCGTTAGCAAATATTCGGTGTATGCGAGATTACCATTCTATCCCCAACCGACTAATATTGCTGTGATGTAGGAAATTTGAAACGGGGGCTAAGTTTGTAAATTTCCTCGCATTTGAGACAAGTGCACCCTGAAGACATGGTTCCCCTCTTCCTCTCCACCTCCATTTCCCCATTCATACTCCGTTGGCGCCAAAACACCCTCTCCACCCCAGCCTTCTCCGTCCGCCAACCCATCCACCACCGTCCTCCTCCACCATGTCGGAGCTGATACCCCGACAACGCCGTCCATTACAAGAGATCGACCTCTCTCATCCACGGCTCCGGATAGGGATCCTTGCATCTTGTCCT
Source organism: Aegilops longissima (assembly GCA_021605205.1). Taxonomy (NCBI): domain Eukaryota; kingdom Viridiplantae; phylum Streptophyta; class Magnoliopsida; order Poales; family Poaceae; genus Aegilops; species Aegilops longissima. Next base: position 257,075,768 of record CM038678.1, read on the forward strand.
CTTGCTTCATCCCCGTCGTCGTCCACCTTGTCGGCGCCGCTCCTACGACCATCTCATCCACCGCGCCCCGCCGCCACCGTCTACCCTCCTAGATCTGCTTCCACGCCGCCGTCAGCCATCACTACCGCAGCACCGTCAAATTCTCAGCAAATGCATACACGGCGCCACACCAGAGGCGGTACTCTTTCGTATCTGCTCAACTTATTTATCACAGCAAGAAAATAGATCGCCATTGCTTTACTCTGATTTCTTGTCCATCACTTACTTGCTAGTTGAGAGCAAACATTGGTTGCGAAGTTTCCTTTGTCCGATTTGCACCTTCAGATCCGCCATGGCACGCTCAATACTATACTCCCAATGCTTATGGTTTTCCCCTTTTATATTCCACACTAGTTAAATCACAGTAGACTAAATTTCAAAATTGGGTCAGTCAATTTTTTAGAGCTTGCCGGAGTTCACCAGTGCGAACGAAGGGGCTCGGGTGGGGACTTTGGTTGGGGGCGGTGGTGGGGCCTCGCCAAACAAAGAAAACTTCGATCGCGGTGGGGGCGGGGTGCGGGTGGGGGTGGAGGAAACAAAGGGGGGCTGATGGTCGGCCGGCTGCCGTGCAATGTTCTCATGGGAAGAATCGAATCTGAGGAAAAAGAAGGGTTAGGAGACGAGGATCTTCATCCAACCGCCGAAATGGTCAATCGACCCAAATGCAAACATGCCTTTATATTCAGTACCATCATCGTACACGCTAGCAATCGTCCTGAATCCATCAAGCTAAACAACGTGCCACTCATAATTCCAAACTTGTTGCTCAAGTACTAATCGATATGATGCTGATATTACTAAAACATATAACATTTAATTGGTCAGCTAATGTTCCTACTTTACTTTTGAAAAAGCATGTGCACCACATATAGAGAGACCGCAGTGAGTTGCTTTCTTAATGCACTCTGGTTCATCATGTGTGGGCACTGCGCAACGAACAGTTTATTATCCAAAATCTGCTTGCTCTTCTTTACCATGTTCCTCTTCCATTCTTCTTTAATAAGTACTCTCTCCGTTCCTAAATACAAGTCTTTGTATAGATTCCACCATGGACTACATATGGAGCAAAATGAGTGAATCTACACTCTAAAATGTATCTGGATACATCTCAGATGTGATCCATAGTGGAAATCTCTACCAAGACTTATATTTTGGAACGGAGGGAGTATGATAGTAGTATAGTATGTTCCTTGTAGTGAATATGAGCAGGGACATTTGTAGTGTAGAGGTCTATATGGTCGGTTGGTATGGACACTTTGAACTCATCGGGCCTCTTTGATTCATAGAATTTTGTAAACATGGGAATAGGATTTGTAGTGGCCTGCCCACTTGAATCCTATAAGAATAGCAAGGAAATGCAGGGAGCTGTGTCGCCTTTGCGAGTTACACTGATATTAACAGTATCGCACCTTCAGTTGAAGAGAGCTGGTATCCGAAGCCTTTCTAGCCGTACCGGCAATACTAGCACATATATTCCAGCAAGTTCCACTTTGCTGATTTTACTCTGATGCTTACGGTTTTCCTGTTATATCTACACTATGATCTGTGTAGCTGCTTTGTGTCGCACTAGCAGCAGTCCACTCTTGAAGCTAAACACCGCAATGACTTACAAAATTGGCACCAAGGCATTGAGTGCCATTCTGGATGCAATGAAACTCATACGCTCACCACCTGTTCATTCTTGTTCAGAATACGATCCTAATGACTATTCTATCCTTGAGGAGTCAAAGGCAGATGGCCTGTCCTGTTCACCCATCAAGGTGCATGTTCTAATTTGGCAAGGTTTTATTGATTGCGTGTATCTTGCATATGTTGTCTTGCATTTCTTCTACTTTGTTGCACCGCCATCTGCTTAGTTTACTCATCATATATGTCGAGATGCCATGCCCACACATTATGATTACATATTCCATCTATCATCATAACATGTTTTTCCACTCAAATGTTGTTCTTGTGCATCAGACATCAAAAAGGAAGAGGGTGATTGCTGAACCTGAAGGAGCACCAGCAAAGTCCTTGAAAAATGTGGTTGTGCCGGAGAAATCAGACAGCACCCCACTTATATTGGCTGTACAACCAGTGACACAAAACGTAGGACCGACTCCAGCAGACTGTACCCATACTTCACTGGCCACACCACTAGCCGCACCACACAGGACCTGCACTCTAGCAAAAGGTATGCCGATTTCAGTTGCCATACCACCAGACGTACCATAGAAAAATCCCACTCCAGCAAAAAGTACAGCAAGTCCACCAGCCGAAGACCTATCCCAACTGTAGAGACGACCAATTCCTGCAGATTGGAACCCCATTCCAGTTATTCCCAATTTAAAAGACAATGCTTTCAATGTTGTTAGGGACCACGTGCATATATTCCCATCATGGGAAGATTATAGTGAAGACAAACACCATTTTCACATCTTCATGTCCCACTTACGTGTAGGTGCTATTATTCATGGTGATTCTTTTCCTGTTTTCTGCTGATTGAACACATCAATGATTTACATTACATTGTTGTAAGTAGGCGAGGGTCAATCTGGATAGTCATGACGAGCAAAGCTTGCTTGCGCTTTTCATGGAAGCATTGCAGCAGTATTGGTGTTACCTGAGGAAATCACACTTTGATGGCAAGTCTATAAACGAATTTCTGATGAAGTCTCCTGTGCTAAATTTAGAAGACACTGAATGGAAAACCTTGGTATGCACTGGTTTCGTTCAGAGGTTGATGTACTGTCTACGATATCACATGACAATTTGAAACTTCTACTTTTCCGCATGTGCCTTACGGATCTTTTTTGCAGGAAATCCGCTCGAAAAAGAATTTTGGTTTGAAAAGAACGACAGGATATCGCAAATATGTTGCTCGCTGCTTTGCTCTTGTTAGTACATGTTGTCCTGTATCACTATACTTGCATACATACCTGGTTCATTATGTGACAATAGTATGCATGAGAGCTTGCTTATCAATTGTTCGCTCCAAATTATCTGATCTGTATGAATGGTTACATTAGTGTAGAGTATATCCAATGCCAATGAAAAGTTTTAGCTCTGCATTGTTCTTGTAAGTACCTGATGTCCTTTATCAGTGTACTTATATTGACAGGTAGTTGTTCATCTACCATCACTCTGCAGCTTATTTTCCTTTGCCCTCCATTTTCTACACATAAGATCCATATTTACTCTTACCACAAGGACCGATGGTACTGAAGAAGTTTAGCTCTGCATTGCTCTTGGTTGTACCTTTTGCCTGTATCGCTGTACTTACATTTATAGATACTTGGTTATGTAGCATCACTCTTCATCTTATCTTAAATATTCTCCTTTTTTCTTATATTGTCACATTTATATTTACTCTTAACAAAATATAGAATAAAGGCAATGCTTATGAAGAAGATTCTGTGGTAAACTTCTTGAATTGCCCCCTCCCCCATCAGCATGGACAAGGGCTTTATAGAGCCTGCCTTCACCAATAATGTAAGTTTGTCCTTCTCAAGCTTTCAAACTTTGTTGTGTATATTTGGTTAGGCATGACTGCAACAGCTGTTTATTTTTGGTGTTTGCATTAAATTGCATGTTTAAAGTTTATTATGTAGTTCATAAACAAAAGTTTTTCCTTCTCAATTTAAGTTTTCAGTTATACAACCAAGTTCCTTCTTCATACCATGTAAATTAAACTATACAGAGCAAGTGATCTTCTTTTGCCAATCTGAAATGGGATAAATTGACAACACACTAACCATTGATACTTCTGAGTTCTTGATCTGTAATCCAGTGGTGTCGTGAAGCTGCCAACTCCTTCACAATGTCATTTCCTGCCATGTCTTGACCTGAACAATACCATATTGTGTTCATGCTATTTTAAACTGTGTCACTTTATTCGTTAGTAAGAAATGTGATGAATTGTCAGCACTGAAACTTATATGTGCAAAACCTGTCATCTGTCTGCTTGTTTATCTTTCAGAGTGAGGAGGATATAAGTGTCAAACAAGTGCAGTCTCACCAGCTTGCTCAGCTGCTTGCGCTGCACCTCCCGAGCAGGGCTAACCTTTCTTGAACTCTATTGAAGTGCTGTCGGTTTTGTATATTATTTTGTCGGCGTGTTTAGTTGCACTGCTGGCGATCTTTGATGCCCAGTGTATGTAATCTATTGTCTTCTTGTGCTTTATTATCATAGTGGCGAACTTTGATGCCCAGTGGATGTAATATGCCGTAATTTCTTTATTGTATAGTCTAGGTTTTTTCTTATTCATGATGTTGAAGTTATTTTACTGTATCTATATCCTGTCTTCGCAGTAAACCGGCCAAACCGTAAAATTACGGTACATACTCGGGCCGTCATGCAAATCACCATGTATGATCCGCATCATGGGCCCTGTCATCTTGGTCCGTTAATAGGCCTAAATGTAAACTGGCCCACTAGTAGATTTGGGCCTTTAATAGGCCGAGTAAACCGCCGGCCCTATTTTCCCAAGAAAACTCAATGGGCCTTTAGGAGGCTGAAAAGTAGGTTGGGCTTGAAACGTGCCGAACAGCTCACGGGCCGGCAGCAGGCCGAAATAGACCCTGACCCATGAATGTGCCAATCAAATCTTGGGCTTATAACAGGCCAAAATTGTCTCGGTCCTTGTTTGGCCCAATCAGATTATCGGCTGTGAGCAGGCCGGATGCAAACCGGGTCGTAGTTAGGCCCAACTATATGACGTACTTTTAACAGGCCAAAATGAATATAGGGCTGAAATGTTAAACAGTCCCTTAACAGGCCGAAACTAATATCAGGCCGAATTACTAAATGGGCCTTTAGCAAGTGGTCCCAAAAGCATAGCGTCCAATTGACGGGCCGAATCTGATATGGGCCATAATTTAGCCCAATCCTCTTAAAGGGTCGGGCCTGATCTGGTCCGTAATTTGGCCCAGAACGTGGTAGGCTTTTAACGGGCCTGATCTCATATGGACCATTATTAGGCCCGGAACGTTGCAGGCCATTAATGGACCGAATCAAATATGGGCCGACATTTGGCCCAAAACATGCCAACCAGTTAATGGGCCGGCCTACTAGGGTCCTCAAAATCTTGTGGGCCTACAGCTGGGCCAGCCCATTAATGTCGGCGAAATCTCATGGGCCTTTAGTTGGGCTGGCCCATTATGGTCCACAAAAATCTTGTGGGCCTTCACCTAGGCCGGCCCATTATGGCTCGCAAAAATCTTTTGGGACTTTACCTCGGCCGGCCCATTATGGCCCACAAAATCTTGTGGGCCATTAGCTGGGCCGACCCATTATGGTCCGCAAAATTTGGTGGGCCTTTAGTTGGGCCGGCCCATTTAAACTTTATGGGCGACTTTTGGGCCGGTCCACGTGTTAACATATCATAGGCGCATCTCGGCCATTGGATGAGTGAGACCTGTGCCAACACGATGCTGACACGTGTTTCCTCCAGCCAATGATGATTTTACACATGGAAAATCCCCATTGGTCGGGGCTGTTAACGGGTTATCGGATCCAAAACCGGACCCGATAGCTTAACGGCGTTCCGTTACGGTGGATGCCACGTGTCGGTCACCCTTGACGAAAACACTTTTGTGACGCGCGATTTATCGTCATGGAAGTGGACACTTTCGTAATGATAATTTTGGTAATGTCATGGAACACTTCTACGACAGCACATGTATGACTATCTTGATTCTGTCATAAATTTGTCATGGATGTACATGCATGACAGAAAACTTGACCTACTGTGACAAACACGTATCATCACGGAAGTGTATTTTTTTGTAGTGTATGTGGCCCAACGCCACATCGGGCCTACTAACGGCCCATATAAAAATGACACTAATCAAGCCTGAGCAAACTTCCGGCATGTTAAAGGCCTGTGTAGTAGGTCAGCACATTTACGGCATGTCTGAATTTCGGCCTGTGGAAGACCAGCATTGTAAATGGGCCACCATTTCGGCCTGCTAAGACCAGTGGTTATTTGGCACAATCAGGGCCCAATCTTACTTTCGGCCTATTAAAGGCCCATGTTTTTATGGGCTCGAGATATTTACACCTGTAAACAACCTATTATTACTGAGGGCCCAAATTATGTTTAGGCATTAAAGGCCCACTAAGGGCACAGCCTACCAGAAAAATATGAAGCTTATGCTGATTTAGGCCCAGATATTTTAGTGGGCTACATGCAAATTTCGCCGAGAATCATTTTTAGCCCAATTGGAATGGGCCCGATTTAATGTTGGCATGTTGGGCTCCTCTGAAGCTTACTACGAATACATTACTAAGATAAACCTACACTATACAAAAATAGTGTCATAATTACTGCAACCTTTGGCAGCATTATAAATTTTGTATCACAAAAAATATATTCCAACCATACAACAAAAGGCATGTTGGCATAAAGTTTACAGTCCTTGCAGATAAAAGCACCATCAGATGTATAGAAGCATAGATCATTTGACCTGAGTGCTAATGTTTCAGGCTGTAGAATCTAATGGAGCAGCACAATCTTCCCCTTTTTCTGCCATTGCTCCTGAACAATGAAGCAAATATATGATAGTCTGGTTTCAAAACCATTCTTATCTTCACGACATTTGTCAACCACTATTATTGTTTCCGACACAACGTCCATTAGGGTTTGGACTTGTGTGCGAACCTGAATATAGCACTCTGTCTAGCGGAAGATTTTTTCAAGAGGCGATTTGGACGAGGTTACCTTGACAACCAACCCAGAATCATGCAGGAAGGTGCTTTTTGCACTATTAGTGGAGAGATACTGATGCACTGCAGCAAGAGGTGACATTGTGCATGGGGTAGCCTCGTCACCTTCAGGTGGTTGTGGCTGTTCAATCATTTGGTCCATAGCTTGCTGAAAGTTTGAACTTGTAGATTAGTGTACCAGATAAGTTACTAATGAGACAAAAACAAACAAAGTAGGTTTCAAATTTATACATAACTTATTTTGGTGAACTACTATAATACATTAACATGTATTGTAGTGCCAACTACATAATAAAAATCACTTTCGGAACATATGTCCATGTATCATGCCTACTGTATTGTCTATTTCCTAACATTCGTTGACATCTAAGGATAAAGATACATGGCTTAAAGTAGGATGAACATAGTATGACATCATTCATATCATGGGAAAACAGATATAAAACAAACAGGCTATTGTATCATTGTGTGCGTACGTGAACATCACAACTAGATTATAGATCAAGACCAAAAGAATATCCTTCATCTCTTTTAAACCATGTAAGGTGAAACAGGCTATTATACATTAAGACAACTGTGTATAAAAGTGAACAGAGTAACTAACATTGGCTGCAAACCAAGCAGTTAAATGAACACATCATAGTACCAATCAGTTCAAAGGCAGGAGGAGTAAGGACTTACAACAGCAGCCTGAACTAGTGTGCTCATTCCCTTCATCTTGCTAGTGTGAGAATCCTTGAAGATTTTGCACTGCATTCGGTTCAGGTTCTTTTTGGTCTGCATGGGTTTTCCTCTGTATTTGGAACAAGCCAATATAGATACGATAATATGGCAAAGAAAAAAGAAGGAACTAGCAGCTATTTATAAGAGCCTCGCAGTGTGTAATATAGCTACGAGATCCTGTTGTCTGTTGGAATTTCACTTTAGAATGTTTGGTCTTGTTCTTCAAACAGTTAGCCTAGAAGAAGATACACTTGTAAGGCACACGCATAAATACAAGTTCAATATGTGGTCTGATCAAATACATATACCCTACCTGTTACTTTGGATCAGACCAGTGTTTAACAAGGGCTATCGAGTCTTCATCTGTAATATATTCCACTAGAGATGTTTGGGCGATTTCATTGTTAGCCTTGCCTTCAAAGTGATATTTTCTAAGGTGGTACCGATATTGTCGCAGAGCAGACTGAAAAACATGAGTGCATGCTTGCTTAGTTGCATCATCTTTCGGATTCAACTTGAACCTCATCTGTTGAAAAAAGAATGTGAGTCTTATTAGGAGGAAGCTAGAAAGTATGGCACGGAGCAAGACAATATTACAAATTGCGAGGAATAACATTACTTACGGATAATTGGTCAAGGAAGGTGTTAAACTGGGTATTGTCTTTCTCATTCCTGTACTGGATCCATGTTGGGAGGATACATGCATGACACCTAACGGCAATGGCTGCCTCTGATACTAACTTGGCTGACTCAGTAGCATCACGTGGCCTTTTTAAACCTGCCTCAAAATGGATCTCCATTCTTCCTCCTTTAGATTTTCTTAATCAGTCAAGCATTATCCCTGATGTTTGTTTCGCTATGCGCGTGGTTCTAGTTCAACAACGAATATGGAAAGTGTTAGTGCACATCAAACGTGAGAGTACATATAAAGGAGCATGCAATCGCAACTTGACTCGGTCAGTACCGTCTTGGTGTTGATGCTCATGAGGTTCATCTGATCTTGCCAAGTCTGTTGTGTCGTGATGCTTGGAAGTAGTGTTAGGTGTGAAGGCAGCTTGGGAACTGGCGGTTCGAGCAAGCGAGCGAGTAACTTCGTTGAGATGCTGGTATAGTTGAAGCGGATGCTGCAGTTGGTGGAGCGGTGATACTATGTTTGTAGATTTAGCCGGTGGACTTGGACCTTCTACTTCACTATAAGTACCAGCAGAATCTCGAGGGCAAATCCTTTTCCATTTCACCCGACGAGTAACACCATTCCTGCTTGTCGTGGATATACCCGTGGCGTAAACCGGCGGAAGTATAACCCGCCGGACTTGGCGGTTTACTTGAGACCGGCTAAGACTTGACGATTCACCTGGCGACCCGCTTTGGACTGGCGGTTTACGGTTCATTGGTAATCCGGCGGCGGGACGACAGACGGTGACAAGGCCCGAGGCCCGAAGGCGGTTCATACTATGGTGGGCGGTTTAAGAGGAAAAGCGTGAGGAATATTTGTCTTACAAAGAGTTAAGACCTGGACTTGTATCCGGTTTATATTAGAGATAGACTAGTCCTAATCCTAATAGGACTCCACATGTAACCCGCCCTTCAACATATATAAGGAGGGCAGGGCTCCAAAGAGGGACAAGGCAAGCAAGAAATAATCTCTAGGGCTAGACACAACTAGAGGAGGGCCGCTTCTGGCGACTCCCTCGTGATGATAATGAGACCTAGCCTCAAACAGCATGTAGGGCTATTACCGGATGATGTTTCCCGGGGCCCGAAGCTGTCTAAATCCCTGTCTTGTGTTGCGTCTCTCGATTCCGATCAACCCCTCTCAAGCTACCACATAGATGCGTTGGCCTCGCGACTAAGTCCTGACACTAAGGACATCTGCCGTGACAAATCCACGATAGTTGGCGCCCACCGCGGGGCACGCGCACGGTGGTGTTGAATTCTTGGAGGGATCTTTCCGAGGGTTTCGAAAAATCGTGAATTTCCGAATGAAGCAGGAGCCGAAACGGAAGGATTTGCATCAAGCGTAACTTCGTCGGTTGAGAACAAGGAAATATTATTGTCAAGTCACGATGGATGATCTTTCACAATTTTTTGATCCAATCTGGGTTGGCTGTCAAATCGCCATGAATTTTGCCTACATGTATCTATCGAAGGAAGCTAGAAGTCGTCAGCTACTTCGAGTCAGACGGGCGGATTGGAATAAGTGCCTGCAAGTACAATCTAGTTTACAGCAAAGACAAATCGGGTTAAAGGAAGTTTACACGACCTGGAAACGGAAAAGGCCCCGGCCTAGATTCACCCCGTCAGGACACCTTCGCCACCTCGGCCATCGGGTCAACGACCGTTTTGCGCCAATCCGAGTTGTCACCACGGGCCTGCGTCGGCTGCAACCCGCCCTCAGTTTTATGCCTCAAGTCGCCGCCGTTCGAGCTGGCCTGCCTGGCCGTTGTTGAGCCGCCGCCGCGGCCTTCGTCCTGCAGGAGCTGCGGGTCCCCGCGCCTCCACCGCCGCCAAGCTGCCTCCGGTGTGCAGTACACCTCTGCTGGGCTCTGTTGAGCCGCCGCGGCCGCCTGTACCTTGCCTCCCCGACTCGGACTCGCTTCCACGGTTGTTTCCATTGGACTCGCCACAGTCCGCCCAGTCATCGCCTGCGAGTTGTGTTGAGCCCTGCCTCCGTTCGAGTCGCGCCGCCCTCTACCCGGGTCCGATTGGAGTCGCCATCGTGCCTCAAGCCGATCGGCCTCGCCTTTCCGAAGTGCGCGGTGCCCTGCGGGTTTTCACCTCCGCCAAAAGTTCACCGGCAAATTTTTATCGTTCCGCCGAAAGCCAGAGTTGCTGCCTTTCCAAGTGACCGGCCTTCATTCCGAGTCCGAGTATCCGCTTTAAAAGCCGCCCCTGTCGGGCCAACTCAGCGTCTGATGCAAGATACAAACCGCCGTCGCACTTTGCCGGGTCAACCGCTCACTGGCGTGTCTCCGTCGACCTCGCGCCCCGCGCCCGGCGTCAAGCGGCCCTGCTTCTTCAAGTGCCCTTGTGCGGTCAAGCGCCTACAACTCTCCGTCGTCCTGTATCGCGCCTCCAGGAGCTGTCGCCGGCGAGTCGGCGCCCGCCTTTGGCCTCGATGCATTCGAGCAGCCAAACCGCTTGCGGCCTTTGTTGCCTCATAAACCGCTATGGCTTGGCGTCGCTACCGCCGTCGCCGAACCGCCGCCTTTCTACTCATGGCTCCGCTTCAAGTCGTCGCCGCGGGCTCGCCATGAACCGCCAAGATGGGCCTTGTTGGGCTGGCCGTGAGCCGCCACGTCCGCACGGTCTCACTTCACCGCTTCCACTCTTCTCCGTCCGCGCAGGCGTGCTAAGCTCGAGGCACGGCGACGCGACCCGCCGCCGATTTAGTCTGCGGGCTCCGCCGTGCTGGAACCACCATTTCTGTCTCGGCGCCCCGCGTCTCGTGCCGCTTCGAGCTACCACTACTCAGTCTTGATTTGAGCCGCGAGTCTCCTTCGGCTCAGCATCAATCGCCATAACCAACCTGCTAAACGCCCGGCCGCCTCGGCTTTGCTTCGCTACTAGTCGATTCGTCTCCGCTGGCCTCGCCTCTGCTTTGCCAGGCGCCGAGTTAACCCGCCCTCCTCGATCGAAACCACGCCTGCGTTTCAAGGCTCCAACCTACCTGGCACTGCCGAGCCGCCTCTGCCTTGTGTTGTGTTCACCTCCGAGTCAGCCCGTAGTTTCCGGCCCTGAGTCGACCTCGCCTCTGGGCCTTGAGTCTCCGCTGCCGTGGTCTCTCAAGAAGCCGGCCTCGCAGTCGCGCTGGCGGTGCTTTGACCGCCTTATCAAGATTACAATAGGTGTGTGTATGCTCAGCTTCAGATGTACTAATGCTCTTATTGTCACGACGAGCGGCGGGTGGGCGCTGTATGGAGGCACACAGCCGCTAGATGCCAAAGTCTACTGGACATCGGATCTATTTTAATTGCTGTGCCCGGACAAGCAACTCTGATGATCAGTCTGATACATTGCAAGAAAACCATTATTCAGCAGCAGTGGTAGCATTGTTATCCACATGCATCAATTACTAGTGAACGCTTGTTGTGTATCAAGCACATTGACTTGGATCTCAAGGGCCAGTCGTTATTTAAAGAAAGGAGTGAATTCAGTGCCTTACTGAAGCGTCATGCAAAAATCCATCGGATGCTCTCTGTACTAGTGCTCTGGCCGCAAGAATTGTTATTCCCGTGGATATTATCTACGTGAGGAAGTTTTTGGGAGGATAACATCTTTTGCAAAATTATCTACGGATGCCACGTACTGATCGTCCATCGTCCTGATGAATCAGAGAGCACATTGCTGGCGTCTGTCTACACCGACAATCGACCGCGCCGGTTTACAAATGCCCGCAGCCGACTCTCCGTCCGCACCGGCTTACGACGCCCGCGGCCGACTCTCGGTTTACGACACCCGCAGCCGACTCTCGGTTTACAACGCCGTGGCCGACTCGGCCGTGATTAATTTCAGCTTCTCCGTGGTGATCATCGACTCCACGATGAATAACCCCTGGCATGATATATCAGGTGAAATCCATCCAATATATTATATATTGTATATTGCCTTCTTTAAAGAGAAATTACTTTGGCCTGCAAAGTTGTCTAATGCAGGACCGTAAACTGCCATATTGGTGCAAATTTAAAGGCTGTCAGAAAATTTCCGGCTTAAAAAGAGGGATTCCGGTTTAAAATCCGGCTCAAGGGGAAGATATCTCCCACAAAGCTTTAAAGCTCTCAAATCCGGTTCAAAATCTCGGTTCAAGAAGGATTTAACTCTTGCAAAAAGTTAAAGGGTGCCAACGAGGACCTGCTGCCATGATGCGCGGTTCAGACATGGGTATCATGCCTTATTGGCTTATCATATTATTGATCACTTGGGGGCTTGGTCATGTCTGAACCATAGTCACACCTCTTGATCGGCGCAATGCCACAAAGATCACTTGGGGCTTGGTCGTGTCCGAACCAATGCAACACCTTTTGATAGGCGAAAGCCACCAGATCACTTGGGGACATGGTCAAGTCTGAACCGATCACGCCTCTTGATCGACCTAAGGCCATAGAGTCACTTGGGGCTTGGTCGAACCCGAACCATTGCCACGCCACTTGATCGGCATAATGCCACGGTTTCAGTTGGGGACCTGGCTGACTTGTACCATAGCTACACCTTATTGGGAGCTTGGTCGTGTCCGACCATGGTCACACCATCTGATCGGCTCAGTAAAGCCTCTTTTTGCAAACGGTTTTATCTTTGCCTTTGCTTGAATTCTGTTCTTTTTTGCTAAAGACCTTTTACTTCTGTTGCGTTTTAAACCGACATTGTTAATCTGGTTCAACTGTCAATTACAAATTGGCGGAACACGGTCAAATCTTAATCCGGAGACTATCTGCCCGGTTTGATTTTATGTTACCATCTTATTATGGAGTAAACCGGTGTTCATTAACCCGGCTTGACTTTCAATTACAAGTTGTCAGTACATGATCAAATCATAATACGGAGATTATCAGCCCGGTCTGGTTTGACTACGAGTCACCAGTATTATATATGGTTAAACCGGTGTTTATCACAACCCGGTACGGTTTTATCATAAACCGGCACAGTATGAAAGGAGTTATCATTACTCAAGATTGGGGTTATCACCCTTGATACAAAAAGTTGGTAAACCAATGATGTGATTCAATGTCACAGAAACAGGTTGAATAAAGCATGATGAGAAATTATCCGGTGTTTGTTAACCCGGCCTGGCTTTGGACTATAAGTCGCCAGTACATATTTGGTCGCGCCATTGAAATCATGCGCTCATAAATCATTGGATTATATTATTCAAATCTTCAAATATCAAACATGGCTGGATTTCTATTATGGTTATCAATAACCAGTATTATGGTTAAGGTTTTCAAAGTCGCTTTAGCGCAATGGCTATCATATTGTCAATAGGATATGATTTATTCTACAATTAAAGGCATAGTCCCGAGTTGCTACAGGCTTACAACCCGGCAGTTGGGGGCTACATTATTTAAGTTGAGATTACATCAAATATGCAAGTCTCATGTCGCTGCAAGCATGCACCATGACACTTGGGGGCTAATGCAAAGTCATTTTTTGCTCATATTATTGAAGACCCGACTCACATTATAATGAGCCGGCCCTTGGGGGCTACCAATTGCTCCTATCAACAATTCAAGGTACAAAGCTTTTTATCCATTATATTGAAGGATACATTGCTCAGTTGGTAAAGAACAAGGATCTTAACCTTGTGGACGTGGATTCAAGCCCCATGATGGGGGTCATATCATATGATGTTATTTTCATTGAAGTATATATCAAGTCCCAGGTTGCTGCAAGCATGACAACCCGACACTTGGGGGCTACATATGTTGAATACTCAATTCTGACTAGTGATTGAGATGAACAACCCGGATTTCTTCAAGGTTGCAACACTTATATTGGAGCAAGTCTTAAGCTATCACTATGTTCTCCTCTTAAGACTTGGGGGCTACAGGTATTATGCATATATATAGGAGGAACATTTTAAATTATCTCAAATTATCAGTTTTGAGCAAATCAGAAGATCAATTACATCACCCGTGTCAACAACAATTATGACCCGGCATCGCTCATTATATAACTTCGGCAATTTTGGTAATGATAAACCGAATGTTTTAAATCTTCAAGCCGGTGAATATCGATGAGTACTTGAAGGCCAATATTTTTAAACCGCGCTTTGAAAGCCGACTCAAGTGGATTATTCTTCACAATATTTCTCGTGAGAAACCAATGTCAACAAATTGAGTATGAAGCTGGTCTATTGACTCGGATTTTTCAGAAGGAAGAAATGACAAGGACTTCAGGATGATCAAGTGCCGGTTTACAAGAATTCTTAACCCGGAGCATAGTCTATCAAATTTGTTCTTGTATTTGTTTTACAGGATCAGTTTAACATGGATAAATCCAAAATAAACTGGGGGCTAATGTCGGGGATATACCCCGTGGCGTAAACCGGCCGAAAGTATAACCCGGCCGGACTTGGCGGTTTACTTGAGACCCGGCTAAGACTTGACGATTCACTGGCGACCCGTTTGGACCTGGCGGTTTACGGTTCATTGGTAATCCGGCAGGCGGGACAGACGGTGACAAGGCCCAAGGCCCAGAAGGCCGGTTCATACTATGGTGGGCCGGTTTAAGAGGAAAAGCGTGAGGAATATTTGTCTTACAAAGAGTTAAGACCTGGGCTTGTATCCGGTTTATATTAGAGATAGACTAGTCCTAATCCTAATAGGACTCCACATGTAACCCGCCCCTTCAACATATATAAGGAGGGGCAGGGCTCCCCAAAGAGGGACAGGCTACAAGCAAGAAATAATCTCTAGGGCTAGACACAACTAGAGGAGGCTGTTTTACATCGACTCCCTCGTGATGATAATGAGACCTAGCCTCAAACAGCATGTAGGGCTATTACCGGATGATGTTTCCCGGGGCCCGAAGCTGTCTAAATCCCTGTCTTGTGTTGCGTCTCTCGATTTCGATCAACCCCTCTCAAGCTACCACATAGATGCATTGGCCTCACGACTAAGTCCTGACACTAAGGACATCTGCCGTGACAAATCCACGACACCTGCTATATTCTTTTCCTTGCTCTTTTTTGACTTTGCCATGTCAAGGCGTACCTGAGGGAGTCCTGGACTAAGGGGTCCTTGGGCGTCCGGTCTGTTACCCATGGGCCGGACTGATGGGCTGTGAAGATACGAAGACCGAAGACTGCACCCATGTCTGGATGGGAATCTCCTTGGCATAGAAGGCAAGCTTGCTGACCGGATATGTAGATTCCTTTCTTTGTAACCGACCTTGTGTAACCCTAGATCCTCCTGGTGTCTATATAAACCGGAGGACTTAGTCTGGAAGCGGGGAGACTCATTACCATAGTCATACAAGCTAGACTTCTAGGGTTTAGCCATTACGATCTCGTGGTAGATCAACTCTTGTAATACTCATATTCATCAAGATCAATCAAGCAGGAAGTAGGGTATTACCTCCATAGAGAGGGCCTGAACCTGGGTAAACATCGTGTCCCCTGTCTCCTGTTACCATCGACCTTAGACGCATAGTTCGAGATCCCCTACCCGAGATCCTCCGGTTTTGACACCAACATTGGTGCTTTCATTGAGAGTTCCATTGTGCCGTCTACAACAGGATCGATGACTCGCCTCGTCCTTAAAGACAATATCACTACCGGAGGAGAACTGGCCCCAGGCCAAACCCTCAGGTTCGGCAGCTTCACCATGACCACCCGTTCGGTCGTTAAGCCGACGATGACCTCTCGGGCCATCGAAAATCCTCTTCATGTCGGCCCCAAACACTCCAAGAAGATGGATCCGGCGGAGTTTTCGTCTTTAAATGAGCTCCTGGATCGTATCGCCACCCTGGGAATCGCCAAAGATTACGATTGGATCGGGCTTAAACCTAACCAAAGAGAAATCAAATCTCCACCGATCGCCCACCAGATAGCGGTAGTAGAGGAGCAAGACGGCGAATCTCCCCCTATACTGAAGACGGACTATGTCCGGATCGCCGACCCTACAGAACCAGATACCCACCCGCAAAAGGAGGTGACTGGTCTTCCGAACATAGAATCGAATGGCGGGCAAAGGCAACCAGGAGATACTCCGGAGCCCGGACTGTTAAGTCTGGAAAAACTTCAGACTCCAGATCATCAATCAGGTCAGGGTCCAGATCCAATTCCACCCACCTACCCAGACATAAGCGCTCTCACGAGCATACAACAGCAGTCTCAGGAAACGGTCCACCACTTCTAGGCCAGATTCCTCCTTGTCAAGGACAAGGTTAAAGATTGCCGCGACGAGGACGCAATATCAGCATTCCGCAACAATTGCCTGAACAAAGGAATCCTCAATGCCATTAATCGCCGCCGCATACTACACTTCGCTGACTTTGCAACTATCGTACATAAGTACAGCGCAATGGAAAGTGCCTGGATGGATCAGGAAGCTTGTTGGGAGCCATCGCTCCCAACTCAACCACTGGTCCAGGCGAAATGGGCGCATCCTCGTGACGCGCCCAGTCCAATAGCCAAGAAATACAAACCCATTACGTGGCGCGGAACCATTCTGGAGGGATGGCTCGACGGCCCATGCAAAATACACACAACAACGGATAACATACCAACCCACAGCCTTAGAGCATGTTGGATACTCCGGCAGGTAGCCAAAAGCGGTGAGGACATCCTTACCAAAAACACCCCAGAGCAACACCCTCTAGAAGATGACGACCCCAGAGTACTGACGGTCTTTGAGACATTCGCTTCAAACAATAAGCGCAAAAGGGCACTTCGCGGCCTTGCCGAAGTCTACCAAATCGCCACAGTAAACCCTTGGAACGACACGGCTATAACCTTTAATGCCGGAGACGAACCAAAATACAGGACAGTCCGAGCACCAGCCGCTCTAGTCCTCAGTCCCATCATGGACGGCTTTCGACTCACCAAGGTCCTCATGGACGGTGGCAGCGGACTAAACCTCATCTATGAGGATACACTCCACAAAATGGAAATAGACAGGAGCCGCATCAAGCAAAGATGTACGACCTTCTGAGGAATCATTCCCAGTCGGGAGGCGCGGTGTATGGGAAAAATCACACTTGATGTGGTATTCGGCACGCCGGCTAAAGAGATCACCTTCCAAGTGGCTCCTTTCAGCAGCGGATACCACACCCTGTTGGGGAGGGATGCTTTTACACGCTTCCAAGCTATACCTCATTACGGATATATGAAGCTCAAAATGCCCGGACCGAACGGCATAATCACTCTTGTAGGTGATCCGGACATAGCACTCCGCGACGAAAACAAAACTGCATCCCTGGCCCTTGAGGCATTATCTGAAGCCCTCCTGGCCGAAGAATGAACCGCACTGCGCTCCACGGTGGATAGAGACGATATGATCTTACACAAACGACCCAAATCCATCTCCTTCAAACCGGCAGAAGAAATAGTCAAATTCCAGGTCCACCCAACGGACCCCAAGAAGACAGCATCTATCGGAGCACAACTTGACCCAACGGTCGACGCCGCACTAAGGGATTTCCTTCACGAAAACTTGGATATATTCGCCTGGCACCCTTCTGACATGCCTGGTATCCCACGAGAGCTGGCGAACATAGCCTTAACATCCTAAAGGATGCAAACCAATCAAACAAGCATCTGCGACGCTTTTAGAGACCAAACACCAAGGTATGGGGAGGAGCTGGCTGCTTAATTGCGCCGATTCATCAGAGAAATTAAACATCCTGACTGGCTGGCAAACTTGGTGATGGTACCAAAGAAGGACAAATCCTGGCGGTTATGCGTCGAATTTAAAGACCTCAATAAGGCTTGCCCTAAGGATCCGTTCCCCCTCCCCCGCATTGATCAAATCATTGATGCTACCGCATGATACGACTCACTGTGTTTCCTCGATGCATATTACGGATACCATCAAATCGAAATGAAGGAGTCTGATCAAGCTACAACAGCATTCATTACCCCATATGGTCCATTCTGCTTCAAGACCATGCCCTTCTGGCTCAAGAACACCGGAGCCAAATACCAACGCATGATTCAAACATGCCTGGAGAAACAGATCGGCAAGACAGTTGAAGCTTATGTCGAAGATGTCGTCATCAAGACTAGGCGTGTCAAAACACTAATAGACGATTTATGTCACACATTTGATAACCTCCGCGCGTATGACATTAAGCTCAATCCGAAAAAGTGTGTTTTTGGCGTCCCCACTGGAAAACTATTGGGCTTCATCGTTTCCAACAAAGGAATTGAAGCAAATCCAGCCAAATCTGAGCTCCGTCCCAATTGGGTACGCCAACAGACCTTAAATAAGTCCAAAAGCTCGCGGGTTGCATGGCAGCTCTAAGCCGCTTTATCTCTAGATTGGGAGAAAAGGCACTGCCACTCTATCGCCTTCTACGGCGAACCGATCACTTCAGTGGGCCAGACGCGCAACAACGGATGGAGGAAATAAAAACCCTGCTTGCGAGCAACCCAATCCTGGCCACGCCAAACGTCGGTGAACCGATGTTATTATACATATCGGCAACACATCAGGTGGTGAAAGCCGTGCTCGTCGTTGAACGAGAATAGGACGGACAGAAATTCCCGCTTCAGAAGCCAGTATAATACGTATCCACTGTCCTTACACCGTGCAAATCCCGGTACCCCCATTATCAAAAGATAGCATACACGGTCTTCATGGCATCCCGAAAGCTCCGTCACTACTTCCAGGAGTGTTCGATCACGGTGGCTTCCGAAGTACCACTCAATGACATTATAAACAACCGCGATGCCACGGGCCGGATTGCCACATGGTCCATTGAGCTCCTTCCATTTGATATTACATACAAACCACGTCGAGCTATTAAATCCCAAGTACTGGCTGACTTCGTCGCCGAATGGACAGAGGCCAAACTCCCTAAAGAGTACGGCACATATTCCAATTGGGTTATGTATTTCGATGGCTCCAAAATGATGGCGGGGCTAGGAGCGGGCGTCGTGTTAACGTCACCTACTGGAGATGTCATTCAGTACGTACTCCAAATACTATACACAGACTCCAACAATGCAGCCGAATACGAGGCCTTATTACATGGTCTCCGGATGGCTGTCTCCGTGGGCATACAACGCCTAGAAGTGCGCGGGGACTCAAACCTTGCAATATCTCAAATGAATGGAGACTTTGACGCCAAAGATCCGAAGATGGCATCTTATCGTAATGTCGTCATAAAAATGTCGGCCCGGTTTGAGGCGCTCGAGTTCCATCACGTGGCTCGAGAAAGTAATCAAGCAGCGGATTTTATTGCTCGTATCGGCACTAAGCGCGACCCCGTCCCGCCTAATGTCTTTCTGGAAAGGCTTTTTAAGCCATCCGTGGTGTGGCAGGGGGAAAATGGCAGCACTAGTCCGGATCCGAACCTAACCCCAGATCCCAAAAATACCGACATCATTGGAGGCTCAACCACTGAAATTAACATTGTGGCGCATCTCATCATGGCAGTCATTGCCCCATGGACCGAACCCTTCCAGGCCTACCTTAACAGGAAGGAGCTTCTGGAGGACCAGAATGAGGCCCGTTGCATCGTCCGACATTCGAAGGCCTACAAGGTCCACGATGGGGAGCTCTATAAGAAAAGCGCTACCGGAGTCCTTCAAAGATGTATCTCCGAGGAGGAGGGGCGGCAGCTCCTGGCTGAGATTCATGCCGGTCTTGGCAGGCACCACGCCGCAGCTCGGGCCCTTGTTAGCAAGGCCTACCGTACAGGATTCTATTGGCCGACGGCCCGAGCGGATGCACAGGACCTTGTCCAACGTTGCGTTGGATGCCAACTCTTCGCCAACCAAAGCCATATGCCCCCACCGCCCTACAAACAATCCCCATCACTTGGCCTTTCGCGGACTGGGGACTGGATATGGTTGGACCCCTTAAAGGAGGAATCCATAAGAAAAAAAAAATACTTTCTAGTCATGGTGGATAAATTCACCAAGTGGATAGAGGCTAAACCAGTTAAAACGGCTGAGTCCGGACCAGTAATAGACTTTATATCCGGCGTCATACACTGTTACGGTGTTCCGTGCAGTATCATCACTGATAACGGCTCCAATTTGACAGCCGATGAAGTGAAAACCTGGTGCGCTAATCTGGGCATCAAGCTCGATTACGCCTCTGTGTATCATCCACAAACAAACGGTCAAGTCGAAAGAGCTAATGGTCTTATTATGAGCGGCATTAAGCCTAGACTAGTGCGGTCTTTGAAAGAGTAAGACAAGCACTGGGTTGCGGAGCTCGACTCCGTACTCTGGAGGCTGGGGACCACGCCCAATCACACTACCGGATACACACCTTTCTTCATGGTGTACGACGCAGAGGCAGTACTACCATGCGACATTATTCATGACTCACCTCGAGTGCGCGTGTACGAAGAAAGAGAGGCCAAGCTCGATCGGCAGGACAGCTTAGATGCCCTGGAGGAGGAGCGTGACGTTGCAAAAGCCCATTCCGCATTTTGTCAACAGCAGGATCGCAGGTATCAAAGCAGAGAAGTGCGGGCCAAAACTTATAACGTCGGCGAACTCATTCTACGCCTGCCGGAGAAGAAAAAGGACAAACTCAAGCCCATGTGTGAGGGTCCCTTCATCATCGACGAAGTTCTCATCAGAGGAGCGTACCGCCTGCGTGATGCGCCAGACAATCGATTAGAGCCGAACCCCTGGAACACGGCCAGACTCCGAAGATTCTATGCCTAGCGCGGAAATCTTTGTTTGTCTCCTTCCCCCTATTGTTTCCGTCATTTTTCCCTCTCTTTTCGTTTTTTCTTTTTTGCTTTAAAAGCTTTCGTGCAGTTAGACCGTACACCCCCGACGCATACATCTTGAAGTATGTACGTCCATTATACCTAGGGGCTTCTTGGATAGAAGCTTGCTATTGTTATTTTCCGAGCATCAAGCTCTTCACATATGCGTTTCCTCCCATATGTACCTTTTCTTCTCCATTATATGCATCGATATGACTTAAGTTTTGGCCAAGCTGGGTTGCTTGGCTCCTGTGCTTATGCCCTACGTTCCTATTAGTACGGCTAGGGCATAAAGGAAGCACCTCTGCGATTGTTACTACCGGGTCATCCGGATGTGTACCTCAGACTGAGTGAAGCCGAAAGCTAGCGTTCTTAAGGGAATATTCGGTCGGCGAACTAAAGATGTTTTTGCATTCGTCCCATCGTGAACCCCTAGAAGCTATACACATTGTGATTTCGTCATCACAGTTCGGACATGCACATTGTTGCATGCACACCCAGGGAAAGGAACCCTTAACGGAATTATTCTATCTGGAAGATGTTTCTTACACTCTTAACGTAATATAACATAACTAGCCGGATAATTGTCTGTTCAAGCAACTATGACCTCTACGCCTGGTCTCCACGCATACACGGGTTTATTTTGCCGCTCAGGTATTCAGAAACACTCCGCACCTTCCGGTCGAGAGATTGAAGCGAAAAGGTCGGCCATGACAATCATTTTACAATCCAACTAGAAGGAAAAATACATAGTCACTTAGGACTTACAAACTTCCTCCTCTATACCGTCCAATAGGCGGTCTAATTTACAATCCTGTTGGGAGTATCTAGCAGCCAGCTCTACTGGGCCATATACTAAACTAACGGGAATTTCTTCCCCATTTGACCCTAGCGGTCCGACCCGGGCCATGTGATTCGGATCCAGCTTGGTATATTGTGTTTTTACCATGGCCCAGGCGTCTCGCGCACCCTCTCGGCAAGCCGATTTCTTCCATAGTCGGATACGCCGTTGGGCTCCCTTGAATAGCTCCACAAGCTTCTCCATACTCCCTGGAGGGGAGTCGGATGGCCATAAAGTCTTGGCTACACTCCACATTTCCTGCCGAACTTTCTTGTGCAACTGCGACAGCCCTTGCAGGAGATCACTTGATGATCCGGACACCTCCTCTTCGGGACGGCCCGTCAAGACACCTGCAAACATAGCTATATCAGCTACTTTTTACCTCCAAATTAATATAAGGTAAGATTCGGCCACGTACTGAATATGCCGCCTCGCAGCTTTTTATTCTCCTTCACGGAGTCGGCTAGCTGGGCCCGCACATCTTTCAGTTCTTCGCCCAGTTTGGTGTTTGAGTCCTGGAGTTTGTTTTTCTCCTCTATGACTCGGGCCAGGATACGCTCGCCTACAGTGTGTAGTCTCTTTGCCTCTTTCTCTCCCGCTTGAGTGGTTTTCAACTTCTCTTCCAGTTGACCTGATGATCCTATTACGAGATAAGCAACAGTATTAGCACAGCTACTGTATAATTGTTACTCCTCGATGGAGGGGATCCTTACCAGAAGATGCCTTCTTGGACTCTTTCAGTTTGGCGGTAGAAGAATTTAGCTGTGTCCGACACTGCTCCAGCTCTTGAGCTAGCAGGTCGTTCCTCTCTGTCAGAACCTGGTTATACATCGATCCTTAAATCACTTGTGCCAACTGCTTTCAGTCTCGGGGGCTACTAACATGTGCTTATCCTTTTCGGACAAAATACACTTTACCCGCACATCCGTTAAATACTGCTTTGTGGCTTTGCCAAGCCCATCTTGAGCAGCTCGGATATATGCGTCAGCCGAGCTGAAGGCATCAAACGCCTCTTTAGAACAGCTGGGGTCTCATAAAATGGCCCTCAAGCACCGATGATTCATGGCGCTCTACACTTCTGAGTTGGTGAGGACATATTTTCCGAGCCCTCGTCCAAAGGACAGTCCGGTGTCACTCCCATATCAGCCCCCGTCCTCTCGGCTGGGGCTGGATCCTGGCTGCTAGGAGTATTACTTCCCGGACCCCCGGACACAATCCAGCGGACTCTTTTCCTGATACGGGATGAACATGAAAGTCACAGTTGCATGCGACTATTAAAAAACATATTTGCAAACCCATAACTCTTTGACGAGGGCCCGGCCGTGTCTTCGCCTGCCTTCCTCTTCGAAGGCTTCCCCGGTGCGGGAGCCGCTCTCTTCGGAGTCGCTCCTGGAGTAGCACGGTATGTCGAACGCCTCCCATTTGAAGCACGAGTCAGTGCGGTGGGTGAGGCAGAACGAGGGAATCCTTTCAGGGAAGATGCCTCTTGACTACTTATGTGTGAAGCGGGGAAAGGCCAGGGTAATCAGCGATGATGGCCACGTTGGTGCCATCATAGCTCGCCTGGTAAAACACGCCATTCTCGAGCACCACGAATATATCCAGATCCTCTTCAAATCCAGGATAAAGGTCCTGATCGTGGGCTTGGGCTGCGGGGCGAGGCTGTAAAGCCCTCGGAAGTCTTTCGCCAGTACTTGTTATAAATGGACGGGTTAATAAAGCTCAGGGAGAGGAATGAGTGGAGCAAAAAAGTTGGGGACTCACCCAGCTAGGAGGATTGTACATGGAATATCCTTCTCTGTGCGTGATGCGCATGAACTCCTCTTCCTCACCTTTGAACAACTCAGCCAATATTTTGGCTAGGGCGGCAGGGGTGTCCGGACCTTTCCTGCCGCAGCGGGAGGTGTCGTCTTCCCCATTGTAATTCCACATGGGAAGTCCTCTGTATTGGAGTGGCTGAACTCCCCGAACTATGGAGGTCGCCATCACTTCGACTATTGTATACCCGGACTGGGCCAGCGTCCTGATCTTACTCAGGAGTTGGCGAACTTCCGCACTATCTTCCTCCTGGAGGCTCCGAGGGCTCCAGCTGTGGCACTTCTTCGGAGGAACACTCGCAAACTCGGGGAGGCCTCTCCGGACTGGATCTGGAAGTACGACGTCATCAATGTAAAACCACTCAGAGGTCCACTCTTCAGACGCCTTCTTTGGCGTGCCGGATAGGTATCCTGTCTCAGCAACGCGTCATATTTTGGCTCCCCCCCCCCACTTCAAATATTGATCCTTCATGGTTACGCAGGACAAGGCAGAACAACTTTCTCCACAGTTCAAAATGGGCCTCAATACCCAGAAATAGTTCGCATAAAGCAACATAACCCGCGATGTGCAGAATGGAGGTCGGGGTAAAATTATGCAGCTGGAGGTCATAATACTCCAGAAGCCCTTGGAGGAATTGGTGAATGGGAAATCCCACGCCCCTCGGCAAATAGGGGACGAAGCACACTCATTCTCCCGCGGATGGATTGGGGAAATCCCCCGCCTGGGTTTTGCCGTTGAAGGAGGCCAATCCTGCTCGAACAGGGACCAGATCTGCAGGAGGGAGAAATCCCTGCGTTTGCAATTTCTCCAATTGGCCGTGGGACACAGAGCACCTCTCCCACTAGCCTCTCTCTAGGTTGGAATGGGAAGAGGAGCTGGCAATGTTAGCCATGTTGGAATGGTCTTTCCTGGCAGTCTCTAAGGATTTTCTCCGCGTGGTGCCGAACGAATCTGAGATCCAATCTCTTTAAATAGACACTCTTTCTGGCATGGCTAGGGTGTTCTTTGCAAAAAAAATACCCTGACCGTTCGCATTCACCCGACACATGGAAGATGGAGTCATAAATACACAGAAGCCGAGGGATGCGACATTGAATTAAAAGCCGAATACATTACTTGGAAGCCGTCGGAGGGGGAACCCACCTTGCAATGTCGAAGGCAATATGCGCACCGAACACCTCATCATTGAAGCCTGGTTCGGGGGCTACTGAGGGAGTCCTGGACTAAGGGGTCCTCGGGCGTCCGGCCTGTTACCCATGGGCTGGACTGATGGGCTGTAAAGATACGAAGAACGAAGACTGCACCCGTGTCTAGATGGGACTCTCCTTGGCGTAGAAGGCAAGCTTGGCGACCAGATATGTAGATTCCTTTCTTTGTAACTGACCTTGTGTAACCCTAGATCCTCCCGATGTCTATATAAACCGGAGGACTTAGTCCAGAAGGGGGGAGACTCATTACCATAGTCATACAGGCTAGACTTCTAGGGTTTAGCCATTACGATCTCGTGGTAGATCAACTCTTGTAATACTCATATTCATCAAGATCAATCAAGCAGAAAGTAGGGTATTACCTCCATAGAGAGGGCCCAAACCTGGGTAAACATCGTGTCCCCTGTCTCCTGTTACCATCGACCTTAGAAGCACATTTCGGGACCCCCTACCCGAGATCCGTCGATTTTGACACCGACAGTACCCACAACTCAAAAGAATAAAATCGCTCTTCATATCTCATTGATGCATGATACAATAAAGCAATACTTTGATGTAAGAAACCGTATGAGGATGGAATATGTAAGAAAAACAGGACGACATGACATATTCACAGCTACAATGTGTAAACTAAGCAGAAGGATTTTCAAGAAAATAGAAGTGATGCAAGCTAGACACCATATGAAAGATGCAACCAATTTCACTCTGCCTAGTTAAAAGTGTCTTGTCATAAGTGGCATTTCAAAAAATTAGAAGCGGTACAACGTAGAAATCAATGCAAGATGCAACCACTACCAAACTGCAATGTTGGAAGTGTCCAATCATGAGTGACTGATGCAGGACACACAACAGCAGTACTTTGATGTAAGAACATGGTATGATTGAAAGATCCAGTGTATTCTAGACACAGAAAGGCATGTCATATGCACATGTATAACATATAATCTCAGCAGGTGCAATTTAATCAAAATAGAAGAAATACAGGCTAGACAACATATGCAACATGAAACCAATTATCACACTGTCAACTTAGAGCAATCACCTGCGATGGTGGAGTACGGGAGATGAACTCATCATGTAGACTTGGGACTTCAACTTCATTAGCAGTAGCAGTGGCAAATCTAGAGAGTCTCTATTTGTGTCGGTCCGGAGGACCACCAACATCCCCTAACTTACTCTTTTTTTCCTATTTTCTGATATTGCCTTATGAAGTCAAAACCAAAAGAAGAGTAATAAAATTAGCTATGCATAACTGGTTGATGCATGATACAGACGAACACTACTTTGATGTAAGGCAAGCGCAGGATAGGAGGATGGAATATATACAAAAAAGAAAACATTGCATATTCAGACGTACGATAGGAGGATGGAATATGTATGGAAAACTGTAAGCAGAAGGGATTTCAACAAAATTAGAAGAAATGAAAGCTAGGCACCATATGAACATGCAACCAATATCACTCTATCAGGTAAAAAGTGTCTCGTCGTAAGTGCCATTTCAAGAAATTAGAAGCAGTACAAGCTAGAAGACAATGCAAGATGCAACCTACATCACACTCCCAAGTTAAATATTTCATATGGGTAAGTGATCGTTGCAGGTCTAAGTTGTAAGCTACGCAGATGCAATTCAACAAAATCAGAAGCAATACAAACTAGACATCATACAGAACACGCAACCACATATAACAGTTCCAAGTTAGAGCAAGCACCTGTGATGGTGGAGTACGGGAGATGTGCTCATCATCTACACGTATGTTCTAGAAATAGGAACATGTGTCATATTCACAGGCATTATGTGTAAAGTAAGCAGATGCAATTCAACAAAGTTAGAAGCAATACAAGCTAGACATCATACGCAACATGCAACCACATATAATAGTGCCAAGTTAGAGCAAGCACCTATGATGGTGGAGTAGGGGACATGTGCTCATCATCTACACAGCTACGTTGATTGTACAGCCTTGTGTTGTCTTGCGAATCTTGTTGGTACGATGGCGGAGTAGAATCTATAGAGACCCTCTGTTTGAGTTGCTCCAAAGAACCACCATCATCCACTGTCGGACAAATTTCCTTCATTTGTATTGATTTTGCATTGTGAAGTCAAACCGATAAGAAAAAGGAATAAAATTCACTCTTCAGAACTCATTCATGCATGATACTGACGAACACTACTCGGATGAAAGGCAAACACATGATACGAGGATGGAATACGTACGAAAAACAGGATGGTGTGACATATTCACACCTATGATGTGGTAACTAAGTAGAAGGCATTTCAACAAATTAGAAGCACTGCAAGCTAGACACCATATGAGGTGCAACTAATATCACTCTGCCAAGTTCAAACTGTCTGGCGTTTCAACAAATTAGAAGGAGTACATGCTAGAAATCATATGCAAGACACAACCAATATCACAGTGGTGACTTAAAGGTGTCTTATCATAAGTGACTGATGCAGGATATGCAAGAATAGTAGTCTGATGTAAGAACATGGTGTGATCAGATATAGTATGTTCTAGAAACGGGAACACGTGTCATATTCACGGGCATTATGTGTAAAGTAAGCAGATGCAATTCAAAAAAGTTAGAAGCAATACAAGCTAGAAATCATACACAACATGCAACCACATATAATAGTGCCAAGTTAGAGCAAGAACCTGTGATGGTGGAGTAGGGGAGATGTGCTCATCATCTACACAACTATGTTGACTGTCTAGCCTTGCATTGTCTTGCGAATCTTGTTGGCAGGATGGCGGAGTAGAATCAGAGAGACCTCCATTTCAGCTTGCTCGGAAGGACCACCATCATCCAATGCCTTACCAATTTCCTTCCGCTTTATTGATTTTGCATTGTGAGGTCAAACCGACAAGAAAAAGGAATAAAATTCGCTCTTCAGAACTCATTCATGCATGATACTGACGAACACTACTCTGATGAAAGGCAAAGTCATGATATGAGGATGGAATATGTACAAAAAACTGGACGGCTTGACATCATCACACCTATGATGTGGTAACTAAGCAGAAGGCACTTCAACAAATTAGAAGCACTCCAAGCTAGACACCATATGGAAGGTGCAATCAATATCACCCTGCCAAGTTAAAACTGTCTCGTCATAGGTGGCGTTCATCAAACTAGAAGCACTACATGCTAGAAATCATATTCAAGACTCAAACCAATATCACACTGCCAACTTAAAGGTGTCCCATCATATGTGACTGATGCAGGATACACAAGAAGAGTAGTTTCATGTAAGAACATGGTGTGATAGATAGATATAGTATGTACCAAAAATAGGAAAGCGTGTCATATTCACATGTATCATGTGTAAGCTAAGCAGATGCAGTTTACACTAATTAGGAGCAATACAAGCTATACACCATATGCAACATGCAACCAGATATCACACTGCCAAGTTAGAGCAAGCACCTTGGATGGTGGAGTAGGGGAGCGGAGACTTGGAACTTGTAATGCACTAGCAATACAAGGAGAATCCGTACAGATGCGCTATTTATGTTGCTGCAGAGGACCACCATCGTTGCCTTCCTTACTCTTTTCCTTCCTATTTTTTGATTTTGCCTTGTCAAGTCAAACCCACAAGAAAAAGGAATAAAATTTGCTCTTCAGAACTCATTGATGCATGATACTGACGAACACTACTTTCATGTAAGACAGCTGCATGATAGGAGGATGGAATATGTATGAAAAACAGGATGGCATGACATATTGACATGTATGATGTATAAAGTGTAAACTAAGCACAAGGTGTTTGAACTAGTTAGAAGCAATGCAAGCTAGAAACCATATGAAAGATGAAACCAATATCACTCTACCAAATTAAAAGGGTGGCGTAACAAATGTATTTGACCAAATTAGAAGGAATACATAGCAACAGGCTAGAAATAATATGCAATATGCAACTAATAAAGGTGTCTCATCGTAAGTGATTGATGCAGGATATCTAAGAGAGGTAGTTTCATGTAAGAACATGGTTAACACATAGATGTAGTGTGTACCAAAAATAGGAAGGCATGTCATATTCACAGGTATAATGTGTAAACTAAGAAGCTGCAATTTACCCTAATTAGAAGCATTACAAGCTAGACACCGTATGCAACATTCAACCACATATCACACTGCGAAGTTAGAGCAAGCACCTGCGATCGTGGTGTAGGGGAAGTGCGGTCTTCAAGTACAGAGCTACATTCAATATCTTCATTTAGGCTTGTTGTTTCCTGAGAATCATGTGGAGAGGATGAAACGGCACTCTTTATAAGAGTAGCGCATCTCATACTAACCCACGGGCGTGACTGTCTCATCATAAGCGATAGATGCAGGATACACAAGAACAGTAGTTTGATATAAGAACATGGTGTGATAGGCAGATGTAGTATGTACCAAAAACAGGAAGGCATGTCATTTTCACATGTATAATGTGTAAGCTAAGGAGATGCAATTTAACAAATTAGGAGCAATACAAGCTAGGCACCATATGCAACATGCAACCAGATATCCCACTGCCACGTTAGAGCAAGCACCTGGGGTTGTGGAGTAGGGGAGATGAGATTTGGAACTTGCACTCCGGTAGGAGTAGTAGGAGAATCTGTAGAGATCATCCGTTTCGGTTTCTCCAGAGGACCACCATCATTCCATGCCTTCGTCCTTTTAGATTTTTCCTTGTCAAGTAAACACACAAGAAAAAGGAATGAAATTTGCACTTCCAAATTCGTTGATGCATGATACTGACGAACACAACTTTTATGTATGGCAACCACATTGTAGGAGGATGGAATATGTATGAAAAACGCTAAACAGAAGGCATTTCAACAAATTGGAATCAATGCAATCTAGACACTATATGAAAGATCCAACTAAAATCACTCTACCAAGTTAGATGTGTCTCATTATAAGTGGCACTTCAACAAATTAGAGGCAATACATGTTTCAAATGATATGCAAGATGCAACCAATATTACACTGTCAACTTGAAGGTGTCTCGTCAGAAGTGATTGATGAGGGATACACAAGAAAAGTAGTTTGATGTAAGAACATGGTTAATAGAAAGACGTAATATGTACCAAAAAACAGGAAGGCATGTCATATTCGCAGGTATAATGTGTTAACTTAGCAGATGCAATTTACCCTAATTAGAAGCATTCCAAGGTAGACACCATATGCAACATGCAACCACATATCACATTGCCAAGTAAGAGAAAGAACCTACGATGGTGGCGTGGGGGAGTTGCAGTCATCAACTAGAGAGCTACGTTGACTATCTTCATTTAGCCTTGCAGTTTCTTGAGAATCATGTGGGGAGGATGACACTGCACTCCTTAAATGAGTAGCTCTGTCGGATGTGGGGTTCCGGCAAACCCTTAAGGTTCAAACACTGGGGTGCGCGCGAAGTCTTTCCCCCCTACCGATCTACGCTCTAGCTCGCTAAGGTCTTGCGTATTTAACTCGATTTAACTCACAACACAAAATGAGACACGGGTTTATATCGGTTCAGGCCACCGCCAGTGGTGTAATACCCTACTCCAGTGTGGTGGTGGTGGATTGCCTCTTGGGCTGAAGATGAACAGTACAAGAGAAGAACAGCCTCCTGAGGTTGAGGTGTTCTTGTGCGTATGGACTTGTGGTGTGAGGAGTCGATGAACTACCCGATCCCCCACTACTGTGGTGGCTAGTCCTATTTATAGAGGCCCTGGTCCTCTTCCCAAATGTTGAGCAGGAAGGGAGCCGACAACGGCGGGCAAATTTGAAGGGGGACAGCTAGTACAAGTTATCCTGACAAAAGCGGTATTTGCCTGCGAAAAGCCTTGGGATGACGCCGTCTTGGGCTCCACGATGACCTCCACCTTGCCGTCCTCCTGGTCTTGGTCTTGTTGCACCAATATGGCAACCTTTGCCTGATGCCTCGGTACTCTTTGTCTGCGCTTGCCTCCTTAGCACCAAAGAGGAAATGGGGACGTTGCATGCACTGGCGCCCGCCTGGCACCGTTCGTCATGGCTCACGTCACGAGTCACTCGTGAGGTTTGCCCCGCCTTGATATCTCCGCTCCTCGTGAGGCCGCCTGGCTAGGCCACTCTAGAGGAAGTCTTGTGCCATCCGCCTCGCGAGGCTTGGACCCTCGCGAGGGTCTTGGATGCCCTGTTGATGAAGATGGGTCATATGGCCTGCTTCCTAGCCACGCTGTGGGCCGCAAGAAGGCAAGTCTGGGGACCCCCGTTCCCAGAACGCCGACAGTAGCCCCCGGGCCCAAGGCGCGCTAGGGCTTGGCTTCGTGGCGAAGACAAGGGTCAAGTTCGCAGCGCTGCGGGCCCCAAAAGCCTGCAGCCTCGGTCGACGCGTGGCGGTTGATTGGACGTGGGCGTCTCCACTTCCCCACGCTGCCTCGGCAACTGCTCGACTTGACAAGTCCCTGTGACATGCAAGTAAAACCATCATTACCTGCAATCGTGGGAGACGCCGGTTGGCCTTCTCTCGCTATAAATGGGGAGGGGGCGGAGCCCCCGTTGCCCATCTTCTCCTTGCTTGCTTGCTTTGTCCTCCTCGCTCCCCTGCTGACAGCAATGGCGCACATTAGAAGGTTTTCGACCGAAGAGAAAGGGAAAGCTCCCCGTGACGATCCAGAGCCACTTCCGCTGAAGAAAGGGTCAATCCACCGCCGTGACGAGGCGGCGATGCAAGGGGTGACGAGGCCTTGGTGCGAGCGGCCCCTACCGGGGTACCCTCTACCCTTGTACGCCCGAGCCGAGGGCTTGGGAGGACGGAGAGACGAGCAGCGCCGCCTGCGCCATGTCGGGGGTCGCTGCGCCACGGCGCCACGCGCTGTGGCCCCTGGGGTCCACGCCACCAACTCCTCGCGCGAGTTGGTGCTATCGGTGCTGATGCCACCAATCTCCTGGATCCGCTTCCCGTGGTTCTTCTCTAACGTGATGCCGCCGAGGGGGCCACTCGAGCTCTGGCAGCAGCACGCCAACTGCAGTGCCCCGGCGACCAGAGCGGAGATCGAAGTGGGTTTGCCGTGCGAGGGGGGCCCTCGCGATCCACGTCGAGTACGACGGTGCCTCCACGCTCTTCTTCAAGGTCTTCGATGCCGAGGGCCGCTGCTTGGAGTGCTGCCCAGGAGAGGAGCACCAGGCTATCGCGCACTTCGATCGCGAGCACTCCAGCAGCAGCACCCCTTGGGAGTCCAGCAGCTCTCCCGAGCTTTATGAGACTCCGCAGACGAGCGACGACAGCTACATCCCTCCGAGCTCTCGTCGCGCTCAGGGCAGTGCCGCGGCGTCCGGTAGCCGCTGCCGCTGATCTGGATGGGGCTGGCGCCGGCCTCCCGTGGACAACTGTTGATGATGGCGTCCGCCTCGGGAGGGTGTAGATAGGATTCCTCTTAGTAACAGCTTTTGTTCCCTGCGAAGGATCACGAATCACCCCGTGGGGGCATGTAAGGGTCCGTAATGTCTTTCGTGTTCATCTTCCTTGTTATAAGAACTTGGTGAACGCATGTCCCGTTAAGGCTCGGTCCCTCCCTTTCTTTCCTCGCGATAGCTTGTTGCTCTACGCTGACAGGTCCCGGTCCCAAGGCGGCTACAGCCGTCGCTGGTATGCCAGGTCGCGTGCCGTGGTCAAGGCCATGAGGTGCGTGGCCCGAGGTCCTGTATGAGCCCCTGAGGCGCGATGCTCAGGAGGTGCCCCTTAGCGTCCAAGTAGCCATGGTAAGAAGAGAAAGGGAGTTGACGTGGCCGCAACGGGGTTGCGGCAGGGCGCGAGCGTCCATGAAGCTTAAACATTTAGTTGATCCGGGTGCAGGACTTATCTCGTTGATTTTGTGGTGACCCCTGACATTGTGCTAGGGTTGCGTGCCAACTTGTGCGGCATAGTCAGGTCGGCCCGTACGAGTTTCTCTTCCCCTATGCTCTCCTTGGTGCTCTACGTCCTCAGGTCCAGGCCCTCGAGCGAGCTCAGCCGGCGCTGGTATGCCAGGTCGCGATGCCGTGGTCAAGGCCAGGGGTGAGGGCTGGAGAGCAAGTAGGAGCTCCTGAGTCGCGATGCTCAGGAGCCCCCCTTTTAACGCACAAGCAGATCGCATGAGGAAAAGGAGACTCGCGGTGCCGTATGCTATCCTTCCCTCAGGACTCCTGTGAACAGGCACAAGAAGGAACATAGTTGATCGTTACAGCTATTAGTCTGTCGCTGGTTGTTCTGGGTGAGGCGAAGGCACCGAGGTCCTGGTGAGGTGACGTGTGCGGTGCATGCCGCGAGCCAGAGCTCGACCACTCAGATTTGTCGGCCGTGGCAGGGACGGACCCATGCACCAGCGCCGTGCCTGTGTGAAGGCCCCGGGGGAGGCGATGATCGAGCAGGCGATAGCCGTTTGCAGGTTAAGCATAAAGGGCAGATTGACTTGGATAAATGCAGGAAGATACATGCCACTGGGTCTTGACCGAGCAGCTTGGGGATGATGCAGCCCTAGGGGCGCCCCCAGCAAGGTAAGCTAAAGACTTATGCAAAGGGATACATGCCACAAGGACGGACCCGTGCGGCCTGGGAATAATGCAGCCCAAGGGGCGCTCCCAGCTTAAACGAACTTGAAAGATGTCACCTGGTTCTGTAGACGAAGTAGAGTTGATGTAGTTGAAGCCACGCGTTGAAGGGATGACTCCTCATGAGCCACCGGGACCCTGAGCCTCAGGAGGCTCTGGGGGCTCAGGAGGTTCCCTGAAGAGCATCTCCATCTCCTCCTGAACGGCGCGGATCCTGGCCTCCTGATATGCCAGGACCTGCCACAAGTTGCGTTGATGAGCCGATGCCACGCTCGGCAAGCCGAAGGGCATGCGAACATAGCTGTGTGGTGGGCCCTCACAGCGGCCCGCACGTGATGGCCAGAAACGCTCCTGAGACGCGGCCTTGTTGAGCCCCGGGACGTTGACGCAGAGACGCAACCCGACATCCTCGCCTGGATGGGGAGCTGCGCCCAGCGTGCGGCTGTGGCCGCGCATGGCTCTGGCCTCTTGCAATTCTTGGGTGGTCTTGGTGTTCAACTCCTGGGTGGTGGGCACTCCTTTCCCTGTGTTCTCCTGAGGGAAACGCGTCGCGAAACACGCCTCCAAGTGGTGCCCAAGCGCCTCCCTCGTGATGTTGGCAAGGTCTAGGCCCTCCAGAAGAGAGCCCCCGAGCCCTGCCTGAGGAGGGCGTCGGGCGCACTTTCCTATGCGACGGAGGGAGGCGCCCCTGGAACAGGCGCTGATCCTGACGAGGCTCCTGACGCGACGCCATCTCCTTGGGGTCCTGCGCGGCGCGGCAACTTCTTCTTGGGGACGGTCTCCGGAGGGCCTTCACATCTGCTATTGGGGTCGTCGATTGTTGCGGCTTGAAAGGTGCGCTCAAGAGAGAACACCGCATCCCTCTCTTCACACGGGACCGTGATGATTCCTCCGCTTCCCGGCATCTTGAGAACGTTTTAGCCGTGATGAATGACTGCCATGAACTTGGCCAGGGCTGGATACCCGAGGATGGTGTTGTACGGTAGGCGGATGTGCGCGACGTCGAAGTCGATGAGCTCGGTGCGGTAGTTGTCGCGCTTGCCGAAGGTGACGGGCAGGCGGACTTGCCCTATCAGTGTGGTGGAACCATCAGTCACTCCTGAGAAAGGCTTGGTTGGCTAGAGCTGCTCATAGGGCACTTGAAGGTTGTCGAACGCGTCGACAGATAGGACGTTGAGCCCTGCGCCGCCGTGATGAGAGTCTTGGTAACTTGCACATTGCTGATGACTGGGGAGCACAACATAGGGAGTCCGCCGGCGGTGGCTGTGCACTTGAGCTGGTCTGCCGAGTTGAAGGTGATGGCACATTGGGACCACCTGAGTGGGCGCGTGGCCTCAAGCTTTGGGAGCGTGGCGTTCACCTCGCGAGCGAACTGTTTGAAGATGCGCTGAGAGGCTGGGGCTTTGTCACGCCCAAGATGCGACCCTATCCAAAAGGAACTCGAAGGTCCCACCAAGGATAGAAGCGCATCTTGAAGACGCTTTTGCAAGGTGGATATCATTACATCAACATTACATAATAGTGGGGATACATACAAGACATACAATGTCACATGAATACATCAACATCATATACAAGATCAACATCCGACTACGAATGAAACATAAACAGAAACTCAAACGACATCCACCCTGCTAGCCCAGTGCTGCCGACCGAACCTATCCCCGATCAAGAAGCGTAAGAAGAACTCAACGCAAGCAAGCATCGCCTCGGCCATGATCATCGCAAACCTGTACCTGCAACTGTTGGTGTAGTAAATCTGTGAGCCACGAGGACTCAGCAATCCCATTACCATGGGTATCAAGACTAGCAAAGCTATCGGGAAAGGAAGGGATAAAGTGGTGAGGTTGCAGCAGCGACTAAGAATGATATGGTGGCTAACATACGCAAATGAGAGAGAGAAGAGAAACAAAGGAACGGTCGTCAACTAGTAATGATCAAGAAGTGATCCGAACTCCTACTTACGCCGACATAACCCGAAACCGTGTTCTCCTCTCGATCAACCCCAAAAGAGACACTCACGTTTCGCACACGGTTGGTGTATTTTAGAAGAGTTTGCTTCAAGTTTACTACAACCGGATATTAACAAATTCCCATCTGCCACATAACCGCTGGCACGGCTCTCGAAAGTTTATACCTCGCAGGGTGTCCCAACTTAGCCCAGATAAGCTCTCGCGATCAACGAAGGATATTCTTCTCCCGGAAGACCCGATCAGTCTCGAATCCCGCCACAAGACATTTCGACAAAGAATAAAACAAGACCAGCAAAGCCGCCTCGATGCGCCGACAATCCCGATAGGAGCTGCACATATCTCGCTCTCGGCAACACCGTTGAGACATCCTACGAGTAAAACCAACCTCAAGTTCCCCAAGGTGGCCCCGCAGTCGTTGCTTCGGCCAACACTTAGAGAAGCATTGGCCCGGGGATTATTGAAGATGACCCTTGGGCTTCGAAACCCAAGGGAAAAGGGCTGGTGAGGCAAATGGTAAAACCAATGTCGGGCCTTGCCGGAGGAGTCTTATTCAAAGCGAACTGTCAAGGGGGTCCCATAAATCACCCGACCGTTAGGGACGCAAAATCCGGGAACATAATACCGATATGACGGAAACTAGGGCGGCAAGAGTGGAACAAAACACCAGGCATAAGGCCGAGCCTTCCACCCTTTACCAAGTATATAGATGCATTAATTAAATATGATATATTGTGATATCCCAACAAGTAAACATGTTCCAACAAGGAACAACATCTCCAGGTTCCAACAAGGAACAAACTTCATCTTCACCTGCAACTAACAACGCTATAAGAGAGGCTGAGCAAAGCGGTAACATAGCCAAACAACGGTTTGCTAGGAAGGGTGACAAAGGTTAGAGGTTCATGGCAATTTGGGAGGCTTGAGCACCAAGTGCTAGGTAGCGCAGCAAAGCGATAGAACGAAGCATCTAGCATAGCAATGCTAGTAATGAGATCCAAGGTGGCGGTCATCTTGCCTGAAATCTCGCAAGGAAGAAGAACGAGTCCATGAAGAAGACGAACGGATGAAGCCGAACCAAGCGTAGACGAACGAATCCTCACGATCGCAACGAAACAGGAACTAACAAGAAGAAGCACACAACATAGTAAACACACCACACATGAACAAGGCATGATGCACAACAAGCATGATGCATGACAAAGCTACATGAAGCCACTCATGGCAATAGATGATGCAAACACGAGCAACACATCAAAGCAAGTTTAAATGAGGCCGGGGACAACATATAACAAATCCGGTAAGTCCTCATATGCAAATTTCGAAATTGTTCCAGATCTGAATAAACCTTATGTTCAAGTTGTTAAACAGCAAGTTAAGGTGCACCACGATGATCTACACGAAATTCTAGTCAAGTTACATATAAAGTTCATTAGATTCGGAGGTACGGCCTAGAAGATATGAGCAAAACAAGTTAAACATGGCATTGATGCAAAATGCATACGAACATCAAGCAAACACCTCAAAACATGGATGCAATAAGATAATATGAAACTACATGCAAAAACAAGCAAGTTTCATATAGAGCACACTCAAAACGGAGCAACGGTTCAACACATACACATGAAACAAGTTATAGCAACAATCTGTCCAAAACAGCAAGTAGGCATATTGCAAGCACCAAAACAACAAGCTACAGCATCTTAACATAATAACAAAAGGCATGGGCATGATGTACAGGTAAAGCATTACAAAACATGAACACTGAGATATCTCCAGAAATCATTAGAACATGCTCGAAATGACATGGCAAGATTGCAAATAATAACAGTTTCAGACTTGTCAGGAAATAACATCAGGTTGCAATGTTTAGCGCTATCAAACAACATGTTACAGCAAGCTATCATGTCAAACTAGAGCATGGCATTAATCTACTCAAAGCATATAACAAAAGTCCCTTAGTGACCATAAGCCAAAAGGGACCAGAAAATACAGTTGCAAGCATGTGAATATAGCAAAAACATAAACAGATTCAGACTTGGTGCAAAACTGGAGCATGGCATATACATATAACAAGTAGGCATGTTGGTGAGCTTGAACCACTCACAACAGAGCAATACATGGCATGGCAAGGCAACTCACAGTAAGAAGACATGGCATAGAAGCTATACATGGCAAGAACAACATCATAGCATACACGGATCAACTACAACAACCTTGGCAAAATTGAATAACATGTAAACAACCTGCCAGGAAACATTTTATAGCAAAAGTAGAGCTCGATTGACTCAAGATATGGCACTCCATAATTGCAACAAGAGGCATGAATGGATAGACAATAACCACATGTTGAAAACATTCTTACTTAAGTATCTCAAAATATGCATGGATCTCTCGGTAGCATCAAGTTTACATGGCATAAAAATATCAGCAGAACAGGGGCTGAAAACAGCAACATCATCAAGCCTAGTTTGCATGCTTGTGCTAGTCACCACAGAGATCACAAAACTACATGGCATACACCCCTGTAAAGATGGCATGGCATATTACAAAACACATGTAGGACTCAAGTTCATAGGATGGACACATCAATCATGGCAAAATGACAAAAGTGCATGTTCTGATAAGAATCTGAAACTAATATCACATAGCCCTCTTCTAACAGCATTTCGGGCATCAATATGAGCTCAAATGTAAATGATGCAATGAGATGAAATGATGTACTCGTCGAGACGAACAATTTGACATATTACACGCACGAAACGGAGCTACGGATGGGGAGATACAATAGGTCAAACATGGCATGAAAATTACACACACAATCGAGGACTTAGCCGATTTCAGGAAAAAAACATATGAGCGCGGGATAACTATATGACGCACGGGGCGGAGGATAGGGGGGAAGCTCACCTAGTGGGCTTGGCCCAGGTTGCGGGGAGGAGGCCGGCTTGGGCCGGTCGGAGCTGGGCTGGGCCGGCGGGGACTGGGCTGCGGGGCCCACGGGGCCGGCGGCGCATGTGCCCGCACGCGGGGACGACGACGGAGCCACGACGGCGAGGGATCCCGGCGACGGCGGCGAAGAGAAGCCGGAGCAGCGGGGAGGCGGCAGATCCGGCCGCGGGGACGCGGATCCGCCGGATCGGCCGACGGCGACGGGCGGTTTTGCGGGCGCCGCGGTGAAGGCGGCGGGACGGGCGCAATGGACGGCGGGAGGCCTCATTGGCGGCGGCGCAGCCGGCGAGGAGTCGGCGTCAGCGGGAGGCTGAAGCCGCGGAGGCGGCGCGCCTGCAGGCTGCGGGCGGCGGCGGCGATCGACCGGCCTGCGCGGGCGAGGCGGGCGGACGGCGGCGGCGGCGGGCTGGCTCGCAAGGGCCCGAGCCTGGTGCCAGCGGCCGCGGTGGGAGGAGAGAGAGAGGGGCGCGGGCTGACGTGGCGGCGCGGGATAGGTTGAGGGCGGCGGCGGAGGTGACGTGGCAGCCTCTCATTGGCCGGAACGACGGGCGGCGGCGGTGGACACGTCCGACGCGGAGGCGACACGCCCGGGCAAGGGGGAGGAGCGGGCTAGGGTTTCATCTCGCGAAAATCCGGGGAGCACATATTTATAGGTAGAGGGAGCTAGAGAGTCCAAATGGAGCACGGTTTTGGCCACGCGATCGTGATCGAACGATCGAGAGCATGGAGGGAGTTAGATGGGTTTTGGGCCACTTTAGAAGGGGTGTTGGGCTGCAAGGAGAAGGAGGCTTTTATGTTACCCGTTAACTGCTGGAGTATCAAACGACCTCCAAATGATCCGAAACTTGACAGCGGTTCACCGGTGCTATACCAAGGCCGCTTGACAAACCTGGGCCATTCCAAGACCGTTTAACACCCGCACACGAAAAGAGGTAAAAGGGGGCGCCGGGAGACATAGGAGTGCCGGATTGGAAAACGGACAACGGGGAAAATGCTCGGATGCATGAGACGAACACGTATGCAAAATGAAATGCACATGATGACATGATATGAAATGCAGATGATGACATAGCAAAGTGCAACACGCAAGCACATGACATGGCAACACCGACGAATAACTGGCAGACACCTGGCACATCGAATCCGGGGCGTTAGAACACTCCTCCACTAACAAGAGATCTCGTCCCGAGATCTTAGGACCGAGACGGAAGGGAAAAAAAGGATGAGGTGAAACAAGAAACGCAAGAGAGAAGAGGCAAAGAATCGAGAGCACTCGAGAAGAAGAGAGGAACGACGAGAATGACGAGAATCGAAAGCTCACGGAATCAAGATAGACTCTGAAAGCAACTCGTTCTAACCGGAGTGGTTAGAATGAGAAAAGAAACGAATAAGGCTGAAACGATTTAGGTAGCACTCTGGCTGAAACATGGAAGGATTAGAACACACGCTTGGGAGGATGGAATTATACTTGATGAAGGCCTCACACAAAACCTCCGGAAAAAATTGAAAGAATTGAATGAAAAGAACTTAGAAGGAAGGATTGAACGTAGTTGTTGAAAAAATCAACAACGAAAGAATAAGCTTGTTGTGGACTTATGAATAACCTCTCAAAATTATGAGCTGATCGCCGACCACAAGCAGAAAATATTAAATAGCTGAAAAGAACGAAGAAATGCAAAACTCCACTTCAAAAGAATACGGAGAATTGATTGCACTTCGAGATGCGAGAAGAAAAGATACTTGAACTCCACCAAAAGAATCTTGATGAACACTTGAAGAATGAATTAAATCATGACGAGCCACTGTGAAGAACTCCGGTAACAAAAAGGATGATGAGATAGCATGAAGGAAGAAAGAATAAGATGAGCCTTGCGATGATTTAGATGGATGTTCCGACGAAATAGCCGAGGAAATTGAACTCCAGAAAAGAAAAGATGAAAACACTTGGAAGTAGAATTTATTCATCAAGAACAAACTCCGAAGAAAGGGATTAATCACTTTGAGGAAATAAGAATAAGATTTATTGTATGCTTATCCTTCATCAAATTAAATTGATGACAAGCAATGGATTTGGCATAATACTTATTCGCGTTGAAAAAGGATTAAGGGAAACATCACACAAAACTTGAAAAAGTCTTCATGAACCACCGGTAGGATTTGAGAGAACGAATGAATCAATATGATAAACAAGGAAAATAATCTTGAACGAACCACCGTAAGAATTTGGAAATGACTGATGAAAGAGAATGAATCACCGGGAAGAATTAGAAGAACAAATATGCTTGAGGGGATTTAGATGCACAAGAACGAAGAGATAACGAGTTGATTAAAGAACACTTGAACGAAGCACCGGGATAAATAGAGAATGATAACTGGAATGATGGCCTCCGGTGAAAAGAAACATAAATCAACTCCTGAAATACTTCGGATGGGTAAGAAAAGAGTCTCTGACAAACGGAATAATTTGGGAGGATAACATGAAGCTAGAACCACGAAACTTCGGTAGAACGGTCAAGATTTAGAGGGAAATCTCTTCTTCTATCTTGAAATGACGACGAGGAACACCACCAAAATAACTGAGGTACTCCGGTAGAATGAAAAGCAAAAGAGGTTGAGTCAACAATGAAATGGTTTGAAATCGATCTTGAAAAGGCATCTGACTGATGAAATTCATTCTTACGTCAAACTCCGAAAAGAATTATGAATGGCTACAAAATAATTAGAAGAGTCGGGTAAGATCTTGGGAAAAGACCTGTGGGTTAGGGCCCACTGAAGAGATAACACCGTTGGAAAGGGATGTTGAACAGATAGATGATGCACCGGAACAATTGAAATATTTGAATGAGGTGACAACCTCGAATTAATTAGAACACAGACGAATCTCCTGAGATGTCTTCATCACTCCGGAATGACAAACTGGCGAGAGGAGAACAAGCAAAGGGGACACTTGAGTCGAGGAAAAGAATAGGATCGAACCGAGAAAATTGAGTTGAAATACACCGGAAAGAAAGCGAGACGAACAATGATGAACCAGACGAGAATTAACCGGTTGAAACAATTTACGAAAGACTGAAGAGGTTCCACACGAATGAAACTGATGCTCGAAAGAGACTCGGGCTCCGGGAAGAAAAAGGGTGGGAGGGCGGGAAAAACAAAGGCAACTTGCAAGGGGAAACCCGATGAATAACTTCAAGAGGAAACACCGGTTGAACGAATGCAAATGCTTCACACGAGTAGGAAGGATACTCGATTACGGACTCCGGTTCGGAAAAGAAGAAGGGAGGGCGGGCGGGAAAAAAAACAAGGACAACTTCGAACAGGAAAAACAACGACGTCGGAGGAAGAACTGAGGATTGAACTTGGCAAAGATGAAGAGACTCGAGTCGGCTTGACGAGAAATGCATCGGATGAAAAGAGATGAGAACCAACGACCGGAAAACCAACTGCGTGATCCTAAAGAAAAAATTGAAGGGGAAGAGGAGTAATTCAAAACACCTACGTCAAGATTCCTCACCAGAGCGACAAAGGGACTGAGGAGTAAAAAGAATTCCTG
This sequence comes from Aegilops longissima, assembly GCA_021605205.1. Taxonomy (NCBI): domain Eukaryota; kingdom Viridiplantae; phylum Streptophyta; class Magnoliopsida; order Poales; family Poaceae; genus Aegilops; species Aegilops longissima. The sequence continues at coordinate 257,117,520 of CM038678.1, forward strand.
CTCTCCGATATAACTAGACTCCGAAAATAGTTTCTTCTAGACTCAACAACGGCCAAACTACACGATCAATCAAGGGGGCTCCTAGGGTCGGTCGAGGCTCTGATACCAACTTGTCACGCCCAATATGCGACCCTATCAAAAAGGAACTCGAAGGTCCCACCAAGGATAGAAGCGCATCTTGAAGATGCTTCTGCAAGGTGGATATCATTACATCAACATTACATAATAGTGGGGATACATACAAGACATACAATGTCACATGAATACATCAACATCATATACAAGATCAGCATCCTACTACGGATGAAACATAAACAGAAACTCAAACGACATCCACCTGCTAGCCCAAAGCTGCCGACCGAACCTATCCCCGATCAAGAAGCGTAAGAAGAACTCAACGCAAGCAAGCATCGCCCCGCGTCATGATCATCGCAAACCTGTACCGCAACTGTTGGTGTAGTAAATCGTGAGCCACGAGGACTCAAAGAATCCCATTACCATGGGTATCAAGACTAGCAAAGCTTATCGGGAAAGGAAGGGATAAAGTGGTGAGGTTGCAGCAGCGACTAAGCATGATATGGTGGCTAACATACGCAAATGAGAGCGAGAAGAGAAACAAAGGAACGGTCGTCAACTAGTAATGATCAAGAAGTGATCCTGAACTCCTACTTACGCCGACATAACCCGAAACCGTGTTCTCCTCTCGATCAACCCCGAAAAGAGACACTCACGGTTACGCATTACGGTTGGTGTATTTTAGAAGAGTTTGCTTCAAGTTTACTACAACCGGATATTAACAAATTCCATCTGCCACATAACCGCGGGCACGGCTCTCGAAAGTTTATACCCTGCAGGGGTGTCCTAACTTAGCCCATGATAAGCTCTCGCAATCAACGAAGGATATTCCTTCTCCCGGAAGACCCGATCACCACGGAATCCCGCTACAAGACATTTCGACAAAGAATAAAACAAGACCAGCAAAGCCGCCTGATGCGCCGACAATCCCGATAGGAGCTGCACATATCTCGCTCGTGGCAACACCGGATGAGACATCCTACGAGTAAAACCAACCTCAAGTTTCCCCAAGGTGGCCCCAAGATCTGCTGCTTTGGGCCAACACTTAGAGAAGCATTGGCCTGGGGCTAATAAAGATGACCCTTGGGCTCCGGAAACCCAAGGGAAAAGGGCTGGGTGAGGCAAATGGTAAAACCAATGTTGGGCCTTGCTGGAGGAGTCTTATTCAAAGCGAACTTGCAAGGGGGTCCCATAAATCACCCGACCGCGTTAGGGACGCAAAATCCGGGAACATAATACCGATATGACGGAAACTAGGGCGGCAAGAGTTGGAACAAAACACCAGGCATAAGGCCGAGCCTTCCACCCTTTACCAAGTATATAGATGCATTAATTAAATATGATATATTGTGATATCCCAACAAGTAAACATGTTCCAACAAGGAACAACATCTCCAGGTTCCAACAAGGAACAAACTTCATCTTCACCTGCAACTAACAACGCTATAAGAGAGGCTGAGCAAAGCGGTAACATAGCCAAACAACGGTTTGCTAGGAAGGGTGACAAAGGTTAGAGGTTCATGGCAATTTGGGAGGCTTGAGCAGCAAGTGCTAGGTAGCGCAGCAAAGCGATAGAACGAAGCATCTAGCATAGCAATGATAGTAATGAGATCCAAGGTGACGGTCATCTTGCCTGAAATCCCGCAAGGAAGAAGAACGAGTCCATGAAGAAGACGAACGGATGAAGCCGAACCAAGCGTAGACGAACGAATCCTCATGATCGCAACGAAACAGGAACTAACAAGAAGAAGCACACAACATAGTAAACACACCACACATGAACAAGGCATGATGCACAACAAGCATGATGCATGACAAATCTACATGAAGCTACTCATGGCAAGAGATGATGCAAACAAGAGCAACACATCAAAGCAAGTTTAAATGAGGCCGGGGACAACATATAACAAATCTGGTAAGTCCTCATATGCAAATTTCGAAATTGTTCCAGATCTGAATAAACCTTATGTTCAAGTTGTTAAACAGCAAGTTAAGGTGCACCAAGATGATCTACACGAAATTCTAGTCAAGTTACATATAAAGTTCATTAGATTCGGAGGTACGGCCTAGAAGATATGAGCAAAACAAGTTAAACATGGCATTGATGCAAAATGCATACAAACATCAAGCAAACACCTCAAAACATGGATGCAACAAGATAATATGAAACTACATGCAAAAATAAGCAAGTTTCATATAGAGCACACTCAAAACGGAGCAACGGTTCAACACATACACATGAAACAAGTTATAGCAACAATCTATCCAAAACAGCAAGTAGGCATATTGCAAGCACCAAAACAACAAGCTACAGCATCTTAACATAATAACAAAAGGCATGGGCATGATGTACAGGTAAAGCATTACAAAACACGAACACTGAGCTATCTCCAGAAATCATTAGAACATTCTCGAAATGACATGGCAAGATTGCAAATAATAACAGTTTCAGACTTATCAGGAAATAACATCAGGTTGCAATGTTTAGCGCTATCAAACAACATGTTACAGCAAGCTATCATGTCAAACTAAAGCATGGCAGGAATCTACTCAAAGCATATAACAAAAGTCCCTTAGTGACCATAAGCCAAAAGGGATCAGAAAATACAGTTGCAAGCATGTGAATATAGCAAAAACATAAACAGATTCAGACTTAGTGCAAAACTGGAGCATGGCATATACAGATAACAAGTAGGCATGTTGGTGAGCTTGAACCACTCACCACAGAGCAATACATGGCATGGCAAGGCAACTCACAGTAAGAAGACATGGCATAGAAGCTATACATGGCAAGAACAACATCATAGCATACACGGATCAACTACAACAACCTTGGCAAAATTGAATAACATGTAAACAACCTGCCAGGAAACATTTTATAGCAAAAGTAGAGCTCGATTGACTCAAGCTATGGCACTCCATAATTGCAACAAGAGGCATGAATGGATAGACAATAACCACATGTTGAAACCATCGTTACATAAGTATCTCAAAATATGCATGGATCTCTCGGTAGCATCAAGTTTACATGGCATAAAAATATCAGCAGAACAGGGGCTGAAAACAGCAACATCATCAAGCCTAGTTTGCATGCTTGTGCTAGTCACCACAGAGATCACAAAAATACATGGCTTACACCCCTGTAAGGATGGCATGGCATATTACAAAACACATGTAGGACTCAAGTTCATAGGATGCACACATCAATCATGGCAAAAATGACAAAAGTGCATGTTCTGATAAGAATCTAAAACTAACATCACATAGCCCTCTTCAAACAGCATTTTGGGCATCAATATGAGCTCAAATGTAAATGATGCAATGATATGAAATGATGTACTCGTCGAGACGAACAATTTGACATATTACACGCACCAAACGGAGCTACGGATGCGGAGATACAACAGGTCAAACTTGGCATGAAAATTACACAAACAATCGGGGACTTAGCCGATTTCAGGAAAAAAAAAACATATGAGCGCGGGATAACTATATGACGCACAGGGCAGAGGATAGGGGGAAGCTCACCTAGTGGGCTCGGCCCAGGTTGCGGGGAGGAGGCCGGCTTGGGCCGGTCGGAGCTGGGCTGGGCAGGGGGATCGGGTCATGGGCCTATGGGGCCATGGGGCGGCGGCGTACCCGCACGCGGGACGACGACGAGCCACGACGGCGAGGATCCCGGCGACGGCGGGCGAAGAGAAGCCGGAGCAGCGGGAGGCGGTAGATCCGCCGCTGGGACGCGGATCCGCCGGATCGGCCGACGGCGACGGGCGGTTTGCGGGCGCCAGCGATGAAGGCGGCGGGCGGGCGCGGCCGGACGGCGGGGAGGCTCGGCTGGCGGGCGCAAGCCGGGCGAGGAGAAGGCGGCCGCGGGAGGCCGGCAGCTGAGGCGGCGCGCCAAGGGTTGCGGGCGGCGGCGGCGATCGACCGGGACCTCTTGCGGGCGAGGCGGGCGGACGGCGGCGGCGACGCTGGCTCGCGCGGCCCGAGTCTGGTTCCAGCGGGGCGCTGGTGGGAGGAGAGGAGAGGAGGCGCGGGCTGACGTGGGGGCGCGGGATAGGTTGAGGGCGGCGGCGGAGGTGACGTGGCGGCCTCTCATTGGCCGGAACGACGTGGCGGCGGCGGTGGACACGTCCGACGCGGAGGCGGACACGTCCGGCGGCGGGGAGGAGCGGGGCTAGGGTTTCATCTGCGCGAAAATCCGGGGGGGAGCACATATTTATAGGTAGAGGGAGCTAGGAGAGTCCAAATGGAGCACGGTTTTCGGCCACGCGATCGTGATCGAACGGCCGAGAGCATGGAGGGGAGTTAGATGGGTTTTGGGCCACTTTAGAAGGGGTGTTGGGCTGCAAGGAGAAGGAGGCTTTTGCGGTTACCCGGTTAACCGTTGGAGTATCAAACGACCTCCAAATGATCCGAAACTTGACAGGCGGTCTACCGGTGCTATACCAAGGCCGCTTGACAAACCTCGGGCCATTCCAAGACCGTTTAACACCCGCACACGAAAAGAGGTGAAAGGGGGCGCCGGGAGACATAGGAGTGCCGGATTGGAAAACGGACAACGGGGAAAATGCTCGGATGCATGAGACGAACACGTATGCAAAATGAAATGCACATGATGACATGATATGAAATGCAGATGATGACATAGCAAAGTGCAACACGCAAGCACATGACATGGCAACACCGACGAATAACTGGCAGACACCTGGCGCATCGAATCCGGGGCGTTACAGGCTTGTGCACCTCCCAAGATGCAAGCGGTCGCACGCGGCTCCTGGAAGCCCCCAGCCCCCTCGTCCTGGTGGTGGTCGTCGTTCCTTCTTGGTGGCGGTAGCGGGGGAAGACCGTGTTACCTCGGGGCGATCTCACGAGGCGGGTCCTCCAGAGCCCTCGCGAGGTTGGTCTCGCCAGCGATCTCGCGAGGACAGGCCGCGCCCTCTGGCATGGGCCATGGTCGCCCCAGCGTCCGCTCAGACGTCCTCCTCCGCGGCCGTAGCCCGATCATTGCGCCGGGCGTCGATCAGAAGCGCCCTTCTCAGATGGCCCCGAGCTCTTGGCGCCGCTGGTGTTGTGGGTGTTCAGGTTGTGGAAGGCACAGAATGGTCGGCCGTTCTTGGACGAATCAGGCTGATCTCTCGCTTGGTGTCGGGCTCCGCTGCGAGCACCACTGCATCCTTGTGCTTCACTTCCTTGGCCTTGGTCTTCTTTTCTTCTGCTCCTGCAGCTGGCAGCTCGAGGAGAGAGAGATGCCCCTCCTCAGCTCTTGCGCACTTGGTCGCCAAGTTGACCAGCTCCTGAGAAGTGCAGAGCTCCTCGTGGATAGCCAGCTCTTCCTTCATCTTGACGTCACGGACGCCGTCGGAGAACACGGAGATGATTGCCTCGTCCGTGACCTTCGGGATCTTGAGGAGGGTGTTGTTGAAGCGCTGGATGTACTTCTTGAGGGTTTCTCCTGGCTATTGCTTGATGCGGCGTAGGTCACCCGCGGCCGGTGGGCGGTCGTGAGTGTCCTAGAAGTTCGCGATGAAGCGGTCGCGCATCTCTTCCCAGGAGGAGATCGAGCCATGCTGCAGGTTCAGGAGCCAAGAGCGGGCCCCATCCTTGAGAGCCATGGGAAACCAGTTCGCCATGACTTTTTTGTCGCCGTTGGCCGCTTCGATGCTCAGCTCGTAGAGCTGCAGGAACTCCGCGGGGTCCGCGGTGCCGTCGTAGCGAGGAGGCAGTTCTGGCTTGAACTTGCCTGGCCAGGCGACGCTACGCAGCTCGGGGGTGAAGGCGCGGCAGCCGACTGTGGTTGCCGGGGCCCGCTTCGGGGGTGGAGCTTGGTCTTGACGGGGTTCGCGCTGCGCCGCTGTGGGTGGTGCGCGGTCTTGACGAGGTGGCATGGGGAGCGCCGGCGCAGCTTCTCGCGGCCGCAGGATTTCTTGGTAGCTTCTTTCTTCACGCGTGGGCGCCGGGCATGGTGGATCACGCCGCGGAGGTGCGCGCCTTGGAGCCAAGGCGCCATCTTGGGGTTGAGGCGGTGGAGTCATGCCACAAGCCCCGTTGCGCGCGGCTGATGAGGGGGAGGCGGAGAGTGGACGGCGCCGGAGTGCCCCCTGCGGCGCGGACGAGCTCAGCAACGCGGTCGAGCCACTCCTCATAGACGTCGTCGACAGGGCGGCAGCGCAGGAGCTCGTTCGCCGCGATGAGTGCAGCTCGTGCCTCCATGGGAGCGCGGTGCGCGCGAGACGAAGAACCAGCACGGGTGAGCGACGGAGTAGTAGTGCGGCCATCCTGCTGCTCGTTCCCCACAGGGCCGGTGGCAGCGTTGGCGACAGGAGACGGAGAACGACGAGGTGGCCTGCCTACAGGGGTCGTCTGAGCGACGCGGGCGGAGAGGGCAGCCCGACGCTCAGCTCAAACACGGCGAGCGTCCGCCATGGAAACGACGGAGCGATGGAGCAACGAACCGATGGAAGGGAAACGACGGCGCACCCCTACCTGGCACGCCAAATGTCGGATCTGGGGTTCCTGCAAACCCTTAAGGTTCGAACACTGGGGTGCGCGTGAAGTCTTTCCCCCCTACCGATCTACGCTCTAGCTCACTAAGGTCTTGCGGACGAACTCGACGAACTCACTACACAAAAAGAGGCACGGGGTTTATACTAGTTCGGGCCACCGTTGTGGTGTAATACCCTACTCCAGTGTGGTGGTGGTGGATTGCCTCTTGGGCTGATGATGAACAGTACACAAGAAGAACAGCCTCCTGAGGTTGAGGTGTTCTTGTGCGTATGAACTTGTGGTGTGGGGAGTCGATGAACTGCCCGATCCCCCACTACTGTTGTGGCTAGTCCTATTTATAGAGGCCATGGTCCTCTTCCCAAATGTTGAGCAGGAAGGGAGCCAACAACGGCGGGCAAATTTGAAGGGGGACAGCTAGTACAAGCTATCCTGACAAAAGCGGTCTTCCCTGCGAAAAGCCCTAGGATGACGCCGTCTTGGGCTCCATGATGACCTCCACCTTGCCGTCGTCCTGGTCTTGGTATTGTTGCACTAATATGTCAACCTTTGCCTGATGCCTCGGTACTCTTCGTCTGCGCTTGCCTCCTTGGGGACGTTGCGCGCACTGGCACCCGCCTAGTACCCGCCTGGCACCATTTGTCATGGCTCACGTCACGAGTCCCTCGTGAGGTTTGCCCCGCCTTGATATCTCCGCTCCTCGTGAGGCCGCCTGGCTAGGCCACTCCAGAGGAAGTCTTGTGTCGTCCGCCTCATGAGGCTTGGACCCTCGCGAGGGTCTTGGATGCCCTGTTGATGAAGATGGGCCGTCGGCCCGCTGCCTAGCCACGCTAGGGCCGCAGTGCAAGTCTGGGGACCCCGTGCCCTGCAACGCCGACAAGCGCCTCACTATAACCCATGGGGTGACTGCCTCATCATAAGTGATTGATGAGGATACAAAAGAGCATTAGTTTGATGTACTAACATGGTTAATAGACATATGTAGTATGTATCAAAAACAGGAAGGCATGTCATTATCAAAGGTATAATGTGTAAAGTAAGCTGATGCAATTTAACCAAATTGGAAGCAATACAAGCTAGACACCATATGCAACATGCAACCACATTTGACAAATACGGGTTAAAGCAAGCATCTGGGATGGTTCTGTGTGGCGATTGAGATCATCAACTGCAGAGCTACGTTTACTATCTCCATCTGCTGGCACTGCACCCTTTAGAGCGCTGAGACACTTAGTGATTATCTTTGAATTACACTGGAGCGACTTCTGTCTTTTCTTTTTTGTATTCATCAACACTGCGTCAGAGTCTGAAATACCCATGCATAAAAAAGCAATAGTGTGAGTATGGGTGAAGTGTGTGCACAAGTAGTACAGTGTAAAGGTAGCAGATAGCAGGTCGGTGAGAAATAAATGACGGGAGACATATGATAGCTCTATAACATGCATGGCACATGAAATTACTAGATTCTAGGATTTTGAAATATGAGCACGAGGATGGCTGGGAAATGCAGATGCTCCTCCAGCACACCACAAGGTGTGGTCCTATGAAAATAACAGTCGACTGAAAACAAATAGGTCAGTCCATTTTTTCTGCATGGTCCGATGTACAAAGAACGGGCAAATCGCCTTCATCTACCTCCAACCAGTCAGTGTTACGATCTTCCTCGAAACGCCAGCGACCACTGGCCCAGTCCCCTGCCTCAGCCCTCCCCTTGACCTCACCGCACCGTCGTGCTTGGCACCGCCCCCCGGCCATCCCTTCAAGCTCCTCCGACCTCTAGGTCGGGCGCAAGCAGCTCCTGCGCCCCACACCCCTATGATAGACACCGATGCGCCGCTTCTCCGGCAAATAGGCGGACTAGGTGCTCCGCGCGCCTAAGCGGGTGCTGCTTCGTTTAATTGCGATTCGACTGACCCTGAATTGAAATCCAGGTGGGCTACTGACCTCTAGCAAAGGTGAAATTGTAAATGGAAGGAAACCTTGTGCATTTAGTATCACGAAGAAGATGCAGTACGAAGCGCTCAACTAGTTTCTTTCGTGGGATGAATACGGTGTGAGTAGAGACGTAAGATTTGCACGGATAAGGGAAGAGGATTACCTCTTTCTGCTGGTAGTGTTATGTCCTCCTTCTATTTTTCCAACGATCTTCTTGTGGTTCGCTGGAAACGAGAAGTTGTGGAGGATGGTGGAGCCTTGGACGAACCCATGGCCAAGTTGTTGAGTGTGGTGCGGTGGCCGTCTGTCGGCGGTGGGGTACGAGATCTGAGGCGGCAAACGACGGCATAACAGGAACAGCTCCGGTGCGGTGGACGGTTGCGACAGTGGAGCGGCAGCGGTGAGGCGCAGGACGGCGTGGTCGAAGTGGTTCTGGTATGGCGCACGTCGGCGTCAGCGTCGTGGAGGAAGCTCTGCCTCGGCTTCAGCTGCTAAGTCCTTGAGGGCGTTGCGTTTGCGGTTGCGTTGGACGACAACGTCGGGGAACTAAAGGTGAACAATGTTCCGGTTTGGGACGCGCTTGTTTGAAATTTGGGGAAAGTTACAAACTTTGCCCCCATCTAAAATTTCGGACATATTGCGGGTTGGGGGTAGGACAGTAATCTCATGTTTCCCAAATGGTGGGCAGGATAGATTTTGACCGAGCGCATGGGTGTTTAGGTGCCCACGGCGTATGAATGCTTCTCGGAGGCGGTTGAGACTGGCGTCTTGGTGAAATTACAAACCTACCCCGGTTTAGACCTTTGGACATCGGGCCGATAGGCTACACGTTACAGAGTCAGGACAGTAATTTCCTACCACCAAACATTAGTCTCGCGCGGTTTCGGGTGACCAGAGGCTTATTTGCGCTTCATTCAATATTTGGGAGCAGAAACATTAATGTTTTTGGTTCTCTTTAATTGAACTTTCAGGATTTGTCATACTTCACAAATCTTTACTCTTGAAAATCCTAAAACTATGATTATTTTGGAATGGAGGGGGTACATTTGAATATACATTGTACATGAGTATATATTAAAAAATATGCAACTTACCTCAGTTCATGCATGGTTCCAGATATAATCTCCTTGGTTGCAAAAAAATAGTTAGACATGCATATGAATATATAGCATGTTCAAACGCACAACAAAGATTGATGCCCCCTTTTAGATCTGATTTACAAATGCCATTATCTCGGGTTCAAATAGATGAATGCACTTCCTATGAATTCGAATCTTCGAAACCCCCTTTATGTTGAATTCAACATGTATTCTATTTCGTAGCTAGCAATTAGGAATGTATCCATCTAAGTGAAAAATGTATAAAGTGCTTCACACTAACAACATGGAGTGCACTAATTAATGTTTATATATGAATTGCAAAAGCAATGCATTGTGTGTATTTCAAAACCGCTCTCACTCTATGGATCGATAATATGAAATGAACACATGCACATGCTAGAATTCAATAGAGTATGGTGTCTGATAGACCGATTTTCGTTCATACGCAAATTGCAAAATTCATGATCTCATCCAAAAATAATAATGCCTCTTATATTTTAATTTAATGCATAGAACCGCCTTTTACACATAGATGCACTATGCCTCATCCCATTCTCACAAACGCGCTATATATCTCTCTATCTAACGCATAATTGCACACACTTTATATACATCGGCATTTCTCTTTCACAGATGCTCACAATCTCTCACGGGGTGTCGGGGTGTCTCACACACACACTCTCTCTATATCTCTCTCTTTCTGACTACTATGTACCACTCTTTTCACTAGTCTCAGTTGGAAAACACTATTTGTCGGGGATATACCCCGCGGTGTAAACCGCCAGAAGTATGATCCGCCCGGAGCTTGGCGATTCACGGGTAATCCGCCCGGACTTGGCGGCTCATAGTAACCCGGCGGATGGGTCAGATGGGTGACAAGGCCCAAGGCCCAGAAAGCCGACTCATATTATGGTGTGTCGGCTTAAGACAGAAGGCATGAGGAATATTTCCTTTACGAGGAAGCAAGACCCGTACTTGTATCCGACTTGTAATAGAGAATAAGTTAGTTCTAATTCTAATAGGAATCTACATGTAAGCCGCCTCTTCAACTTATATAAGGAGGGGCAGGGCTCCCCAAAGAGGGACAAGCAACAAGAAACAATCTTTAGGGCTAGACACAAAAACCGGCTTACCGGCGACTCCCTCATGATCATAATGAGAACTAGCCACAAACAGCATGTAGGGTTATTACCGGATGATGTTTCCTGGGGCTCGAAGCTGTCTAAATCCTTGTCTTATGTTGCGTCTCTCGATTCCCCCCAACCCCTCTCAAGCTACTACATAGATGTGTTGGCCTCGCGACTAAGTCCTCACACTAAGGACATCTGCCATGACAATTCCACGACAGTTGGCACCCACCGTGGGGCTCGCGCACGGTGGTGTTGAGTTCTTGGAGGGATCTTTTTAGGGATCGAGAAGTTTGCAATTTTTCAGATGAACCGGTTTGGAAGGGTTTGCATCAACTTCAAGTGGATCAGTCCAGATTTTAGATCTATGAGATTTAAGGTTCAAGAAAATTAGGGTTACAACTTGTCTGTCGCCGTCGTCGAGCAATCTGCCGATATGCAAGAGGCCAACAGGAATTTAGTCCTCGCGTCATTGAGCAATCGGAGGGACGTGATCAAATTTTCAAGGCAACTGTTGTGCGCGGCGTCTAGCGATCCACGAAGCCAGTCAAATCACCAATACGACAAAGTGACCCGTCTGGATTGATTTCCGCTGCGGTGTTCTATAAAAGTCACCAAGACCAACAGGAAGATTCCCTTACACAGTTGCAGAAATCCACCAAAGGCGTCTCGTTTTCCAGATCGGAGGCAAAATTAGGTGCAGCCGCGCGTGGCCGGTCAAGGAAACACGGCCATGTCATACCATCTACGGACAAGTGCACAAGACCAAAGCAAAAGTACTCCTAGACTAGTACTATCCAAACTAGCACTCTGCCACGTGAAAACCAACATCAGGTATTCTTTTCTGGGAGAAGAGCTAGTACTACTTGAGTACTACTAGATCAGGTGTGTCTTTCGTTAATTACTACTTGAGTACTAGTACTAGTCGGAAGAGGACAAGGGCAACTACAGAGTCATACTCACGGTAACGTCAATACAAGAAGAGGAAAGAAGAACCCTGCTTTGAGGAGGACACAGACTGAGTCAAAAGAACTGGCCACGACCCGGAGGAAGACAGGGACGTGGACACGGATTCGGCCCTGGACTACGATGATCCAGCCTCTGCCTGTCAGCCGGCCAAGTGGCCGCCCGAGATGCCCCGGCAAACCGATCCGCACCGTGAGCCGCCTGCCGCTACGCTCGGCCGGGTCTGGCCATGTGCCGCTGTAGCTCACCCGCTGGAAAAGCAAAAGCATATTACTACTAGTTGTAGTGCATGACATCACGATTCATAAGGGCTTGTTATACCTCACATGAAGGAAATTGCATTGATTGCAGCCGATGTACACAGAGTCACCTCAAAGATCCAAGACTGCTACTTCTGCTACTGTCGTTGCGCATTGTGTAAACCATCAAATCGGATTTTTTTGGGTACACCGACCAAGGGAGCAGAACTCTAGGAGGAAGAGACAAATTAACCAGCTGCTGACGTCTATAAAAAAAGAGGCGGCTGTCGCATGGGTCTGCATCTGCAGCCGCGACGGCACTGACTGCATCATGATCATCTGCTGCTGAGAATTCACAGGGCACAACCCCAAGTCCAAAACGCCAGCCTCTGTACTTGTTCTTCAGCTTGAACATAGCTTGGTCCACCTTTCTTTTCTTAAATCGGTCAGGCGCATACATGGAAGACAAAAAATACAAAAAAGCTCCAGCATATTGTTTATTTGGACAAGTCTAAAGATTTGACAAACACTAGGCCTACCAGATGGTCATACGTGAAATCAATGGAACCCGAGTAGTACTACCGCAGCACACCTCTGTCGGGTCGCCTTGCTGCCCTCCCGGCCTGCCTGAATCGCCGACCCTGTTTCTACCGTGGCCGCTCTGAGCCGCCGGCCCTGCTAAGTCGTCGTCCCGAGCCGCCGTATATGGAACCATCCAGACGGATCACTGCTCGTGGCTGCCTGCTGCAGTTGCGTTGAGCCACCCTGTCGCGTGTAGAGTCGCCCCGACTCACACACCTCCATTTAAGCCGCCGGCGCGCTGTTTTTGCAGACGAGTCATCTTCGTCCGTTCTCTGGTCCGGGCTGGTTGCTGCCACTGAGAGCCGCAGCCCGCCGGAGTCTCTGTTACAGGCCGGTTCATGGGCCTTTTTTGCCTTGTTTCCGCCAGAGAGAGTGTTTAACTCATTGTTGAAATTACTGGAAGTAATCTACGAATGGAATATACGACTCTGTCTATCATCCGTCGTCTAAACAAATCAGGTGATATCTATCCAAGTTTGTCTTATTTGTACATGTTTTTGTCAAAGAACAGTTTATCTTTGCCTTGGTCTGCAATATTGTTTATGCAGGGCAATTATTTATGACAAAAAGTGATATTATACCGTGGATATGGAGGCACGCCAACATATTTTGGCACAGGTGGTCGTCGTTACTCGACGGATTCCCGCACCGGCTTACAACGCCGTGGCTGTCTCTCGCGACCACGCCGGCTTACAACAAGGAGGACAACTTGCCCGTCCGCACCGGCTTACAACGCCACGGCCGGTTTATCTGTCTGTGCCGCCTCAGATGTTGCGGTCGCCTTTACCGTCCGTCTCTCGTGGCCTGGTCTACATCAACACATCGGGCCGCACCTGTCTACATGAGTTGTTTATTGAGTATGAGCAAGTCACTGCTTGGGAAGCCCGGTTTTCTTCCAACAAATTGGAGGCAAATTATCATATATTATCAGCCGCCGTATGCACTGGATGGCTCAATGGGCAGGCGCACAAGTCGCGTCACTACAGTTTGGTTAAACTTCAAACAGCCAGTTGGAAGGAACCATTGGCCGAGTTGCTGACACAGCTCATACGGGATCATTTATAAACCCGCCGCAGTCACCTCAACCTTCTGTGGATTCACATCGCGCTACCAATGCCAATGATATACACCTTCTGCTATGGTCAAATATGGAGAATCTCAAGCGAACACCTTCAGTCGTCTTGAGACTCGGGGGCTTCCATGGTATGACTTGGCAGAATTGGCTGGTTTTAATGCATTCAAAAACTCCGGGTCATTGGAGGGAAAAATAACCCGGCCCTGGAGATTACTGCTCTATCGATGAAAATTTAAAAGACCGTCGGAAAAATGTCTGACTTAAAAAGAAGAATCCCGGGTTAAAATCCGGTTCAAGGTAAATTTGTCTCTCACAAAGCTTTGAAACTCTCAATATCCGGTTTAAGAATTTCCGGTTCAAGAATTAATCTCTCGCAAGTTCAAGTTCTCAGAAAAATTAAAGGTTGCCAAAAAGAACTTGATGCCATGATGTGCGGTTCAAACTTGGGTATCCTGCCTTACGGCTTATCTTATATGGTCACTTGGGGGCTTCCTATTCAAACATAGGTCGTATTCGAACCAAAGAGAACATAGCTGTCGATACCCTGTTGATCGGCATACTGCCAAACCCACTAGGGGGCTTCTTGATCATATCTGAATCATAGCTTAACCCCTTTGGGTCTGACGTGGGTCGTATTCGAACCAGCGTCATTAAACAACTCTTATGGTCACTTGGGGGCTTCCTATTCAAACATAGGTCGTATTCAAACCAAAGAGAACATAGTTGTCGATACCCACTTGATCGACATCGCCAAAGCCACTGGGGGCTATATGATCGTATTCGAATCTTAGCTTAACCCCTTTGGAACGGTTTACTGATCGTATCTGAATCAGAAGCCTCAAAAAGTTTTATTCTATCTCTGGTAAAGTTTATTATAGCCACAAACAGCATGTAGGGTTATTACCGGATGATGTTTCCCGGGGCCCGAAGCTGTCTAAACCCTTGTCTTGCATGTTGATCCGCCCTGCGTCTCTCGTCCCGATCAACCCCTCTCAAGCTACTACATAGATGCGTTGGCCTCGCGACTAAGTCCTGACACTAAGTACATCTGTCGTGACAATTCCACGACACTGTTTCTCTCACATGCATATATACACACGCATGGTCTCTACTAGCCCTCTATACGCACATATATGTGCCTACGTGTCTCCCGCACGCACATTATCTTTAGGCCTCTCTCGCACACATTGCCCCCCCACACGCATACACCTCTCTCTTAGTAGTTGGCGATATGATTCCATTAGATCATTCGGTAGATATCCCCGATCATTAGGCTGGATGGTAATACGAGGCAAAGTTTTACCCAAGTTCGACCCTTGCGCTTGAGGAAAAGCCTACTCCCGGTATCAGATATTAGTGATAGGGGTGTGTACAAAGTACACGTGAATACCAGGCATTGTGCGTGTGTGTATGCTATCGACGAACTAGCCCCCTAGCCCCCAGGCATTGTGCGTGTGTGTATACTCGGGGCCTAGGGTTACAAATCTATATAGTCGGCTTATCACCAGTGGGGATAGAGTCCTCCACAACTCTGGTAGCTTCGTGTTGTATGACGAGTCCTCCACAAGGGTCTTCGTATAATGCGTCTCGGTCCAACCTATGTGGCGCAAGATGGAACCGACCCATGAGTCCTCATGTTGACCCACCACAACTAGAAATGATGTGCCCACCCCAACTACAAATGATGAGCCTACCACACCACACACGCAATCTGCCACTAAGAAAATAAGCATATTCAATAGTACAATGTTATACATGAAAGTTAATTGCATGGTGCATCCAAAAATATTTGTTCTGCATTGTGAATGTTTATATTTTCTCCTAAAACATTAGTCACGGGAAAGAGAAACGAAGGGCATATCTCTCCTTGTCTCCACCGGACACCCCCTCTTTCTACACCACTTTCACGTACGCACACAAACTATCTCTCGGCCCTCTAAAAGTATGCTTGCCCATGACACATTCATGCCTGACGGTCATTGTATTTCAAGCGAAAGAACTATACGGTCACTGGACTTCAGAATATGCTCATTACGGTCACCGTATACATTCTCGTGGTGATCATATGGTATCTAGCTCACGATACTTCTCTGTATTTTGTTGATGACACTGACGGACATCGTATTTGATGTGTGCTCCGTATTTTGTTGATGACACTTACGATCATTGTATTTGAAGCGAAAGCACGATATGGTCACTAGACTTCAGAATAAGCTCATCATGGTCACCACATACATTTTGTGGTGCTAACCAACCTGTGGTTGGATGGTTAGGAGGACAGTGGTTTCTCGAGCCCACCAGGGTTTAAGTCCTGGTGCTTGCATTTATCCTGGGTTAATTTCAGTATTTTTCTGGTGATGTGCGTTCAATGGGAGGAGACGTTCCACTCGACTACGAGGCACCTATGGTGACTTCATAAAATCTCAAGATCATATGCTGGCTCACTCTCTCGAAGGTGCTCATAGGGGTAGGGTCTGCGTGTGTGCATTTATAGCAGTGAGTGCTTGCGCGTATATATGAGCGCTTGCATTTGTACTGTGTTAAAAAAAATACATGTCATGATTTATATGGTCACTGGCTCACCCGTACAAGTCTGTATTTTGTTGATGACACAATCAATTGACCGGTCAAATGTTCCACATGGCGCAACTAGTGTTGCACCATCGGGGCGCGTAACCATGGGGCCCACCTATCATCCCGTATATGAAAGAAAGAAAGAAATGGTAGTTTGAGTCTGTACTATGTTAATAAAATACATTTTAGGGTGATCATACGGTCACTCGCTCACCATACAGCTCCGTAATTTGTTGATGACACGATCAATTGACCAGTCAAACAGTCCACATTCAGCAGCACACATTACCATAGGGCCCACCCGTCAGCGCGTATACAAAGGACAAAAATGGTAATAAATTAGTGGTCAGTGGGGATTTGAAGTCGTGAGACCTCTGGTTGGCAGTCGCCGGCAGTGGGGGCGTGGTGATTGGGCGGTGGCGTAGGGATCGCCGGAGAAAAGCTCGGCGGCTGGGGGCTAGAGGGATGGCCGGGCGGCGGGACGGCGGTGGGGAGTGGTTTCAGGGCGGGCGGGGGTACGTGGCCGCGCGGGCCGGCCACGGGCGGTGGCGGCCGGTGGTTCGGCTGGTGGTGGCTGGTGGCTCAGGGGGGTGGAGGTTGAGATAAACTGCAAGCCCTTGATTTTGTATCCAACGGCTGGAAAATCTACTGACCAGAGATGGAAAAGTCAGTCAACTGACGTGTAGCCTCACACCGCACGTACACATGCACGCACCCAATACTCGCACGAACACACGCATGCATGGAGGCGTGCAACACTGACACGTGCACATAATGAACACACGCATGCATGCAGGCGTGCAACACTGACACGTACACATGCACTCACGAACACACGCACGTACGCACACATGCATGCAACACTGAAACGTACACATGCACGCACGCAACACTCGCATGCGTGCATGCACACAACACATGACGCAAGACACACGCTCAACCTATACGTGCATGCACCTTTGTTAAGGACATGGATTGTTACGGGTATTAATCAATCTTATATGTGATAAGAAGAACATTGATGTTTGCATTGGTCTTTATGACTCACAACATATCGAATGGGCTATCAACGCATATATGAAAATTTTAAAATTCTCTTACATTATATAGTAGGCTTATCTAGATGAAATAGATGACATCACACTCGATGAAAATTCATCAGTTTATGAAATGCCCGCTTCTGACCGCCCTGGCCCACCAAAAGTTCCTCTGTTGTGCGTTGCCTGCGTTGGGTCACTGACATGTAGGTCATGTACCCAAAGAGCCCACGCATCAGTGGAAGAACGGCGCGGTGTCATACGTCATAGTCGAGGGCGCCACTTGATGCATGCCCGGTTGAACACGCCTCCTTGCCGCATTCAAACGCCTCCATGAAACCCATGTGGAAGCCGAGAAACCCACTCTGGACACACATCCGTTCATGACCGGGCCGGCATTAAACGCAACACCGGCCGAGCTCCTCCCGTCCGCCGTCTATTTAATCTCCTATTTAAACGAGGCCAAACACCGGCCAAGAATCGCACACCTCCGCGGCTCCCCTATCTCCTCCTTCACCATTTTGTCCATTCTTACAATGGCTTACGAAGAGTAATTATCCCGCATCCAAGCCAGCTGGGTGGCCCACTGAGCCCGCCGGATACGAGCTATGCAGCTCGCTGATCCACCTCCCTCCCCTGCCCGACGGAGCTAGTTGCCGCCCCAAGCCGGCGCGCGGTTCAGCAACTCGCCGCTCCACACCAGCTCAACGGGGAGCGGCGCACGGGCGTCATCGCTGTCGTCCACGCCACCGCCTCGTACCGCGCCTCCCGTGTCTGTGACCGCGTCTCCCGTTTCTGTGGCCGAGACTCCCATGTAGGCGGCCGCGCCATGCAAGCAGAGACAGAAGCCGGGTGCGCGGAGAGCAATGAGTCGGTGGCCAGCGCCTCCACGTCCTTCGCCATCATCGAGGAGAAGTAGAACACGGGAGGCCGTTGATACGTCTCCGTCGTATCTACTTTTCCAAACACTTTTGCCCTTGATTTGAACTCTAACTTGCAGATTTGAATGGACTAACCCGGACTGACACTGTTTTCAGCAGACTTTCCATGGTGTTATTTATGTGCAGAAACAAAAGTTCTCAGAATGACCTGAAACTCAACGGAACTTATTTTTGGAAAATATTAAAAATATTGGTGAAAGAATCAAGGCCAGGGGGCCCACTACTAGTCCACGAGGGTGGGGGGCGCGCCTGCCCCCCTGGGCGCGCCCCCTGCCTCGTGGACCCCCTGTTGCTCCACCGACCTCAACTCCAACTCCATATATTCGTGTTCGGGGAGAAAAAAAATCAGGGAGAAGGATTCATCGCGTTTTACAATACGGAGCCGCCGCCAAGCCCTAAAACCTCTCGGGAGGGCTGATCTGGAGTCCGTTCAGGGCTCCGAAGAGGGGAATCCGTCGCCGTCGTCATCATCAACCATCCTCCATCACCAATTTCATGATGCTCACTGCCGTGAGTGAGTAATTCCATCGTAGGCTTGCTGGACGGTGATGGGTTGGATGAGATTTATCATGTAATCGAGTTAGTTTTATTAGGGTTTGATCCCTTGTATCCACTATGTTCTGAGATTGATGTTGCTATGACTTTGCTATGCTTAATGCTTGTCACTAGGGCCCGAGTGCCATGATTTCAGATCTGAACCTATTATGTTTTCATGAATATATGTGAGTTCTTGATCCTATCTTGCAAGTCTATAGTCACCTACTATGTGTTATGATCCGGCAACCCCGAAGTGACAATAATCGGGACCACTCCCGGTGATGACCATAGTTTGAGGAGTTCATGTATTCACTATGTGTTAATGCTTTGCTCCGGTACTCTATTAAAAGGAGGCCTTAATATCCCTTAGTTTCCATTAGGACCCCACTGCGACGGGAGGGTAGGACAAAAGATGTCATGCAAGTTCTTTTCCATAAGCACTGTCGGCGTTCTGGGAACGGGGGTCCCCAGACTTGCCTACCTGCGGCCTGCAGCGTGGCTCGAAGGAAGCCCAGCACGGCCCATCTTCATCAACGCAAGCTCAAGACCCTCGCGAGGGGCCAAGCCTGGCGGGGCCGATGACAAGGAGCTTCCTCAGGCACGGCCTCGTCAGGCTGGCTCATGAGGAGGCGGAGAGTTCAAGGCAGGGTACCTCGCGAGGTGCCCATGACGCAAGCCATGATTTACCAAGGGCGCCATCGGGCGCCAGCCAGCAGCAGCGCCCTCCTTTCCTCTTTGGTGCAAAGGGAGCAAGCGCGGCGAGAGCATCAAGCAAAGGCATCCGTTTCGGTGCAACAAGACCAAGACCAGCCCAATGGCTGGAAGGGAGTCATTGTGGAGCCCAAGCAGGCGTCATCACCAGAGTCTTTGGCAGGCGAGGACCAACTTTAGTCAAGATAAGTGTACCCATTGTTCCCCTTCAAAATGGCCAATTGTTGGCGCCCTTCCTGCTCAATATTTGGGAAGAGGCCCAGGGCCTTCGCCTACAAATAGGAGTAGCCACCCCCGGGGCGGGAGAGAGGCGGACAGAGAGAGAGAGAGAGAGAGAGTGAGCTAGGGGAATTTGGAAGAGGGAGAGAAGGTAGGAGACCGGAATCCTCATCGAGAAACCAGTAGCTAGAGCGACTGAGCACCACCTAGCAGTTCATCGCACCCGCCAAGAACAGACCCTCGCGAGGCTGTTCTTCCTTGTATTGTTCCTCATCAGCCCAAGAGGCAATCCACCACACCACACACTGGAGTAGGGTATTACACCACAATGGTGGCCTGAACCAGTATAAATCTCGTGTCCCTTGTGCTGTTCCGTTTAGTAGTTTAGGTCCCAGCGATTCGGCGAGGTGCGAGACGGTGGAAGGTTGGATCTCCGCGCGCACCCCAGTGTTCGAACCTCAAGGGTCTGCCGGAACCCGAAATCCGACAAGCACGTATGACTATGTTCGGAATACATGCCTACATTACATTGATGAATTGGAGCTAGTTCTGTGCCACCCTATGTTATAATTGTTACATGATGAACCGCATCCGACATAATTCCCCATCACCGATCCAATGCCTACGAGCTTTTCACATATTGTTCTCCGCTTATTTAATTTTCCGTTGCTACTGTTACAATCACTACAAACCCCAAAAGTATTACTTTTGCTACCGTTACCATTACTTCCATATTACTTTGCTACTAAATACTTTGCTGCAGATACTAAGTTATCCAGGTGTGGTTGAATTGACAACTCAACTGCTAATACTTGAGAATATTCTTTGGCTCCCCTTGTGTCGAATCAATAAATTTGGGTTGAATACTCTACCCTCGAAAACTTTTGTGATCCCCTATACTTGTGGGTTATCAATACTATTTATGGTGCCGTTGCCGGGGAGCATAGCTCTATTCTTTGAGTCACTTGGGATTTATATCTGCTGGTCACTATGAAGAACTTGGAAGACGAGAAAACAAAAATTTATCCCTCAACTATGAGGGGAGGTAAGGAACTGCCATCTAGCTCTGCACTTGATTCACCTTCTGTTTTGAGTAAGCTTGCGACACCTAAACCTGCTTCTGCTATTAATTCAGATATGTCGCATGTTATTGATGATGCCACATCTGCTATGCATGATACGTATGATGAAACTACTTCTATGCTTGATACTACTATGCCACTTGGTGAATTTCTTGATGAACAACTTGCTAGGGCTAGAGAGAATGAAATTATTGAAACTAATAATATTGATGATAGTGATGATGAAGACTCTCCCCCTAATAAATATGAATTACCTGTTGTGCCTGAGGGCTATGTTATGGATGAAGAAACTAAAAGAGACTTTCTTGCTTGCAATGATAGAAGTGATCTTAAGAAATTATTAGCTAAGCTTAAACAAAAAACTCTGAATGCTAGAATGAAATATGATCCTGCTTATGCTACCTCCCCTATCTTTGTTACTGATAAGGATTATGAGTTCTCTATTGATCCTGATATAATTACTTTGGTTGAATCTGATCCTTTCTATGGCTATGAATCTGAAACTGTTGTGGCACATCTTACTAAATTAAATGATATAGCCACCCTGTTCACTAATGATGAGAGAACTCTCTACTTTTATATCCTTAAAATATTTCCATTCTCATTAAAGGGTGATGCTAAGATATGGTTTAATTCCCTTGATCCTGGTTGTGTGTGTAGTCCCCAGGATATGATTTATTACTTCTCTGCTAAATATTTCCCTGCTCATAAGAAGCAAGCTGCTTTAAGGGAAATATATAATTTTGTGCAAATTGAAGAAGAGAGTCTCCCACAAGCTTGGGGGAGGCTTCTCCAATTACTTAATGCTTTGCATGATCATCCTCTTAATAAAAATGAAATACCTTATATCTTTTATAATGGACTAACCGATGCTTCCAGAGATTACCTGGATAGTTGTGTTGGTTCTGTTTTAAAGGAAAGAACACCGGATGAAGCTGAAATTCTATTGAATAATATGTTAAACAATGAAAATAATTGGACACTTCATGAGCCAATTCCTAAGCCTAATCCTAAACCAACTCAGAAGAAGAGGGGTGTCCTATTTCTCAGTCCTGAAGATACGCAAGAGGCAAAGAAATATATGAAAGAAAAAGGTATTAAAGCTAAAGATGTTAAGAATTTACCTCCTATTGAAGAAATACATGGTCTTAATTTACCGCCTGTTGAAGAAATATATGATCTTAATCCGTTACCTATTGAAGAAATACATGGTCTTGATAACCCGACACAGGTAGTAAAGGTAAATTCTCTCTATAGATTTGATGAAGGTGATATTCCTCGTTATAAGTCTTCTAGACAATGCTTAGATGAGTTTGACAATTTTATTGTTAAACAAGAAAACTTCAATGCTTATATTGGTAGACAATTGAAATACAATTCCGATACGCTTGAACACTTGGGTGATTATATGTCTAGAGTTAAAGGTGAACTTAAACTCATTAGTAAACATGCTTCTATGGTTACCACTCAGGTAGAACAAGTACTTAAAGCTCAAAATGATTTGCTCAATGAATTAAATAGTAAGAATAATGACTATGCTGTTAGAGTGGCTACAAGAACCGGTAAAATGACTCAGGAACCTTTGTATCCTGAAGGCCATCCTAAGAGAATTGAGCAGGATTCTCAGAGAAATAATACTGATGCACCTAGTCCTTCTAAAAAGAAGAAAAAGAAAAATGATAGGACTTTGCATGCTTCTAGTGAACCTATTGTTGACACACTTGAGAATCCAAATCATATTTCTATTTCTGATGCTGAAACATAATCTGGTAATGAACATGAACCTAGTGATAATATTAATGATGATGTTCATGTTGATGCTCAACCTAGTAATGATAATGATGTAGAAATTGAACCTGCTGTTGATCTTCATAACTCACTATCAAAGAATCAACGTTATTATAAGAGAGACTTTGTTGCTAGGAAACATGGTAAAGAAAGAGAACCATGGGTTCAGAAACCCATGCCTTTTCCTCCCAAACCATCCAAGAAAAAGGATGATGAGGATTTTGAGCGCTTTGCTGAAATGATTAGACCTATCTTTTTGTATATGTTTGGTGATATGCTCAAAATGAATCCTTATGCTAAGTACATGAAAGAAATTGTTACTAATAAAAGAAAGATACCGGAAGCTAAAATTTCCACCATGCTTGCTAATTATACTTTTAAAGGTGTAATACCAAAGAAACTTGGAGATTAGGAGTACCTACTATACCATGCTCCATTAAAAGAAATTATGTTAAAACTTGTTTATGTGATCTTGGAGCCGGTGTTAGTGTTATGCCTCTCTCTTTATATCGTAGACTTGATTTGAATAAGTTGACACCTACTGAAATATCTTTGCAAATGGCCGATAAATCAACTGCTATACCTGTCAGTATTTGTGAGGATGTGCCTGTTGTGGTTGCAAACGTTACTATTTTAGCGTACTTTGTTATTCTTGATATTCCCGAGGACGATAGTATGTCTATTATTCTTGGAAGACCCTTTTTGAATACTGCAGGGGCTGTTATTGATTGCAACAAAGGCAATGTCACTTTTCATGTTCATGGTAATGAGCATATGGTACACTTTCCGAGGAAACAACCTCTAGTCCACAGTATCAATTCTATTGGAAAAATTCCATCGATTATTTTTGGAGGTTTTGAATTTCCTCTTCCTACTGTCAAGAAGAAATATGATATTCTTATTATTGGGGATGTGCATATCCCCGTTGAGGTAACATAGTGTTATTCGAAACTTCTCCGGTTCCATGTTATTCGGAATGAGTTTGTTAACAAGACTTGATCAACCTTGTTAGTGGATTCCTTTTGATGAGCATGAGATGGATGAAATTAGAAGCACAACCTTCTGTACTCTCTCTCTCTACTTTCTGTTATTTAGTTGAAATAAAGTAAAATTAGTATTTTCTGTCTTTTTCTGAACTATCCATGCAATATAAAAATACCCCAAAAATAAAAGTTCTCCAAATGCCCTGCCAATTTAATATGATTTTTTCCGGAATATTTGAGAATATCTGCATCGAAACACAGCAGGGAGCAAGCACACAGCCACGAGGGTCCAGGCACGCCCCTGCCTCGTGGGCCCATGGTGGCTCCCCTCCACTTATTCCTGCACCCACACACTTCTTCTTCCTCCCACAAAAATCACCATCCAGCTCAAGCACGAGTTCTAGCTCATTTTGCTGCGATTTTCGATCTACTTGCTCAAAGCACCTCTCACAAAACTACTTTGGGGGATTGTTCCTTGGTATGTGACTCCTCCATTGGTCCAATTAGTTTTTATTCTAGTGCTTTATTCATTGCAAATTTGTGCTGCCTGGGTGACCATGTTCTTGAGCTTGCAT
This sequence comes from Aegilops longissima, assembly GCA_021605205.1. Lineage (NCBI taxonomy): Eukaryota > Viridiplantae > Streptophyta > Magnoliopsida > Poales > Poaceae > Aegilops > Aegilops longissima. Next base: position 257,141,570 of record CM038678.1, read on the forward strand.
GTCAAATTTATATGGTTGCAAGTAGTTCTAATGCATGATATAGGCTCTAGGCACTTGTAGGAGTAGTTGCTATCAGTTTTGTTGAGTTTGGTTTACTTTTATTTGAAGTTACTAAAAATTTCAGAATTTTTCAAAAAATGATGAAGAGATTTTTGAGGGGCTCATCGAGCCGAAGCTCGAAGGAAAAGCAAAGTGAAGAAGCAGAGAGGCCCAAATATAATCTGCCTCGCACCACGGAGGTTCGGCCATGTGAAAGGTCTTCCGATGATTTCTTGAGAACAGTCGGGATTTATGATGATTTTTATGAATTGGCTGAGAATGTAGGCCTCACCGACTTCCTCCGCGACCAACGCGAACAGTATCTCTTACTCACCAATACTTTTGTGCAAAACTTCTACTATTATCCTAAGGAATCACCTCCTTCAGTAGACTTCCATTTATATGATGTGGTTAAGAAGATGCCACTAGATGAATTTTGCAGGGTTTGCAAAATACCTTTCGAGGGTAGTTTAGAGGAACCACGTCGTAAAGATGTGGACGGGTTTATTGATACTATTACTGTAGGGGAAACTAGGAAGGTTTCCCATGCAAGAATCACTAGCATACATTTTCCCGTTTTACGCTACTTTGCAATATTTTCTAGTCATTGCTTAATTGGTCGCAGAAACTGTGGAAACCTTAGTGTTCCTGATATTACTATTCCATTCCATGGTTTATTCCACGATGACTCTGTTAGTATGGGCGATATTATTGCCAAACGGTTAAGTCTGAACCGTCCAAAGGGCCCCATCTTTGTAGGTGTCTATGCTTCACGCCTTGCTGCATTTTATAACATACCTATTAGGCACTATGAAAAAGAAGAAAAATCGCTACTCTGTGTAATAAGTGTGTGATTGCTACTCTGTTATAAATCCTTCAAGTACTGTGTGGTGTCAGCATTACTGATCCAGGGATGACACCTGAGCACAGAGATCAGACTGTTTGAGGTCTGGTCGCCACAAAGATGGTATCAGAGCACACGCTGACTGTAGGACACGGCCACTAAGCTAAAGCCCTAGATCACTACTCTTTCTTCTCATTTTTGACTCCTCATCTTTTCTATTCTTTTAGGATGGCGGATGCAAGGAACAAGTTCACACAACCGGATGAAGATACACCCTTTGGATGTCACTTGAAGGAAGTCACTAGGTACCTGAACATAGGAATACCAAGCTTCACCGGGACTTTCAACGCCACTTTACCCGAAGAGGAGCGCTGGATGATTCAAGTTCAAATTCCAGGCAGGACATTTGCACCAGTCACGGAGCCCATAGAGTTTTCCTTTGATGCACCAACTTGGAGTCTAGGAAAGAGCATGGCAGCCCACATCGCCATGGGGCGAATTGGAAAAGTTTACCACAATGATCTCAAGAATACCATCTACCAGATTTGTGGGCGCCGAGATGAGCAATGGGAGATGATCAGCACCAGGAGGGACAGATCAATCACAGCTTACATTCAGGAATTAAATCAGCACATCCGACGCCAGGAGAACCAGATGTGCGCAGGTATGGAGGATCTACAGAAGGCCATGACCAAGATCAAGGAGCTAGAAGAAGAACTCAAGGCTACACGTGAAGACTGCATGGAGGAGATCGTTGCTCTAGTGAGACAGAACGGCGACCTTAAGGAGAAGATTGGAGTATTCATGGGAGGTTCAGTACCCAAAAGAGAAGATGACGAATCCACTTGCCCGGATAATTATATCATCATCGACGACAACAACAACAACACACCACCACCTGTTGATCATTTAACCCGTTTTCTTAGGCTGAATCTGCCGGTGTTTTCCATTAGCACCGAGCCAATAGTGGCAGATGATTGGCTCCGTAAGATAGGGAGGGAGTTGACCACTGCAGGATGTACAGAAGGGGAAAAGGTGAAATTTGCCGCACATCAGGTTGAAGGACCCGCAGCAGCATGGTGGGAGAATTTTACAGCCACTTACCCTGTAGACATTGTCACATGGGATCAGTTTCAAAGAAGCTTTCCGTCGCCCATGTTTCAGCAGGAGCTATGGCCATGAAGAAGCGTGAGTTTTGCAACTTGCGCCAAGGAGGACTGACAGGTTGGCGAATGTGGATGACTTTAGTAAGCTAGCACGTTATGCCCCAGATGATGTTGCTACGGATGCAGCTAAACAGGAGAAGTTTCTGGAAGGACTGAACAACGAGCTGAGTATGCAGTTGATGGTAGCAAGCTTCAATAACTACCAGGAGTTGGTAGATCATGCTCTTATGATTGAGGGGAAGTAGCAGCAGATTGAAAACCGCAAGAGGAAGTATGGACAGGGGAAGTACAATTCTGGAACTCAGCAGAAGCCCCGTTTTACCCCTAAACCGGGAGTTCATTTTCAGCATACCCATGGAGGAGGTAGTTCACACAACCATAATGCCCCAAGAATGGTAATGGGAATGGAGGAAGCAACGGCCAGAACCGTACCACCCCATCAACCCCAGCCAAGAGAGACCTGAGCCAAATCACTTGCTTTAAGTGTCAGAAGACCAGACATTATGCCAATGAATGTCCTGAAGGCCAGAATGGCAATGGAAGCTCTAGAAAGAAGCCGAACCCTTTCAACAGGGGACAGGTGAACCACGTTAGCGTGGAGGAGGTTGAAGCTCAGCCTGATGTAGTAATAGGTAAGTTTTTGGTTAAGTCATTTACTGCACTCGTTCTTTTTGATACTGGTGCATCGCATTCATACATATCAAGGGGATTTGTGGATAAGTATAGCCTGCCCACTAGGATTCTTAAAACACCTATGCTAGTAAGCTCACCAGGAGCGGAGTATATGGCCAGTCAAGGATGTTTTCAAGTGCCATTAAGTATAGGAAGGCATATTTTCCCAACGGATTTAATTATTCTGGAATCCCAAGGATTTGATGTAATTCTTGGTATGGATTGGTTGTCGATGTATGGAGGAAACATCGATTGCGCCAGTAAGACAATTTTGCTTACGACACGAGAAGGAAGAAGGATCAAGTATGTATCCCGGCATGTGCCATATAGGATGCAAGTAAATTCCTTATCAGGAGTTGTGCAGGAGGAAGTACCAGTGGTAAAGGATTTCCCTGACGTATTTCGGAAGAGTTTCGGGCATGCCATTTGGATCGAGATATTGAGTTTTTGATTGAGCTTTTGCCAGCACAAAATAATATCGAAGAGACCATACAGGATGCCCGCAAAGGATTTGGTGGAGATTAAGAAGCAGATTAAGGAGTTATTGGATAAAGGTTACATTCTCCCATGTTCTTCGCCTTGGGGATCACATGTACTTCTAGTGGAAAAGAAGGATGGATCGTTAAGGATGGTTGTTGATTATCGTGGATTGAATGAAGTAATGATCAAGAACAAGTACCCACTACCAATGATCAATGATCTGTTTGATCGGTTGCAAGGAGGTAAAGTGTTTTCCAAGATCGATTTACGATCAGGATACCATCAGTTGAAGATTCGAGAGCAGGATATACCTAAGACAGCATTCACCACAAGATATGGACTGTATGAGTATACCGTTATGTCATTTGGTATGACTAACGCACCTGCCTATTTTATGAACATGATGAACAAGGTGTTTATGGAGTTTTCGGATAAGTTCGTCGTAGTGTTCATTGATGATATTTTGGTTTACTCGAAGAATGAAGAGGAACAAAAGGAACATTTGCGATTGGTACTGGAGAAGCTCAGAGAACATCAGTTATATGCCAAGTTCAGCAAATGTGAGTTTTGGTTGAAGGAAGTAGGGTTCCTCGGACACGTTATATCTGGAGAAGGAATAGCGGTTGACCCCACAAAGGTTATCACTGTGACCAATTGGGAAGCACCAACAACAATTGGAGAGATCCAGAGTTTCCTTGGACTCGCGGGATACTAGCGGAGATTTATTGAGAACTTCTCAAAGATTGCAAAGCCTATGACGGAGTTGCTGAAGAAAGATACCAAGTTCATATGGACTGAGGAGTGTGAGGCTAGTTTCCAGGAGTTGAAGAAACGTTTGGTTACCTCACCAGTGTTGATTTTGCCAGACTAGACTAAAGATTATGAAGTGTATTGCGACGCTTCACGTCGAGGACTTGGAGCAGTGCTCATGCAGGAGGGAAGAGTTGTTTCCTATGCTTCACGACAACTGAAACCTCACGAATTGAATTATGCCACGCATGATTTGGAGTTAGCAGCCGTAGTGCATGCATTAAAAACATGGAGACATTTCCTCATTGGAAATCATTGTGAGGTGTATACGGATCACAAGAGTTTGAAGTGCATTTTCACGCAGAAGGAGTTAAACCTCAGACAAAGGAGATGGTTGGAGCTCATCAAGGATTATGATATGAGATTGCATTACCATCCCGGAAAGGCTAATGTAGTAGCTGACGCATTGAGCCGTAAGAGCCATGTCAATACACTAATGACGGGAGAAATACCAAAGGAGTTAGCCGAGGATCTTGGTGAGCTATGGTTGGAAATAGTTCCGAGAGGCTATGTAGCAGCATTGGAGATTCAGTCAACCTTGATGGATAGAATCAGAGAAGCTCAGAAGACTGACAAAGAGATTGCCTCTATAAAGGAGAAAATGAGCGAAGGAAAAGCTAAAGGATTTCATGAGGATGAGCATGACAGCCTATGGTTTGAAGACCGGGTTTATGTGCCCAATGACCCGGAGATCAGGAAGTTGATTTTGCAAGAGGCACATGATTCACCATATACGATTCACCCAGGAAACACCAAGATGTATTTGGATTTGAAGGATACTTTCTGGTGGACCGGAATGAAGAAGGATATTGCGGAATATGTAGCAGTTTGTGATGTATGCCAGAGAGTAAAGGCAGAGCATCAGAAGCCAGCAGGATTGTTACAGCCTTTGCCAATACCCGAATGGAAGTGGGAAAAACTAGGCATGGATTTTATCACGGGATTACCCAGGACTCGTTCAGGCTATGACTCGATTTGGGTTATAGTTGATCGTTTGATGAAGGTAGCTCATTTCATCCCAGTGAAGACTACCTACAGCAGTGCCAAATTGGCTAAGATATACAGACCAGAATTGTATGTTTACATGGAGTTCCGAGGAGTATCGTATCTGATAGAGGAACCCAATTCACCTCAAAGTTTTGGAATCAGTTGCACGAAACTTTGGGTACCAGGCTAGAGTTTAGCACAGCTTTCCATCCGCAGACAGATGGACAGACCGAGAGAGTAAATCAAATTTTGGAGTATATGTTGCGATCTTGTGCACTAGATTATGGATCTAGTTGGGACGACAATTTGCCATATGCGGAATTCTCTTAAAACAATAGTTACCAAACTAGTTTGAAGATGGCCCCTAACGAAGCATTGTACGGAAGGAGGTGCAGGACCCCGTTGTTGTGGGATGAAGTTGGAGACCGCCAGTTGTTCGGACCGGATTTGATTAAGGAGTGTGAACGGAAAGTGAAGTTGATTCGCGATAGGATCAAGGTAGCCCAGTCCAGGCAGAAGAGTTATGCAGATTCAAAATGCAAGGAGACAGTTTACGAAGTCGGAGACAGAGTTTATCTTCGAGTATCCCCACTACAAGGAATTAAGCGTTTTGGAGTTAAGGGAAAGTTAGCGCCACGTTTTGTGGGACCGTACAAAGTTTTGGAGCGCATGGGAGAAGTTGTGTATAAGTTGGAACTGCCCAAGGGATTGTCACGTGTTCACGATGTGTTCCACGTTTCTCAGCTGAAGAAGTGTCACGCAGAGTGGCGGATATACCACTGAGAGACACTGTACCACTTGAAGCTATTCAGTTGAGTAATGATTTGACCTATGAGGAGAAGCCAGTCAAAATTCTGGAATATGCAAGCCGAGTCACCCGCAGCATGGTCATCAAGTTTTGCAAAGTTCAGTGGAGCCACCACACCGAGGATGAAGCCACCTGGGAGCGAGAGGAAGATTTTCTAAAGGACCACCCTCACCTATTTTCTAGCCAACCCGAATCTCGAGGGCAAGATTCATCTTAAGGGGGGTAGGTTTGTAACATCCCAAATTTTCAATTTGGAATGTTATACATTAGATCATCAATGCACATCATATTCTTGTTTGCTTTGGGTTTTGATCCTAGAAATTCTATGCAACTCAAGGACCCACGGAGAGAGTTGGGGATATCGTTATTTTCATATTTGGGTTTTTCTCAAATTTTGAGAATAGGATCATTTGATTTTAATTATTTTATCATCAATTATTTCTATTACAAAAATATGAGAGAGGGAATAAAATGACTTTCCCAAAATAAAGAAATATTGAGGATTTAATAATGAAATCAAATAAGATTTTGTTGGAGTTTTTCGCCATTTTATTTGAATTTAGGAAAAATGTGCGTTTTTCAAAATTGCCTTTAGGCCCCAAATAAATGTTCATCTTGTCCGGCTTGATTTTAGAAGTCGGGGAAGTTTTATTTCGGGATTTTTGGAGTCTGTTTAGTATTCCTTTCGTTTGTTTTTCTGCGTGGAATTATTTTTTAAAACGCGAACCGACCTACGGGCCGTGTCCGACCGGGACTCCGGCCCACCTAGGCTTTATAAGATGGGGGGAGCCAGCCCAAGCCTGACCTTGCCGCCCGAACCCTAGCCCAGCGCCCAGCAAGCCTCGAGCCTCGCGCCGCCCATGACCACACCACCCGCCGCCCGCCGCCGCCCGAGCCGCGCCCGATGGAGCCGCTGCCGCCGCCTCACCGACCATTACCGAGGTTGCCTCGAAATCCGCGCCGCCGGTTTTCCTCAAAAACCATTCGGTTTTTCCGTCGGTTATTCGCCGGGTTTTTTAAGTTTCCGTTTTTTTTATTTAGATCGGTTTTTTTCCCGGTTCGGTTAAATAGCGAGCGTTCGCTCATTTGTTTGTTTTAACGAACGTGTTCGTCGTTTAGATCCAGTTAACGAACGTTCGTTCGTTAAGCTGTTCGTCGTTTTTCTTTTCTTGGATTTTCTGCGATTATTTCTGATCACGATTTCTGATCCGATTTTGTTTTAGTATAACTTTTCGCTCGTTTATCGGAATCAGGCGATTCAAGCGCCTGGAGTTTCGTCTCGGAACCCTCTTTCCGAATAACCAACTTAAACAAGTTTTTGCTTCTTTAAAATTTGACTTAGATCCAGATTACTAAACGAAGCTATTTTCTTTCGCCGTTTGACTTTCGTTGCTTCGTTTGATTTGATTCTTTTTGCAAACTGGAGTTCTTAAGTTGAACTTTCTGGTTAGATCTTTTATTTGAGATTTACCTATGCATTAGATGAGTACTTATTGTATGCTTGTTTGTTTGTCTGTGATAGAATACCCGGAGTGCGCCGCCTGTTACTTCGAGTCTCTAGGTTTCGCGGATCATCAGCAAGGCAAGTAACACTTTGATCATACCTCTTTACTACCCAGTTTTTATGCATTAGATCAATCCTCAAACATTGCATGTTTAGGATCTAATTAAATTGTGGGTTTTGGGAAGTAGATTGAGGTAGTACCTATTACATGTTTTATTATCAAACCCTTGGGAGTTAATTCTATGTTTGCTTATTTGGCCATGCTATGCAAGTAGACGTGGATTGGGTGAGTGATTTTCCATGACAGATGTGAGATTGTTAATTAGTGGTTTATTTAAGGTGGCAACATTAATACACATCTGGGTGGACTGAGGTACCTGGTTATTCCAGGACTTGCCTATTTTTTTTGGACCGCCACCCAGGCTCAAAGGGATCATAAGATTATTCATACTAGAAACTTCCGTGTGCAGCCACAAGCCATTATGGGCTCTGGCATAGTTGATTAAGTCGTGTGAACTATTACGGGTAGACTAGCAGATGTAGGGGAAAGTAGTTGTACCGCTCTATCCATCGCAAGGTGCTAGCGCTTCTCAAAGACTATGTCTCGGTCATCCGTTTCTCAAACATCATGTAGTGCGAGAAATCCAACAGAGGCGATCGAGTCTTGTGGGGAAAAGTGCGCAAACCTCTGCAGAGTGTACAAACTAATCATGATTAGCCGTGTCCCCGGTTATGGACGTTTTGAGTATCTAGTACTTGGATATCATGTGAATCTCATCATGTTACTTTAATTAATTTTGTTGGGTTTTAATAATGTTTAATTTAATTGGGATTGAGGATGCTGTCAACCATTCTCAATGTTTAACAACCACCATGATAGTTAAATAAAATATATTCCTTTGCAGTAGGGAAAATTTGGATTTACGCAAAACTGTAACCATAGAGCTTTCCACCAGCCATATATGCATGTAGTATAGCTTATTCTTTCATTACTCTCTATGTGTTACATTGCGGCATATTCCATATCTTGACCAGTTTCGGCTGCAACTTTTCATGTTGCAGACTTTTCAGACGACGAGTAAGGTGCTTTTAGGTCGTGGTTCTATACTCAGTGATGCCGTTGGAGTTGATGGACTCGCTTATCTTCCAAGCCTTCCGCTGTTATCGTTATTAGATGGCCTTAAGCCATATTTATTTTGCCAAGTTCTCTTTTGAGACATTCGATGTAATAAGTGTGTGATTGCTACTCTGTTATAAATCCTTCAAGTACTGTGTGGTGTCAGCATTACTGATCCAGGGATGACACCTGAGCACAGAGATCAGACTGTTTGAGGTCTGGTCGCTACATTAAGATTCATGGGATTGTGCATTGTAAAGCATAAAGTAAAAAAACAAATAATGGCAATTAATTTAGAAAAATAAACATTTGGGCAATTATGATACGGAAGATTCTAGAACAAAGGAGAAGTGCTTGTGTTTCAAGGTTTGTGCATTATGCTTAAGTTCAACCATGGAGTCTTCTAGATTGTACATATGGAAGAATCTGGTGGAATGTTGATGATATCCAACGGCCAGTAGTGCTTGGATTTGCCATCTCTGCGCTCTCGGATTAGCTTCATCCAACGACCATATTACAAAGTTATTCGCACACTATATAGGGGTATAGGTATAGATAATGCATAAAACTTCCTCCAAAAACATCTATAACTAATGAGAAGTGAATGTATGCTTAAAATGAAAAAATGTAATACTCCCTCCGTCTAGGTGTATAAGTCATCTTAGGGTTTTTTTTGCTAGTTGATAGCATTCCATGCAATGAATTAACCACTGCATGTCATGTTTGAAAGTCTCAAGCCACTGAAAGCAAGCACGGCCCACATCTCTTATTGGTTGATATGTCATGAAACAAGAAACGAGGAGGGAGTTAATGTACCGTGCCAAAGTGTTTTGGGATTATTTGGTTTTCGGAAGATGACTTACACACCTAGATGGAGGGAGTACAAAGAGAAAAAATGAATTGTAGTTAAAAGAATGACATTTCTAACAAAAATGTGAATGTCAACTACATATGTGTGCACGTGACGAGCACATACATTGTTAATACAAAATTTAATGCAAGAAATAACTTATGAGTAACATGCGCTAATTGATGATGTGGTGCTTGCATGCATAGAGTAGAAAAACAATGTGATTTATGACTTGCATGCATGACGTGTTCTTGTGCCATAGTTGCATGTCTAGGAAAAAAGCTACTAGTGGGATGTACTAGCTATTTAGGAATAGAAGATGTACGCATGCACTAGTTCTCTCACACCCACTCGCAGGTACACGTAGGAGCGCATTTTTTTGAAGCTGGTACAACAAAATCACTCCACTATATATATATAAGCGGGAGCCTTAGCGCGTGCTTTACTAGGGTTCCTCTCTTTCACTCTCTCATGCTCTCTAGATCTAAGAAAGACATAGGTGGCCACACACACACACTCTCTCTCTCTCTCTCTTCTCACGGATGGTCACAAATCCGGCCGGACCACCTCAACCGGGCCAGGGGTGTAGGTGCATCATTCACCCTGTCGTCGGTGGCGAGGGAGGAGACCGACGGCTGCCCGCGCGTCCTGGTCGGTGGCCATGTCGTTCTCTCCAAGAGAGCACCGGCTCGGGAGGGCCTCCGACCTCTTCTTCCTCCCTGCGGTATTGTGGCCAAGATGCGGCCTCCCGATGCCGTCTTTGCCACATGCCGACGACCCACTGGTATATCGAAACCTGCCTTGCTCTACTACCCCAGCTCCCCACATGGCTGCATGTGGATCTTTTTCTACTTCTGTCGGCTATTCCAAAGCCACCTAGACTTTTACTATTGTTAGAGGTAAAGCTAGTTCATACAGTCGAATCTAAGAGTTGGTTCAAACAGGGAAGAGAGTGGGAAAGTTGTAGCATGAACCTAGGACTTGGTTCTAGGAGGAAACGGGGGGAAAGTAGTAGATACTGGCTACCCAACCGGTCTCTTGGTTGAAAAGGCGAAGAAAGCATGGTGGATGGCGAAGGGTGGGGGGAAGTGGACCTGTCTCTTGGTTGAAAAAGGAAAGAAAGTGAGGGGTGTTAGGGGACAACGCAAATGAAAATGAGTAGGTCTAGATTACCTGTGCTCACATAGGAAACTGTCGCCGAGGAGATAAAAATGGGACAAATGCAGACATGTTGCCTGAGTGTTTGCCGCTCTCGGCAACCACATCTGCCTCACCACTTTATGCCCCTCCTGTCCCTACGCCCATATCGCTACCGTTAATGTAAAATCACATGAAGCATTAAGCAATGCCACCTAATGTCGCTATAAGTAATGGTCTAGTGCCGTCAATAAATTGAAGCAATGCCACCACCATTTTATGAAGTGCTTCTGTCTTGCTTTATTTTCCATGAATTGTGTTTTTGTAGTTACACTTAAATCTCACACCGCTAACATTGCTTCATCCCAGTGGAACTGCACAAATTTGATTGCACATTTATGACCATGTGCTACTCTCATCACATAATACTAATGCTATTGTTCGCATGTTAATCTAGTGGCGGTGTTGATGTGATGTGATGCTACTTACTTAAGGGCACTTTCATAATGTCAATCTAGTGCCAATTATAACACAATAGATCTTGTTGTTAATCATGCATACTTTGCAAATATCTGTCATTGTTTAAATAACCATATTTCGTATTTGCGCAAATAGGGACGTCTGTCTCCATATCGTTTCTATCTGCGCAATCAAAAGTACACACCTCAATTTTAGTACAACTGCACAAAATGAGATGGCTATTCCTAGCTACCATCCTCTAACCACCAGTCTTCCAGGTATTACTATATTGGTAGTAACTAGGTAGAATGACCAACGTAATCTAAAAGAAGCTAATTCGTACATTTTACTTCCTGATTGCAGTGCAGGGACGAGTGAAAACAACTGCCTCCTAGTCCGGAATGCACTTTCTACGAGGTGATCCATGGACCGGGGACTAGCTGGCATGGTTGCACAGAGGTTTTTGCGACAGGTGCGCCGACAAGAGGCATTATGGTCTGCTTATTTTCTGCAAATAGCGGTGCTTAAATTTAGTGGAATGCACAAGAATTTCAGCTGGTCAGTAAACTACATGGTTCAGTTCAGCATTCCAGCTGAGAACACAATCATAATTAGTTATTTTGGAATGAGAGAACCTAAACCTGGATGGTGGCAACAAGAAAAAACCATAGTGAACTCCAGGAAATTTAAGCCTGCCGGGAGGCCCTTTGCTTAGAGAAGCCTTGCTTGTTTTTTCCTGATTTGTAAACCTTCTCACAACTTTGTCTTTTGCTGTGAAGTAGTATATGCTTGTTATGTTCTATGAATCATTGAGATGTATAAAATTGCTTAAGTTATGCTTTTCAAGTTTTTTATGAAGCTGAGTTTACTGTGAGTGTTACAGATGAACGCTGGACTAGCGTGTGAACATTTGGAATTTACATTGTGGCCTCAGTTAACTGCATGAACCGCTGTAACAAGATACGTAGGAGTAGTTGCTTATATGTCAGACAGCAGATTATTGATTGTTAGTTGGTCGATAACCTAGTGTTGAAGCGAGCTGAGCCAATGTGACATGTTTTGCACAACTGCTTACAAATGTGGTAGCACCAACAGTGTTTACAAGTACTTATGTATACGTCGGCGCATAGTTCTCGAATGAGTACTCTATTTCATCAAACACACACTGCTCGTATGATAAACCGTGACAACTTATGTCTTACCATTACATATTCATGAAAAAACTAGTGAGGACGCATCTGTTTCGGCAACAATTACGATGGTTCTCACATGATTCACGGGCACACAAAAGTAGTAGCAGTTCCCATAGAAGGATTCAAACAAAGTACTAGCCCCAGAGGGCTCGATAATAGGCAAGGTTCGGATAATTGGACACAATCCAAACTACTATTAAACACTAGCTGGGGCAACTATTTCATGCCTCGATCTAATTTGGGCTGGACACAAGACGGACCTTGCCATGAACATCATCGAGGACGTCCGGCAGCAGCTCAATCATGTGAACCTTCATGAAGATAACCTTGTGGCCTTGCCACTCATAAACTTGTTTGTGGAGGCATGCCACGTCATCTTCCTGCGTAAGCTTGACAAGAATAGTATGCCTCACAAACGAAGGAGTAGCTTTGAACTTCTTGTGCTCCAGTACACCCTGGACAACACGCCTGACAACAGTGAGGCTAGAATACATCTCGACATTGGTATAAGTGCAAATGGCTTCCAGGATCCAACAGCCTAAGAACTCTGTTTTCCCAGTGCGTATATTCAGGTCATCTGCCTCATAGAAAGTGACATGTACAACCACAACAATCCTTGTCTGCATCAGGGCTCTAACTGAAACAGAAACAAATTCTGAATTACTTTCCAGTATAAGAAACACACGTTATTTAAACCACTATGTATAGCATGGCATCGAAACTAATAAAATTTTGCATTATTCATCACCACATACTTAGATGAAAAACCACAGTCGAGATCGACAAAGAAGAAAATCACCTTCGGCAGCTCAGGGGGGGGGGGAACACATCCTCGAAGGGGGAAAACTGCTCCTGTAGTGCCACGGGGGTTGTAACCTCAAACGGGGCGTTGACCATCTCAGTAGTGGCCGTGAGCATATCTGGGGTCGGCTCGGTGGCTGCCTCCATCTTCTTGGAGCTCTCTGTCTCGTGGGATCAGCCTCCCGCGTCTACTCCAATATCGGCAGATCTTTGCCTGGTTCTCCTTGGTCCATCATGAAACTGACGAATACGAGGAGACCACCGAAGGAAAACACAATCGCAATGACAATGAAACAAAAAAGAGAGTGAGGATCGGTTACTGCTTTGCAAAAGTTCTTTTTTTTCTATGAACGAAAATATACCAATATCACGAATCCGCTTACCTTCCCTTCGTTGGGAGAGAAGAACAGTGCCAGATGCGAGTGTTGGCTTTCTTGAAGACAGTGAGGGAGAAGGGGATTCAGCGAAGAGTGAAATGATGGTTGCTTCGTCCGTCAAACTTAGACTGCGGGGAGGTGGGGTTTTGTGATATGACGGCTCGTTACTACTGTGCTATGACCGGGATGACTCTTCGCCTGCATACTGCCTTCTAATTTGGTGGATGGCATTTGGGCCCACGCGTAGCATGGCCCGCATGTCGGTGAACAAAAGTAAAACAACATTCTGTAGAGGGAGACGTTTCGATGACCTAGGAGGAGCCAGAAGCGGTAGTGTATCCACTGTACTAGTAGTAATTGTTTTTCTGGTAGCTGTAGAGTGTCTCCACTGGACTAGTAGTAATTGTTTCTCTGGGCCCAAGATAAAACAGCCCATCCACCCTAGTAAATAATAAAATCAATTCAAAAGCCCATATATTTAATTAATGAGAGGCGCTACCCACACCCAGCACACCGCCCCCCAACAAAACCTAGGTGCTCTTCTTCCTCCTCACTCCCACCCACCTCACGTCGGCTCGCTCCACTCGTACCCCCAAATTTCTCACCTCACTCCTGCAGAAAACCCCAGCTCCCCTTCTTCCTCACTACTACAGAAAATCCCCAGGTCCCCTTCTTCTTCACTCGCACTACAACTAGGCTCGTCATTCGTTACTCTGCTCAAATCCGTGAGTGCGACATGATGCCCTCGAGGAAAATGGAGTCGGCTGACCCCAGCGCCAAGAAGATGAGGCTCCCGCCAGCGGCGGTGCATGTTGTAGATCCCGCATCCGGCAGCGCGGGGAGAAGCGGCAACCCCGCCCCCACCGGATCCCAGGAACCCGTAGAATCTTGGGTGGACCGCATCAGCGATCTCCCGGGCGCCGTTCTTGGGGAGATCATCTCGCTTCTCCCCACCAAGGATTCCTGCGGCACCCAAGTCCTCTCAATTCGGTGGCGCCCTCTATGGCACGCCGTGCCCCTTAATCTTGACTGTCGTTAGCTATCTCTCTTCAATGATTTTGAAATCCCCAGAGCCATCATCTCCTCCCACCTTCAAAGCCTCTGCATCCTTTCATGCTACCTGAGCAAGCATAGCATGCCCTGCATGGTGGATGCCTGGCTGAAATCCCTTGAATTCATAGAACTACAGTTGCTTGAGTTCTACTATTCCCCTGGAAATCAACTACCAGATACCGAACGCCATCTACCTGTGCCCTCCGCACCGATGTCCATCTTGCGGTTTTTCTCCTCTCTCCACGGCAAGTACGGGCCACGGCGAGAGCGGCGAGCCACGACACAGCAACAGCGCCGCACTCGCGGCGGGAGCAAGCGAACATGCGGGCGGCACTTATGGTGGCAAGAGAGCTGCTGCGATGCAGGCTCATGGAGAGCGGCCGGGACACGCTACTTGAGCGAGTCGCTGAGCTGCTGGACGCGGCGGCGTCGGGAGCACCACCCTTCTGCTATCGACTTCCCCCCCCAAGCCACTGCAGGGCCGCGCGGCGAGCCTCACCACGTCGGCGTGCCACTAACTACGCACGGGGGCTTCGTCAACATCAGCACGGCCAGGGGCGCAAGGGGCTCCAGTCCCCCCATGCCGCCCTCGACAAGCACAAGCGCAAGTGTCACCCCCACGGTTCCGGCCGGGTGCCGTAGCGTCATCCCTAGGACGTCATCATGGGCGGAGCAACGTGGAGAGTGGGGCACCATGGCGAGGTGTTCGGGGTGACGGCCCCGGAAGCCTACGTGCCCTGCATGATGGACCAAGGGTACGCACCAGAGGACGACATCGGCTCGTTCTTTGGAGAAGATTGGGGAGAAGGGGCGTTAGGAGCGGAAGCTTTCCAAGAGCCAACGGAGAACCACAACGATCGCGCCAACAGCGGCAATTACAGGGTACCACTAGTCACTCAAGAACTGGTTTACGCTAACCATGGGCTACAGATGAACCAGGTTGCTGCATCGATCGACTACCCAGGAGCGGCGACACCCGCTCCAGCAAGGGAGACGCGCTGGGGGCCACCGAGAGGGAGCCAGGAGCAAGGCCCCTCCCCGTGGCGCGTGACGCCTGACGACACCCGGAGGTAGGCCCTCCGCCGGGGAGGCCTCGCCAACCCTTCCCCCGGCAAAGGACCTGTGGTCGCCGAGGGAACCGCTGGCGTCCTCTTTCCCTCCTCCGTTTCGTCCTGGTCTCCGGTCGGCTCAGAGGATGTCGAGAGTGGCGCAAGGCGGGGCCCTCGTCTGGTGATATGAAGCAAGTCTGGTACCTGTGAAGAAGGCCCGATGCCTGTGAAGCTCGTCGCCCGTGACACTCTCACGTAATAATGAGTTGGGGCTGTACATGCCCCGGAGTCTCAGGGGTGCCGGCCTCAGGCCCTGGAACTCCCTCCCACGCCTAGTGGCAGCACTTAGCTCCGCGCTGGTGAGAAGACTTGAATACCATAAGAATAGACTAGGTGCCGGGCATGGCCTTTTGCTTTGGATCTTTCCTTCTGTAGCTTTGTTTCTTGGATTTGGATTTGAGTTGAAGCTGAGTTTTTATCGAGCACGCGGGGGGGGGAGCCTTTTCTCGTTTGAGCAATTTCTTGCCTTCTGGATCCCACTTTGTTTGGGACTCATGTCCGTCGCCTTTCCTCACGAGCTCCTCGCGAGTGGGACTGCAATTGGTGCCACCTCACGTGGGGCCCCTTCCGACAGGGTGGCGAGCTCCGCAAGGTTCTCAGGAACTCGGCACATCGCAGCCTAGCTCGAGGCTGGTGCTGACTAAGGTAAACCAAGGCAGAAAACTCGCATCATGGTTCACAAGTTCACAAGGACACAAACTCACACCTCATGGAGAAATAAAAACTGTGATTTGCTTACATGAGGGGATCCCCCTCTCAAAATGCTCTTACAAGTTTCCAAGGGCCACGACCGAGTGTGCACGCAGGAAGAAATAACAGGAGGACGAGGGATCAGCCGGAAATATTGCTCGCTGCATCACTCGCAGACGCGTCGCTCGCGTCGTAATCGTCTTCGTCGGCATCATGTGTAACGCCCCGAGACCGACGCTTCAGAAGCCTTCCAGTTATTTCGTTGCTGTTGTGTGTTATTTATTTGTTGTTGCATTTCATCATGTCTTTATTTGCGTTGCATCGGCACTCGTTGCTGTCATTGTTTTTAAAACATGCATCCGCTCGTAGTTGCCGCTTCTCGCTTCTCTCCGTTGCGTCCGTTGACCTTTCTTGGACCAACCATTCTTTTGTTGCCCGACCGTTTGACCCCTCTTTGCACAGTGCTTAGACCCCTCTCGCGCGTCCAAAAACTCCCCTTGACCCAAACCGGACTGACGCTACCGTTGTGTCCGGATCATCCCCTAACGTCTACAAAACATCTCTGTTTTGTTAATTGGGCTCCTAACTATTTTTTTCGCGACCATTCGTTTTTCGATCGGAGGGACGAAATAGCCCCAAACCAAAATCCCTTACTATATATATATCAGTCTAACCTAGGCTATCCATCCATTCCTCCCTATCCAATCGCCGCCGCCACACTCCCCCCTCCCACCTCGGGATCTCCTCCCGATCCAAATTCTCTCAGACCAAGCCCCTTGTTTTGCGCCGCCGACCAACCACAGCTCGCATCCACCTCGTTTTCAGCCTTCCACCAACAGAGCAGCGCCCTCGTCCTCCTCCTCGAGGAGATGCTCCTCGCCTCGAGCACCAGTGCTCCAAGGTCGGCTTCCTGCTGTCCGTCGTTGCCGGGGCTCACCGGCACCTCCAGGTCACGCCGCCGGGCCTCCCTCGCGCCCTCTCTTCCTTTCCCTCTCTCTGTCTCACCTCCCTCTGTCTCTCTTCGTCAGGGACAGGAACCAGACGAGCCCGCGCGTCCTCCGCCTTGGATCCTGGGCATTTCCCCTCCTGTTCGTGCCGCCGACGAGGTCCTTGACGACCCAGCCACCGCCGGCTTCTTCTCTGCTCAAGGAGCTCCGGCAGCCACGCACGACCGCGTCGACGCCCTTGCCTCGCCATGGGCGCCATCCTGCTCTCCGAGTCAACCGTCGCCGCCCTTCCTCGTCGAGATCCGGTCGGGCCCGTCGGATCTCGCCGCCCGCCACGTTCACGAGCCACGGAGTCCGTTCGTCCTCTGCCGTCTGGACGCGCCAAGTCCCCGCCGGCCTCGCGTTGACCTCCTCGCATGCGGGCGCGCCAGCCACTGTCGGC
Source organism: Aegilops longissima (assembly GCA_021605205.1). NCBI lineage: Eukaryota > Viridiplantae > Streptophyta > Magnoliopsida > Poales > Poaceae > Aegilops > Aegilops longissima. The sequence continues at coordinate 257,159,055 of CM038678.1, forward strand.
GACCTCCACCTCCTGTGGCCATGGCGACCTCACCGTCCGAGCCTCCTTCACCGTCTCCCGCAAGTCCCAGGGCGCCGCTACTCTGCCTCGTCGTCGCCGGAGACCGCTGCAGCTCCGTCCCCGCCGCCGTTTGCCTCGCGCCGGAGTTGACCCAGCCGAGCGCCTCCTCTGCTGACCCGCGACCGCGAGCCCCCGTGCCTCCTCCTCGCGTATGCCCGGCCGTGCCACCGGAGTCCTGCAGGTCGCGCGCCGTCGCCCTCGCCTTCTCTTTTCTTCCCCGTTCTGCTTCTCTGAATCCCTCTCTTTCAGTTCTTCAGAATCGAGCAAGAGAACGCTCGCCCGTGCCCGTTGACTCCGTCGTCCCGCGCGTGGATCGCGACCACGCCAGCCCAGCATCGCCAAGGCCCAGCGCCCACCTCTGCCTCCCCTCCAACAGGCCGGCCTAGTGCCTCTCCACCAGTCGGGCCTCAGCCCATGGGTGAGCAGCCCCAACAGCCCCTCTGCTCTGTTGGGCCAGTCAGTTTCGGCCCAGCGCATGTTTTTTTTTTCCTCTGGACGATTTTCGCCATTTATCCGGGGATTTACTGATTTGCAGAAAAACCCTCCATGTTCATGCATCAATAATTAATTAACCGTGCATCGGATTTAAACAAACTTTATATGTAAAATGCTCAGAAAATTGTGTAGATTAATAATATGCCATTTTCATCCATGTTTAAAATGTTTAACGTGCTGTTTGGGTTTATTTTGCTTAAATGCCATGCTAAAATGATTTATTTCATAACTAAATAACCGTAGCTCGGTTTAAATAATTTATATATGTAAATGGGGTAGAAAATGCCTAGTTTAACATGGTGTACTTGTTTGGCATGTTTAACAACATTAAAATGATGTTTAGGGCAGAACAGTAGCAAATTCGAAATATGCATATGAGGATTTTTCGGAGTTGTTGTTGTTGTTTCGGCCTCATTTAATCTTGCCTAAATAGTTAGTTTCATATGCTTCACCCCTTGCCATGTTTAATAACATTTAATATTGTTGGGTAGCCTAACCGAGTGAGAACTAAATACTTGCATGTGGTGTTTAAATCGATATGCAACTCGTTGCATATTGAGCTCCATTAACTTGTAGTTTTGTTTGTGCATATTGCCATGACATGCTATTTAAACCGGACATGCATCATACTTGGTTATGCATCATGCCATGTTTGTGCTTGTTGGTTTACCATGTTGTTTGCTTCTTTCCGGTTTGCTTCTCTCGTTAGCTTCGGTTCCGTTCCGGAGTTGTGAGGATTCGTTCGACTACGTCCGTTTGTCTTCTTCATGGACTCGTTCTTCTTCCTTGCGGGATTTCAGGCAAGATGACCATACCCTCGAAATCACTTCTATCTTTGCTTGCTAGTTGCTCGCTCTTTTGCTATGCCTATGCTACGATGCCTACCAGTTGCTATATCATGCCTCCTATGTTGCCATGTCAAGCCCTAACCATCCTTTCCTAGCAAACCGTTGTTTGGCTATATTACCGCTTTGCTCAGCCCTCTTATAGCGTTGTTAGTTGCGGTGAAGATGAAGTTTGTTCCTTGTTGGAACATGGAGATGTTGTTCCTTGTTGGAACATGTTACTTGTTGGGATATCACAATATATCTTATTTAATTAATGCATCTATATACTTGGTAAAGGGTGGAAGGCTCGGCCTTATGCAGTGTTTTGTTCCACTCTTGCCGCCTAGTTTCCGTCATACCGGTGTTATGTTCCCGGATTTTGCGTTCCATACATGGTTGGGTGATTTATGGGACCCCCTTGACGATTCGCTTTGAATAAGACTCCTCCAAAGAAGGCCCAACATTGGTTTTACCATTTGCCACCTAAGCCTTTTTCCCTTGGGTTCTGCAGACTCAAGGGTCATCTTTATTTTAACCCCGGGCGGTGCTCCTCCGAGTGTTGGTCCAAACTAGAGCACCGTCTGGGACCATTCCTTGGCAACTTGGATTACGTCGGTACCATGCGCTTCGCTTATCCGGTGTGCCACGAGAACGAGATATGTGGAGCTCCTATCGGGATTTGTCGGCACATTCGGGCGGCTTTGCTGGTCTTGTTTTATTCTTTGTCGAAATGTCTTGTAGTCCGGATTCCGAGATTGATCGGGTCTTCCCATGAAGGAATATCCTTCGTTGACCGTGAGAGCTTATAATGGGCTAAGTTGGGACACCCTGCAGGTATTATCTTTGAAAGCCGTGCCCGCGGTTATGAGGCAGATGGGAATTTGTTAATGTCGGTTGTAGAAAACCCGAAGTTGATCTTAATTAAAATACATCAACGCGTGTGTAACCGTGATGGTCTCTTCTCGTGAGTCCGGGAATTGAACACGTGTTGGAGTTATGTTTGTGAAGTAGTTTCAGGATCACTTCTTGATCATAGTTGTTCGACCGTCTTGTGCTTCTCTTCTCGCTCTCTTTTGCGTTTGTTAGCCACCATATATGCTAGTAAACTTGCTGCAGCTCCACCTCACTACCTGTCCTACCTTTAAGCTTAAATAGTTTTGATCTCGCGGGTGTGAGATTGCTGAGTCCCGTGACTCACAGATACTTCAAAACCAGTTTGCGGTGCCGATGAAACCGTGCGGTGGCGCATCCGAGCTCAAGGAGGAGCTCGATGAAGATCTTGTTCATTGTGTTGTTTTGTTCCAGTTGATCAGTAGTGGAGCCCAGTTGGGACGATCGGGGATCTGTGTAGCATTTGGGGTAGTCTTCTTTTATTTTGGTTCCGTAGTCGGGCCTTGATTGTATCTGTATGATGTAATGCTTTACTCATGTATTGTGTGAAGTGGCGATTGTAAGCCGACTATGTATCTCTTTCCCTTATGTATTACATGGGTTGTGTGAAGATTACCTCACTTGCGACATTGCTTTCAATGCGGTTATGCCTCTAAGTCGTGCCCGACACGTGGGAGATATAGCCGCATCGAGGCGTTATAAGTTGGTAATCGAGCCTTCCCGACTTAGGAGCCCCTGCTTGATTGTTTGTTTGGCGTTGTTGAGTCTAGAACGGAAAATGTTTTGAGTCTTAGGATTATATATATCGGAGAGTAGGATTCTTTTACTCCTCTGTCCCTTAAATCGCTCTGGTGAGGCATCCCGACGTAGAGTTTTGACTTTCCTCTCCTCAAGTTTCACAAAAAAAAATTTAGGATCACGCGGGTATCTTGGAATCGTTCCGATGGTTTTGTGACGAGAACATTGTTCTTGGTGCCTCCTGTCATTTAGGGGTTGTGGCAGTGTCCCGGGAGTTGAGCTCCGAGGTGTTGTCGTCACAATTTTATCGTTCAGCCTGGAATACGAGTTTTGCCGACATCGAAAATCTCTTTTATGCGTTGTTGGTGAGATAACCTCGATAACTTGATCTTCAGGCGAGCTCGAGAGTATTGCCATGACTCGTATAACGGATGCTTTTCAAGGTCGAGGTAAACGATTTCGAAGGTTTCTTGGTTATGTGTTGAAGGATGGATACAATTGGATCTAGGTATTGTTAGTTTGGGTGATATATTTTGTGTCCCCTGTATCCCCAACACCCGATTGCATAACCAGAAAGTTTCGGGAGTTTATAGGTGGGAATTCAAGTAGCTCCTAGAATATCTTTCCGACAGATGCATGATATGGGATTGGGTAAATCTCTATCATATGTATTTGTTCCGGCTTATTCCACAAGCCAAATCCTTTGTGGTTGTTTTGACTTGTGGTATTCGAGTTGCTTCAATGTCAAGTGTTGATTCCATACCTTATTCTAAACGGTGTTCTCATATTTCTATGAGAGTGCTAATTCTTCTTGTTTATCGAGATCGTCATGTTAATTCTTTTCTACCGGCGTGCTTCTCTTCGAGTGGATCCGATCATTTCAACATTCGCAAGATCAATTCTAAGCTTTTTCTCAGCGGTGTTCATTTCATCCGACCCAAGTTGCCTTTGTTTTCCGCCCTCCACCTTTTTCTTCAAGGACTCAGATTTCTTAATCAAGTATCCATTTTATTGAGGAAGTTTCTTCATTCTTTTCCTTTAAATGTTTTATCCGGTGATTTCTCATGAAGACGCTAAGGAAGCTTCAACCTTATCATTGTTCCATTCTAATTTTATTCTCCGGTGGATTTAGTTCAAGATTTCGGTGTTGATCTTATCCCTTTTCCTCTTTTCACAATGTTTTCCCATACCGGTGCACCTCATAGTCTTTCACTTCTTGTTATTCATTTGTTCTGGAGTGTTGAAGATATCTCAGAAGATTCACATTTCCATTCCCAATCCTTTCAAGCTATCTGGAGATAATTATCTCATTCAAGCCATTTAATTCAACCAGCACAATCTCTCTTTAAATCGTTAAACGGTGTTTCTTTTGAGTGGGCCCTAACCCACAGGTCTTTTCCCAGGATCTTACCTCACTCTTCTAATTTTCCCGGAGTTATTCCCAAATTCTTTTCAAAGTTTGACGTAAGAATGAATTATCATCAGTCATGGTTTTCTCCAAGATCTTTCAAATTCTTTTCATCGTTGGTTCAACCTTTCTAATTTTCATCCCGGAGTATCTCAACAATTCATGGTGGTGTTTCTCGTCGTCATTCTTCGATTTGAAGACCAAAGAAGAGTTTCTCTTAAATCTTGTTCCATTCTCTTCAAGATTCATGGTTCTAGTTTGATGCCATCCTCTCATAATTGTTTTCAGTTGTGGGAATTCTCTTCACCCATCCGGAGCATTTCATGAGTTGTTCCCATTTCTTTCCTCCGTTGGCCATCATGCCACAATTCCTCATTCTCAGCGTGTAGCTATCGTTCTCCAAATCTCACCGGTGCATCGTCGAAATATCCTCTAATCAGTTCATGATCTCTTCGTTCTAATGTATCTAAATTCTGTCAAGCATCTTTATTCGTTTTCTAATTCTTCACGGTGAATTGTGCCTTTGCTACTTTCATCTTCAATTCTTACGGTGGTTCGTTCAAGAGTTCTCTTCCTTCGTTATCAAATAGATTCATTTGTTCTCTCATAATCCTACCGGTGATTTGTTCAACATTCCTATTCCTTTATTATCGTATCAATTCATTCGTTCTTTCCGATTCCTACCGGTGAATTGTTGAATACCTTCTTAAGTTTGCGCTATATCTCTATCTGTAATCATTTTTCAACTAGAATAAGTAGTATGCCAAATTTGTTGCTTGTCATCAATTTAATTGGTGAAGGATCAGCATAATGTAATTCTTATTCTTGTTCATCGAGTAAGTTCAATTCCTTATTCCGGAGGATCGTCAAAATTCTCGATTTCATTTGTTCATCTTTCTTTCCGGAGTTCAAAGTTTTTCTCGGTTATATCATTTCAAAGCTTCTTCTTATCACTGCAAGGCTTCACCTTGTGTTTTCAACTTCTCTTTCTTTTATCATCCTTTTCTTACCGGAGTTCTTCATGGAGGCTCTACATGGTGGTTCGTCAAGGATTCTTTTCATTCTTCAATTGTTCTTCAAGATTTTTTCTCTCGGAGTTAAGATCCGCCAAGCTATACTCTAAAATAAGCATGGTGTTCAACACATGTTTTGTTTAGAGGAGCTCAAGTATTCTTCATCTTGCATTCCGAAGTGCAATTCTTTCTACCTTATCTCTTGAGTTGGTGTTATGTCATTCTTGACAATTTTCCTTCATGCTTCATGATTCACATGTTGTCAAGAATGAGGTATTTTAAATCCATCAATCTCTTCGTTGGAGTTATCTTGGGCTATATTTCACCTAAAGCTTTCCCTAAGGATTGTTGCTACTTATGGTGCTTATAAATGACCCAAGTTCTTCATTTGTCCTCTCGGTGATATAAGGTTTCATCTCCGTGTTGCTCTCAATCCAATCGTTTGTTTCCGTTGGTGGCAGAAGCTCACCTCATAATGTTGAGATGTTTCCATAAGCCCACTACAAGCTTATTCTTTTCATTGTTGGTCTTCCAACAACTCTATTCTAACCTTCTTGCAAGGATGCCTTCCAAATTCATTTGTGATAGAAGTTGTCATTTTCTTCTCCGTCCCCTTATCCCAACAATCTAGATTCTATTCTTTCGTTTCGAAGGCATTGTGATGTTGCTCTCTTCGACCCATCGTCTCGTTTTGTAAAGATTATATTCTTTTCTTGCTTATCCATTTAACCGGAGTGCTGTCTGAAATCTTTCTTACCCCTTGTGCCATTTTTCAATAGTTCCGGAGGCAGTGTTTGTTGATTTCATCAAGTATCCTCCTATCTTCTCAAGTTCATGTTCAATTCCTTCCATTTTCAGTCGGAGTGCTGCCCAAATTATATCATTCTTAATCCTACTCTATCTTGTTTCAACCGGAGTGGTTTCGAATTCTTTCTTATCCCTTAAACTCTTGATTCATGTCTTTGCAACCTTCAAGTTCCCATAATGTTCCGTGTTCCTCTTTTCTAACGGACTGTTACGCAATCTCGTTCATTCCATTGTATTCTTCTTTCAATTTTTCAACCTCTCAAGGTTCATGGTTTCGCTCGTTTGTCAACGAAGCAACTTAGTTTTACCTTTTTCTTCTTCCGTTTTTCTCTCCGGTGCCATCCCAGATCTCGGGACGAGATCCTCTCGTAGTGGTGGAGTGTTGTAACGCCCCGAGACCGACGCTTCAGAAGCCTTCCAGTTATTTCGTTGCTGTTGTGTGTTATTTATTTGTTGTTGCATTTCATCATGTCTTTATTTGCATTGCATCGGCTTTTCGTTGCTGTCATTGTTTTAAAACTTGCATCCGCTTCGTAGTTGCCGCTTCTCGCTTCTCTCCGTTCGTCCGTTGACCTTTCTTGGACCAACCATTCTTTTGTTGCCCGACCGTTTGACCCCTCTTTGCACAAGCTTAGACCCCTCTCGGCGTCCAAAACTCCCCTTGACCCAAACGGACTGGCGCTACCGTTGTGTCCGGATCATCCCCAGCGTCTACAAAACATCTCTGTTTTGTTAATTGGGCTCCTAACTATTTTTTTCGCGACCATTCGTTTTCGATCGGAGGGACGAAATAGCCCCAAACCAAAATCCCTTACTATATATATATCGGTCTAACCCTAGGCTATCCATCCATTCCTCCCCTATCCAATCGCCGCCACACTCCCCCTCCCACCTCGGGATCTCCTCCCGATCCAAATTCTCTCAGACCAAGCCCCTTGTTTTGCGCCGACCAACCACAGCTCGCATCCACCTCGTTTTCAGCCTTCCACCAACAGAGCAGCGCCCTCGTCCTCCTCCTCGAGGAGATGCTCCTCGCCTCGAGCACCAGTGCTCCAAGGTCGGCTTCCTGCTGTCCGTCGTTGCCGGGGCTCACCGGCACCTCCAGGTCACGCCGTCGGGCCTCCCTCGCGCCCTCTCTTCCTTTCCCTCTCTCTGTCTCACCTCCCTCTGTCTCTCTTCGTCAGGGACAGGAACCAGACGAGCCCGCGCGTCCTCCGCCTTGGATCCTCGGCATTTCCCCTCCTGTTCGTGCCGCCGACGAGGTCCTTGACGACCCAGCCACCGCCGGCTTCTTCTCTGCTCAAGGAGCTCCGGCAGCCACGCACGACCGCGTCGATCGCCCTTGCCTCGCCATGGACGCCATGCTCTGCTCCGAGTCAACCGTCGCCGCCCTTCCTCGTCAGATCCGGTCGGGGCCCGTCGGATCTCGCCGCCCCGCCACGTTCCTGGAGCCACGGAGTCCGTTCGTCCTCTGCTTCGTCCTGGACCGCGCCAAGTCCCCGCCGGCCTCGCGTTGACCTCCTCGCATGCGGGCCGCGCCAGCCACTGTCGGCGACCTCCACCTCCCAGGGCCATGGCGACCTCACTGTCCGAGCCTCCTTCGCCGTCTCCCGCAAGTCCCAGGGCGCCGCTACTCTGCCTCGTCGTCGCCGGAGACCGCTGCAGCTCCGTCCCCGCCGCCGTTTGCCTCGCGCCCGAGTTGACCCAGCCGAGCGCCTCCTCTGCTGACCCGCGACCGCGAGCCCCCGTGCCTCCTCCTCGCGTATGCCCGGCCGCGCCACCGGAGTCCTGCAGGTCGCGCGCCGTCGCCCTCGCCTTCTCTTTTCTTCCCCGTTCTGCTTCTCTGAATCCCTCTCTTTCTGTTCTTCAGAATCGAGCAAGAGAACGCTCGCCCGTGCCCGTTGACTCCGTCGTCCCGCGCGTGGATCGCGACCACGCCAGCCCAGCATCGCCAAGGCCCAGCGCCCACCTCTGCCTCCCCTCCAACAGGCCGGCCTAGTGCCTCTCCACCAGTCGGGCCTCAGCCCATGGGTGAGCAGCCCCAACAGCCCCTCTGCTCTGTTGGGCCAGTCAGTTTCGGCCCAGCGCATGTTTTTTTTTCCTCTGGACGATTTTCGCCATTTATCCGGGGATTTACAGATTTGCAGAAAAACCCTCCATGTTCATGCATCAATAATTAATTAACCGTGCATCGGATTTAAACAAACTTTATATGTAAAATGCTCAGAAAATTGTGTAGATTAATAATATGCCATTTTCATCCATGTTTAAAATGTTTAACATGCTGTTTGGGTTTATTTTGCTTAAATGCCATGCTAAAATGATTTATTTCATAACTAAATAACCGTAGCTCGGATTTAAATAATTTATATATGTAAATGGGGTAGAAAAATGCCTAGTTTAACATGGTGTACTTGTTTGGCATGTTTAACAACATTAAAATTATGTTTAGGGCAGAACAGTAGCAAATTCGAAATATGCATATGAGGATTTTTCCGGAGTTGTTGTTGTTGTTTCCGGCCTCATTTAATCTTGCCTAAATAGTTAGTTTCATATGCTTCACTCCCTTGCCATGTTTAATAACATTTAATATTGTTGGGTAGCCTAACCGAGTGAGAACTAAATACTTGCATGTGGTGTTTCGTCGATATGCAACTCGTTGCATATTGAGCTCCATTTAACTTGTAGTTTTGTTTGTGCATATTGCCATGACATGCTATTTAAACCGGACATGCATCATACTTGGTTGTGCATCATGCCATGTTTGTGCTTGTTGGTTTACCATGTTGTTTGCTTCTTTCCGGTTTGCTTCTCTCGTTAGCTTCGGTTCCGTTCCGGAGTTGTGAGGATTCGTTCGACTACGTCCGTTTGTCTTCTTCATGGACTCGTTCTTCTTCCTTGCGGGATTTCAGGCAAGATGACCATACCCTCGAAATCACTTCTATCTTTGCTTGCTAGTTGCTCGCCCTTTTGCTATGCCTATGCTACGATGCCTACCGGTTGCTATATCATGCCTCCTATGTTGCCATGTCAAGCCCTAACCATCCTTTCCTAGCAAACCGTTGTTTGGCTATGTTACCGCTTTGCTCAGCCCCTCTTATAGCGTTGTTAGTTGCGGTGAAGATGAAGTTTGTTCCTTGTTGGAACATGGAGATGTTGTTCCTTGTTGGAACATGTTACTTGTTGGGATATCACAATATATCTTATTTAATTAATGCATCTATATACTTGGTAAAGGGTGGAAGGCTCGGCCTTATGCCTGTGTTTTGTTCCACTCTTGCCGCCTAGTTTCCGTCATACCGGTGTTATGTTCCCGGATTTTGCGTTCCTTACGGTTGGGTGATTTATGGGACCCCTTGACAGTTCGCTTTGAATAAGACTCCTCCAAAAAGGCCCAACATTGGTTTTACCATTTGCAACCTAAGCCTTTTTCCCTTGGGTTCTGCAGACTCAAGGGTCATCTTTATTTTAACCCCGGGCGGTGCTCCTCGAGTGTTGGTCCAAACTAGAGCACCGTGTGGGACCATTCCTTGGCAACTTGGGTTACGTCGGTACCAGACGCTTCGCTTATCCGGTGTGCCACGAGAACGAGATATGTGCAGCTCCTATCGGGTTTGTCGGCACATTCGGGCGGCTTTGCTGGTCTTGTTTTATTGCTGTCAAAATGTCTTGTAGTCCGGGATTCCGAGATTGATCGGGTCTTCGGTAGAAGGAATATCCTTCGTTGACCGTGAGAGCTTATAATGGGCTAAGTTGGGACACCCTGCAGGTATTATCTTTCAAAGCCGTGCCCGCGGTTATGAGGCAGATGGGAATTTGTTAATGTCCGGTTGTAGAAAACCCGAAGTTGATCTTAATTAAAATACATCAACGCGTGTGTAACCGTGATGGTCTCTTCTCGGAGTCCGGGAATTGAACACGTGTTGGAGTTATGTTTGGCGTAAGTAGTTTCGGGATCACTTCTTGATCATAGTTGTTCGACCGTCTTTGTGCTTCTCTTCTCGCTCTCTTTTGCGTTTGTTAGCCACCATATATGCTAGTAAACTTGCTGCAGCTCCACCTCACTACCCTGTCCTACCTTTAAGCTTAAATAGTTTTGATCTCGCGGGTGTGAGATTGCTGAGTCCCCGTGACTCATAGATACTTCCAAAACCAGTTTGCAGGTGCCGATGAAACCGTGCAGGTGACGCATCCGAGCTCAAGGAGGAGCTCGATGAAGATCTTGTTCATTGTGTTGTTTTGTTCCAATTGATCAGTAGTGGAGCCCAGTTGGGACGATCGGGGATCTGTGTAGCATTTGGGGTAGTCTTCTTTTATTTTGGTTCCGTAGTCGGGCCTTGATTGTATCTGTATGATGTAATGCTTTACTCATGTATTGTGTGAAGTGGCGATTGTAAGCCGACTATGTATCTCTTTCCCTTATGTATTACATGGGTTGTGTGAAGATTACCTCACTTGCGACATTGCTTTCAATGCGGTTATGCCTCTAAGTCGTGCTTCGACACGTGGGAGATATAGCCGCATCGAGGGCGTTATATCATCGTCGCCATCGGCGAAGCCCTGTCGCCATCATCGACCACACCGCCTTCGTCTGCGATGACCACCACCGCATCATCCTCCGAAGCGAAGGCCCTGACCAACGCATCCACACGGTCCTCGACCCAGCGCGCCAGGTCGCCCTGGACAGCCGTGGGTACGGGGGCGATGGCGGCGTCAAAGTCAAAGCTGGGGTCGGCATTTAGGAGGTGGCTGAAGACGCGCGAGAAAGCGCGCTCAAGCAAGCCGCGCCCCCTTTCCTCCACAAGCTGGCGAGCTCATAAGTACTTTGAATGTACTCGCAAGCAACCCATGTTTTGGTTCAAGATTCATTAATTCTATAAATCCAATGTCTATGGTGTTCCACATGATCTCCTAAAGTCCTTATAATCCCCAAATACTTGAAGGGCTATCTTTACTATAGTCAGTCCACCAATTTCCATTTATCATGGCCAAGTAAACTCCAAGGTCAGGCTTATATAGATCCCTAAATCAACTCTGACAATTAATCCAATCTCCTAGTTTATCGCCCACCGAGAAACATGGTGTCATGATCGAGATCATCAGTCTAAATCCAATTTACTCTGAACCATGTAGATATACTCAGCATCTATACTCAACTAGAATCACCTACTTAAATCCAAATCTCATGTCCAATGTGAATTTCTACACTTTCCCCCAAGTCATTATCGTAATATCAACTATCTCCTTTCAATATCCCCTGGCTAAGTCGAATCCTCATACTTCCAAGAACTCAACTTGCGATCTTGATTGTCCCACTAAATCCCATTTATCCAGGGGTAATGAAAGCTATGTTAGTCTATAATCATGATCCCACCAAGTTCATCTACCAACATGAAAGCCTCGAAATCCACCAATGAGTCTCAGTCAATTCCTCAAGGTCTCTGATGTAAACTCATCAAGTCATTTGTCCTCCATTCCTATATCCCCAAATTGGTCTCTCGTATGGCATCGTCAGCTTTGGTGCTATCTTAGGATGATAATGTGCTCGTTCACTATGTCCACTAGTTCCATAATGAACCCGGTGCTATGCGAGGTTACAAAGGCTTAACTGGTCCGCTTGTAATTCTGTGGGTTAAGCACTTGGTCGAGGAGGTTGTAGCCAAAGTCTGCAGTGCTGGTTGGTTGCCAAAGTAGAATCCTTGGTGTATCTTGTCTTACTAGCCTTCAGTTGAGGAGAGAGATGAGAGGGAGAGGTAGCACAGAGGAGGGGAATGCCTAAAGGGGGTTCTATAGTGCAAGTGCAAACAAACAGGTGCAAAAAGGGCCAAACAGAAGATGCAAGGTAAGGAAGGTGATATAGTCGCATACTTGTCGCCTAGGGCAAAAGTGCGACCTATATCAAAACACAAACAAATAAAAACAAGCAACACACAATCATGGTTCTATTCGAACTATCATACGGACTCGACTGCGCATAGGGTGTACACGACTCATCCTACCCTAGGGGTTCTCGGACTCAGTAGTCGTGCCTTGTGCCTCGTGCAGTCTCCTGAGTTTTCCTCAGGTGTTGCTACGTCTCTTGTTTGATGAAACAATCTGGGTTGAGCCCGAAGAATCTTCGACAACTTCTCGCCTGATGAGGTGATGGGGTGATGGTGGCTCCTCGTGGCTGTATTTGACTTGGTCTTCTCTTGTCCTCTTAATCATGATGATCGCTTTTGCCTTTTTAAGGTGTCGGTGGTTCCAGGTGGCCATCCTTTATGCAATGACATTAACAAGTCATAATAGAGATCCAATCCGTCAGACACATTGTTGACAATATCGTCACCGAGAGAGGGGAATGAAGAGAACCGTTTTCCTGCTCACTATAGTGAGGCGGACCAAATGGCTAGGTTCTCATCCACCGGTGGTTGCCGATGCAACAATGATAAGGACATGGTTTCTCTATTAGCGGTGTATATCATGATCATGCATTTCCTATGCCCTGATCATCATAGGATAAGTTCGCATCATCTTGGGGCAGTGTCAAGGGTGTCACCAGCTTCTGGGTCTTCTTGTCGTCATTCCTTGAGGATGTATCTTCTATTGGTATCGTCTTATTGTGGTGTCGCCAATATCGTGTTCAGAAGGTGTGGGTGAATGTTTGGCAAGACGTCTTCTTCTCGGTTATTCACAAGGATTACAAGGAATCCCGTGGTCAGGGGCATGAGGGTGCTAGCGACCATTAAATTTTGAAGGGGAAGAGGAAAGTATATCTTATTTTTCAAAAAACTGAGACGGGAAGAGAAGTATAGATAGTTTTGGAAAACTAGTAGTAGTTTTTGAAATAGTTTTACCCTAACTAACGACAATGCTAACTAAGGCTTCCTACAGTCAGGATGGCTCTGATACCAGCTCTGTGGGGACCCCGACTCATAAGTCGAGATCGCCGAATGCACGTGTACAGTGATCCCAGAGATCAATGCTCAATGAACACACAGAAGCTGAATAAAAAGAGTCTTACATCCGTACATACCGTTTTACACAAGTAGGACCATTATGGTCAAGTCTTGAGTGTATCATCGCAGCGGAAATCTTCAATAACAACTTGGACCCATGCCATCGCCTTAACCCTCGGGCATTACATTTGGGAAGCGTCCTAGCTCGCATGTTCGTCTCCAAGGTACTCTTCATTATATCCTGTTCTTTCATGCCTGGCCAATAAAATAACCAGTGGCAAGCCAATAAGTACTTTGAATGTACTCGCAAGCAACCCATGTTTTGGTTCAAGATACAACACTACATGATATAGGCAAATTTTTGCAGAAAGCTAGTTTTGAGTGCAATGAAATGTTCAACAACTTGGAATACATGCATCAGGAGAATTCAAGTAACCATGAGGACAGGTTACAGATATCAACATAAATAGAATGGGCACCAACCCAACTCAATCATGTCAAGTCCTTTGACTTGACCCAAGTAGATCTTCCCACTTATTCAAACACACACACACACACTGGTTTGTAAACATGTGGACGTAGCCCAAGAGCGGTTACCCAACTGTCCTTGACCGTGGACATGGCTATTCGAATAGTTTTACACTCTGCAGAGGTTGCACACTTTACCCACAAGATTCGGGAACTTCATGTCATCCACGACCATGATACCTCAAGTACCCGGGGTAAGCACCCGATCACTATCTTTCCCTAGACGACACTAACAAGGAGTCCACTCGTTGTTCCGTATCCTCATGATGCACATCATACGAGACTCACTCGAGATCGTAACATCCGAGAGGGGACACAACGGTGTATCCGGTGCCCTGTGGAAATAGTCATGGCCGCCCTACCTGGCACGACCCCATCCCGAGAGAGAGCACCAACTCTCCCCCGTCACTAGTAATGCGGGCTCCAAGCTAGTATCAGCCTAGGTAATCAATAATGCCCTTTCCCATATAAGGGTAGAGTGGTTGCGCATGTAAGGTTGGAATAACGGTCGCAACTTAAACCAATACGTTTTGGAAACAACACACACACTTAACTCGGTGCACCACTTTGTCATCAAGTGGTTACCCAACTCATCATCTCCCCCGGGCATAAGTGGCACCCGATGGGGTTTTCGAAAAGTCTTTTGAAAATACTTTGTCTCCATCACCATGCATATTCCCATCCCTTTTTGCGTAGCACTACTTTAGCATCCTATCTACTCCCACCGGCATAACCCTCATAGAAAGGTAGGGTCATGCATCATGCAAGTGTCAACGAGAAAAGCAATGGAGGCAAACCACCTCAAGTGGTCACCATTTTATCATGACATCGATGCAAGCAATAAAAGTGCCATATGACATGCATAAAAAAGGTTTCTTTGACATGGTCAAAGGGCTGCTTGTCTGGTTCATCAGAGTCTTCAAGTCTTCTAGTCCAACTCCGAGCATTTCCTCTACTTCGTCAACTATCGTCGAAAGCAACCATAATAAGCAACACAAAAAGGCAGAAAATAAAAGTGCTCTAAAAATATTAATTTGACTTTTCTAGGACTTCTCTGGTTATATGAAAAATAACCAGAGTGGTTTCATTAGAATTGGACAAGTGGATATTTCTGAACATTTCGATATGATGGAATCAAGGGGTTTAAGGATTTGTAAGAAGTGTACAGAAACATATTTTTGAAAAATGAGCAGAGGCACCCATTTAGCAAACCATGTTTTTAGAAGCATCTAGGAGTTGGTTTCACTGGATTTGGAGTTCAAATGAATATAATATGGATTTTTGAAGTGGACTTATCTGGATAAATGACCTTTTTAAAAGGTTCAGTGAAAACCAAGGACAACAAAAATGTCCACTATGGCCTATTAAATAGGACTTGATTTATGGAGTCTCTGGAAATTTGAATCATCAAATTTGGAGTTTATTTGATTTATTTGTGGATTTTACACATTTACAGAAAAAGAAAAAGGAAAGGGAAAGGGTTTTACCCTTATCCAGTATGCTGGGCGCAGATTTAGCGATGGGCAGCATAGTGGCTCGGCCGCGCGGGTGAGGAGGGGTGACGTCGGAGGCGCATTTCTCCCGGCGCGTCTCCACTTAAACGGCGGGCCCCAGCCGCTGGGTCACTGATGCGCGGGGCCCAGTGCTCAGGCCATCGCCTACCTCCCGCTCGAACAGAGCAGAGGCAGGGGAGGGGAGGCCGAGTGGGCGCTGGTGCTCTCCCGGGCAGCACGGACCACCTCCGGCGGCGCCCGGCACACCGGCGGACTCAGCGCGACGAGGCGCACCTGTCCATGTGCTGCACGCACGCGCCGATGCTCAGAGTTGAGCAGGGCTTCGAGTCCAGCGGATGGCGGCGGCGGGCTTGGTGGTGGCGCCCGCTTTGGCTGCGGAGGAGGGGTCCTAGGGTGTTGGGGAGGTTAGTGGAGGCTTGGGGGTGCCACGGACCGGTTCAGAGGAGGAAGGGAGGCCGGGGCGGCTCGAATTTGAGCGGGGGTCCGAGGCAGCAATGGCGGCAGAGGAGGAGGGAGAAGGCACGGGAGGAGGAGTGGGTTGGTCCGGGGGTGCATGGGAGGGAGAGAGAGCAGTTGGAGACGAGAGAAGGCTCGGGGGTGGCCTTATACGGGCGCGGCCGGGAGGTGCCGTAGGCGGGGCGCACGGCCACGGCCCATGGCGTTGCCAGAGGCCAAAAGGGCATTCTGGTGCGTGCCTGGGGTGCTCGTGGTCGTGGTCCAGGCCGAGAGGAGAGGAGAGAGGGAGCAGGGCAAGCTCCAGGAGGTCCCGCACGAGTGCGGCGACTGGCGGATGGGAGCGGCGCTCGGGCACGCATGTGAGAGGTCGCCGGAGAGAGAAGAAGGAGGGGGCCGACCGTCTTCCGTGTCCTAGACGCCGAGGCGGCCTCGGGGGACACGAGGGGAAGGCCCTAGGTGGTCAGAATCCTCGGGCAGGACGCGGCTAGAGTGCCCTGGTGAACTGTAGCGCGCTCCAGAGCATGCATATGGCTGGCATTGGCATCTTTTTGGCGCCCAGGGCGTGGCCACTAGTGTCTAGGGGGTCAGGGTAGGAGTAAACAAAGGGGTGGTGGCCTTGGATGCCCTGGTGACCCAATGGGAGAGAGGTGGGGTTGAGAGAGAGAGAGAGGTTGTTGTCCAGGAAGGTAAATGGGGTGTTTCACCCTTAATCATTGAGCAATGGCGGGGAGGGTCTTTGGAGGTTCTTTGGTGATCGAGTTCACTGTGGTAAAAACTTGGGCTCATGGAGATTAGTGGAAGAGGTCAAAATGATGATTTTGGAAAATTGGCAGAAGGTGTTTGTTGTTGGTTTGGGCAAGAAAATTAATTCCACTTCCATGAGAATTAACATGATGGAATGGCACTTTAAAATAGTGTGTTCCACCAAATTTAAGCTCATTTGGGCAAAGTTGACAGTTCAACTTTTGTAAACCCTAGAAATCAACAGAAATGGGTTTTCCAAGATCTATTCATGCAAAACCATTCTGCTTGATGCACCACTTGGTGTAGTGTCATCATTTGGGGATTTGAACATGTCCACAAAAATTCAGATCAAAAGGACACACTTGGCAATGTAAAGTTGTTCAAATTTGGTTCTGGACAGGAAAGGTTTTGGGGCACTTTGATCAATATAACATTTTCTCCAACTTGTGCCATTTGGTCTAGATGAATGATTAGACCATTCGAGCATGTTCACAAGGTTTGAGAACATTTTGACATGTTTGGCAATGTAAAGTTGCTCAAACTTCAAAATGGACATAAATGGTTTTGAGGGGATTTCGTGGGGTTATACTACTCTCCATGACATGATACTTGTCAAGATCATCAAACATGTCATATGTGACATGCTAGAATTTTCTTGGGATTTTTGGGGAATATTTCCTTTGTAAATATTTCAAAATCTTAAAATATCCAGAAAGGGATTTTGAGGGAATTGACCAACATTTTGAACATGACCATGTGTTGAAACTCTTATATATGGGAAATATATGCCCACTGAGTTTCCCTGATTTTTTTCAAATATTTTTAAAACAATGAAATAATTTTTCCCTATTAAAGACCATTTATGGCCTTAAGAAAAAGCTTTTAAATAAAATAGGAAAATAACTATTAAAATTAAATTTTTTTTGGTTTATGGGAGTACTATATCTAATAGGATTCAAATATACCTTTGAAAAGATTTTTACTTCCCTTAATTAAGTACTTGCAGTGCAAACCTCAATTCAGGGGTTTTTGAAAAAACTAATTTTTGAAAATACTATTTGGCCAAATTATTTTTGTAAGAAAATACTTTTATGTCCTATACACATGGCATGATCATTGGGGAAGGGTTTTGGATCAAGGAGAAGGAGTATAAGAGTTGGAGGATTTATTTTATTTTTAGAGCACTTGCAAACAACAAACAAAAACCAATCAAGGCAAGGTCTAAAACACTCAAAAGTTTTTGTCAAACCACATTTTATCATGATTGTTAGCTTAAGTGTAGTGGCATGAAAATCAGGGTGTGACACTTTTGGGGGCCCGCGGCGCTCCGAACTTGACCCTTGGCTTCGCCCATGGCCAAGCCCGCAGCACAGGCACAGGGGCTACGATCGGCGATTCAGGAACAGGGGTCCCCAGACTTGCCTGCCTGCGGCCCACGGCGTGGCTAAGCAGCGGGCCGTACGGCCCATCTTCATCAACAAGGCATCCAAGACCCTCGCAAGGAGCCAAGCCTCATGAGGCGGACGACACAAGGCCTCCTCTGGAGTGGCCTAGCCAGGCAGGCTCATGAGGAGCGGAGATATCAAGGCAAGGCGAACCTCACTAGGCTCTCGTGACGTGAGCCATGATGAACGGTGCCAGGCGGGTGCCAGGTGGGCGCTAGTGCGCACAGTGTCCGTATTTCCTCTTTGGTGCTAAGGAGGCAAGCGCAGACAAAGAGTACCGAGGCATCGGGCAAAGGTTGCCATATTGGTGCAACAAGACCAAAACCAGGAGGACGGCAAGGCGGAGGTCATCGTGGAGCCCAAGGTGGCGTCACCCCAGGGCTTTTCACAGGCGAAGACCGCTTTTGTCAGGATAGCTTGTACTAGCTGTCCCCCTTCAAATTTTCCCGCCGTTGTTGGCTCCCTTCCCGCTCAACATTTGGGAAGAGGACCAGGGCCTATATAAGTAGAGCTAGCCACCACAGTAGAGGCATCTCATCTTAGCTTGATCCAATCCGATCGAGAGCCTAGCCACAAGAACACCTCAACCTCAGGAGGCTGTTCTCCCTTGTACTGTTCATCATCAGCCCCAGAGGAAATCCACCACCACCACACTGGAGTAGGGTATTACACCACAACGGTGGCCCGAACCAGTATAAACCCCGTGTCTCTTTCCTTCTTTGTGAGTTCGTCGAGTTCGTCCGCAAGGTCTTAGGGAGCTAGAGTAGATCGGTAGGAGGGAAAGACTTTGCGCGCACCCCAGTGTTCGAACCTTAAGGGTTTGCCGGAACCCCACATCCGACACCCGACAACCAAGCCGCCGCTTCACAGAGGCCACCGCCCGGCGGCGCCGAGCACCACCACCCCTTGCCTCCTCCTCGAGGCTCCCTTCCTCCAGCGCCTCCCCTCGTCAGCTCCGTCCCTGTGACTCTTCCTCCGCGCGAAGGCCTCCCTCAACCTGCACCTCTGCATCGCCCTCGAGCATGACCGGCCCGTCCGGCCGCCGGACCTTGCCGGCAGGGTCCCTCTGGCTCCCCTGGCCCCCCTACACGCTCCAATGTGAGCTCTGCTCCTCTCCTCCCCCCCCCCCCCTTGCGTGCTGCTGCAGATCGACCTCCGCCACGCTCGGACTCCGCGTGCGCCCTCTGTCTCCCGTGCGCTTTGCTGCTCGCCCCTGTAGCGCTCGAGTGCGCCCATCGCTTGCCCCGCAGCTGCTCACCGCGCTCTCACTCGCTCGTGGCCGCACCCCCCTGCTGCTGCCGCCATGCCGCTCCCCGGTGTGCTCGCTTTCTGCCATCACTTACTGCCAGCGGTGGGCCTCTGTCGCCGGCTCGTCTCTATGCGCGCACACGTCAACCCCCCCTTTTTTCTTATTAGTCCTAAACAAGATTAGTGATAATCCCTCCAACTATCCACTATATGACAAATGGGCCCTACTAGATTAATTATCAGTCAAACATTTTAATTAAGTCAGATAACTCCATGTGGCAATGGCAGTCTGGCCCCTCTAGCTAATTAAATTGGATATTTAAGAAGATGTTAAATAACTGAGTCTATGACATGTGGGCCTTCTATGTTGATTAAAATTGCAAATAGAACTATCTTAAATATCAGCCAATGACAGATGGGCCCGCTGTCCAGTTTGACCAAGTCAAGCTGTTGACTGGACTAGCCTAGTCACTGACCGGCGGGTCCCAGCTGGACCTTTGACTAGTCAAAGCTGACCAGTTGACTGCTGACTTGGCAGTCAACTGGGCCCCACTGTCAGCCTCACAAGCAACTGTTGTGTACACTTCTGTGTGCATTTAGCAATTCCCCTTTTTATTTTTGAATTATTTTAAATTCTAGAGTTTGATTAAAACTTTGAAAATTAATAGAAAATAATTCGTAACTTGGATGAAAATGTTTTCTACATGAAAGTTGCTTAGAACAACGAGACGAATCCGAATACGCAGCCCGTTCGTCCGCCACACGTCCCTAGCATAGCGAACATGCAACATTCCACCTCCGTTTCATCTGTCCAAAAACGCGAAACTCTGGGGATACTTTCCCGGATGTTTCCCCCCTTCGCCGGCATCACCTCTTACCGCGTTAGGGCACACCTAACACCGTTGTTTGCTTTGTCATGCATCCTTATGCATCTGTTTACATTGTATTCATTGTTTCTTCCTCCTCTTCTCTCCAGTAGACTACGAGACCGACGCCGCTGCTGGTGCCCCGATCGACTACGTTGTTGATGACCCCTACTTGCCAGAGCAACCAGGCAAGCCCCCCCTTGATCACCAGATATCGCCTATTCTTCTATCTAATGTTTGCATTAGAGTAGTGTAGCATGTTACCGCTTTCCGCTAATCCTATACTGCTGCATAGCCTGTCCTTGCTACTACTGTTGTTACCTTTACCTACAATCCTACATGCTTAGTATAGGATGCTAGTATTCCATCTATGGCCCTACATTATTGTCCGCCTGCCATGCTATACTATCGAGCCGTGATCACTCGAGAGGTGATCACAGGTATATACTTATATACATGATATATGATACTTGTGGTGACTAAAGTCGGGTCGGCTCGTAGGAGTACCCGCGAGTGGATCTTTGTGGCGGAGCGACAGGGCAGGTTGAGTCCACCTAGGCGAGAGGTGGGCCTGGCCCTGGCCGGCGTTCGTGATTACTTTAAAATAACACGCTTAACGACTTCTTGGTATTTGATCTGAGTCTGGCCATTTGGTCTATACGCACTAACCAACTACGTGGGAAAGTTATGGGCACTCGACGTCGTGGTATTAGCCGAAGCCTTCGTGACGTCAGCGATTGAGCGGCGCGCGCCGCATTGGACCGTAAGCTCGCGCTTGTATTAAGGGGGCTAGGTCTACTTCTGGCCGCGTAGGCAACGTGAAGGTGTGCAATGGGAGATGGGCCCAGACCCCTGCGCGCATAGGATTTAGACCGGCATGCTGACCTCTCTGTTGTGCCTAGGTAGGGCTGCGACATGTTGATCTTCCGCGGCCGGGCATGACCCAGAAAAGTGTGTCCGGCCAAATGGGATCGAGCGTGTTGGGTTATGTGGTGCACCCCTGCAGGGAAGTTTATCTATTAGAATAGCCGTGATCTTCGGTAACAGGACGACTTGGAGTTGTACCTTGACCTTATGACAACTAGAACCGGATACTTAATAAAACACACCCTTCCAAGTGCCAGATACAACCCGGTGATCGCTCTCTCACGGGTCGACGAGGAGAGGATCGTCGGGTAGGATTATGATATGCGATGCTACTTGGTGAACTTACCATCTACTCTCATCTACATGCTGCAAGATGGAGGTGGCCAGAAGCGTAGTCTTTGACGGGATTAGCTATCCCCCTCTTATTCTGGCATTCTGCAGTTCAGTCCACCGATATGGCCCTTTACACATATACCCATGCATATGTAGTGTAGCTCCTTGCTTGCGAGTACTTTGGATGAGTACTCACGGTTGCTTTTCTCCCTATTTTCCCCCTTTCCCTTCTACTTGGTTGTCGCAACCAGATGCCGGAGCCTAGGAGTCAGACGCCACCCTCGATGATGACTCCTACTACACTGGAGGTGCCTACTACTACGTCCAGGCCGATGACGACGACCAGGAGTAGTTTAGGAGGATCCACCAGGCAGGAGGCCTGTGCCTCATTCGATCTGTATCCCAGTTTGTGCTAGCCTTCTTAAGGCAAACTTGTTTAACTTATGCATGTACTCAGATATTGTTGCTTCCACTGACTCGTCTATGATCGAGCAATTGTATTCGAGCACTCGAGGCCCCTGGCTTGTATTTTGATGCTTGTATGACTTATTTATGTTTTAGAGTTGTGTTGTGACATCTTCCCGTGAGTCCCTGATCTTGATCGTACACGTTTCCGTGCATGATTAGTGTACGATTGAATCGGGGGCGTCACATCGCCATCGTGCACCGCCATCGTGCTCTCGGCGCGGCGTGGTCAACGCGGTCAACGAACGACATCCATCGGAAGTGGACTGTACGTGGAGAGGCTGACAGCTGGGTCCATGGCCGCACGCAAGGAAATGCCTCCTTATTATGCGCAAAATAATGATTCCTCCATCTGACAGCTGGGACCCACCGGAAGGGCCTCTGTACTTCGCAAAGAAAGCGTTCCCCCTGCTGATAGGTCGGACCCACCAGCTATATCTTCACACGCAAGGAAGTGCCTCCTTATTACGCACAAAAAAATAAATACCCCCATGCTAGCTGGGACCCAGCATAGTGGGAGGATGACTTGTGGGCCTACTAAGTTGATGGTGATGGAGGGCTTTGTCAACTTAGTCAATATGAACGATTCTAGCTCTAGTGATCGTACGATGTCCATCCAACGGCCGTCGTGCTTCTTCAACCTCTGGTCTTCTTGCTCCAGCCGCCAAAAGCAGCACCGGTCGTGCCGCGTGCTCCTGCCTCCCGTGGCCGGCTGTGATGCCGCGGAGGCCTCACCGCCCCCTACTACTCCCACCGCTGGCCAGGCCCTGCGGCGACGGCAGCATCACACTGCAGCTGAACCAATGAACCCTCGTACTCCTCTCCGCGGGCATCCACTGCCGCGTCTTCCCCGGCTCCGTGTCGTCCCCTTCCTAGGCCTCGCCGTCTTCCACCGCCCTGGTGCTCTCGGCGCGGCGTGGTCAACGTGGTTAAGGAACGACTTCCATCGAAAGAGTACCGTACGTGGAGAGGCTGACAGCTGGGTCCATGGCCGCAGCAAGGAAGTGCCTCCTTATTACGCGGAAAATAATGATTCCTCCACGGCTCCACCTGACAGCAGGGACCCATCGGACGGGCCACCGTATTTCGTGAAAAAAAATGTTTCCCCTGTCTGCTGGGACCCACCAGCTACATCTTCGCACGCAAGGAAGTGCGTCCATATTACGGGCAAAAAGAAATGATTCGCCCCCCTGACTGCTGGGACCCACCAGCTACATCTTCGCACGCAAGGAAGTGCTTGACAGTCGGGACCCACCTGGTCCAAGCGTACGTAGCGTTGTCATTCTGGTCGTGAACGTGTACGTACATATGATCGGTCTGTCTGCAGGCTGCAGCGATGAACCGTGGCCGTGTAAGGAAGGGCACGTGTCGTAGTAGAAGCGCGCATGTGTCGTAGTAGAGGTGCGCACGTAGCATGTACACGTACGTACAGCGGCCAGGGTGCAAGAAAGTAAATATGGCCATGTACGTACATACGGGCGGGGTCTCGAACGCCTACTCGCGCATACGTACGGCCAGGTCTCGTGTACATGGCTGGGTCGAAACGGAGAAACTGTGTCGTCGTCGTGTTCATGGGGAGGCAACGGAATGCGTTGTGTTCATCGAGAGGCAACAGAACGCGTGTTGTTCGTCGGGAGCCAACCGGCTTGGATGGAACAACCGATGGAAACGAGGCCTGGCGTATCATAGAATGGAGAAAGCGGCCTTGTGTTCGACCGGTCACGGTCGAAACGTGATCCTGTTCATTAGGAGGGGTCCGGCGTACCGCAAAACGGAGGAACGGACTTCTCTTGGACCTCCTATGTTCAAAACGGGGTCATGTTGATCGGGAGGGGTGTGGCGTACCACAAAACAGAGGAAGCGGACTTGTGTTGGAGCGCTACGGTTGAAACAGGGGTCCTGTTCATTGGGAGGGGTGTGGCATACCGCAAAACGGGACTCCACGAGATACTATTCATCTCCACCATCGGTTGCCTCCACAGGCTAATGTTCATCCACCGTCGACCTCCTCCAGCCTCCACCTGTGACTGTTCATCCACGGCGTCTCCCCTCCTGCCTCCACCAGCCACTGTTCATCCAACCTCCACCGCTCCTCCGCGAGCTACTGTTCAACCAGCCCTCTCCACGGGGTCCTGTTCAACCACCCCTCCACGGGCTACTGTTCATCCAACCTTCCACCTACTCGATCGATCGGGGTCCTGTTCATCCAGCGGCAGCGGCCTCTACTACCACGGGGTCCTATTCATCCAACCCCCCACCGGGAACTGTTCATCCGACCCCCCCCCCCAACAACACTCACTATTCATCCAGAGGCAGCAGGTTTGATCGGCTTCAGTTAGTAGTAGTAGCGAAGGAATCGCTTGATTGGGTTCAGTTAACAGCCATTGATCGATCGCTCGGGTTCAGTAACGCGTAGCCTGTAGTGCAATCGCTCGGGTTCAGTAGGCGAACACCTCGCTCAGGTTCAGTTAGAGCCCAACACCTCGCACCCACGCGCGTACGTGTACAAGAAAAACGCGCATCCCTCGGCCCCCGACCACCCACCGTAACCGGGACTCCCTGATATTTTCCTCGCCCTTGCTTCTACCACGGTTTTTCCATCATGGACGGCCCAAAGAATGTCATGCAGCTGCGTCTCCGGCCCACCCATGACGAATCCCATTTTTTGTCATGATTTTTTTTCATAGAAGTAGGAGCCCACCACATCTATGATTTTACCGGGTTTTGTCACAATTATCGTCATAGAAGTGTCATAAGCATGACAGGAAAAAAAATCGTTTGGCCCAAAATGTCACGGATGTGTCTTTTTTTGTAGTGTTCGCGGAGGGAAGCAGAGGTTGCCATGTGCTTTTTGTTTGTATGCTCAATCCTTAGTGCAAAATGACGTCACATTATATTGCCCCTTGTGATAGCAACCTTTATTATGCAGTCTGTCGCTTTTATTCTTTGCCATCACAAGTTCGTACAACGCTCAATTTTCTCTTACACTAAATGATCTAACACTTTTAGAAGCAATTTTTATTGCCTTATTGCACCGATGACAACTTACTTGAAGGATCTTACTCAATCCTTAGGTAGGTATGGTGGACTCTTGAAAATAAGATTTGGGTTTAAGGGTTTTTGGATGCACAAGTAGTATCTCTACTTGGTGCGGAATTTTTGGCTAGCAAAGATGGGGTCCAAGCACCACATGTTGAAGGATCTATGACAATATAACTTCTATGTGAATATGAACGAACATAAAACATTACGTTGTCTTCCATGTCCAACGTCAACAATTTTGGCATATAATATTTTGATGGGGGCTCACAATCACAAAAGATTTCCAAGATAGTTTATTTGCATGTGAATCTTCTCTTCCCTTATTAATTCTTTCATGAATTGCATCATTGACCAATGTTATGTTTGTCAATCTACAATAAAATTTTCTACTTATAATTTTCCTTATGTGATGTCATTACTCACCATAAGATTAGCATATGATCTTTTTCATTTATTTCCTTTCTTTTTATTGAAACATGAAAGTAAAGAAAGCAAAACTCAAACTAAACTTTATTATATAACTCGCACACGGCTACAAAGATAGATCACTAAGCAACCTCTTGAAAAGAAAGGATTGAACTAAACTTTTATTCATCTAAAGCAAAAGATGATTATTGATCGAACTAAGGTAAATAAAGGCCAAATATAATGGAGGCGATACAATACCGGGGCACCTCCCCCAAGCTTGGAAAAGGCCAAGGGGAATGCCCATACCCAATACTCAATTTTCTTTTGGTGATGAAGAAGGAGGTTGTGGTGATGAAGTGGTAGCGATCTTGTCCTTCTTCCTTAGCTTACGCTTGAGGATGGAATTTTCCTCCTTCAATTCACCAACCTCCTGCTCAAGCTCCAATACCTTTTTGCATAAATCTTGCTTGTTTTCCTGCAAAAGACGAAAGGGTACAAACTGGATCTTAGGCTTCTTTGCCTTGTTGCAGAGGCTTGACTTCTTGAATTCCACGTGCATGTCCCCAGGTTGAGGCAATTGGACTTCATCCTCGTCTGAGCTCGTCTCGTCCTTCCCTTTAGGACCATAGTCTTCCTCTTCCTCCGAAGTCCAGCTATAGTGCTCCACATCCCCATGAGACTTGGGGTTTCTGATATAATCAGCAACATAGCTCTCACCCTCCGAGTCTTGGGATGACATATTTTTAGATCTGCGAGGAAACATCAAAGAAAAGAAAATAGGAGATTTCTCCGCGATACGGAGGTCAATAGGTTTGGGTGGTATACAAAGATTTTTTATCTTGGGAAACAAGCAAACGAAAGAAAAGCGGAGTCCGGAAGGTACCTGAGGTGGGCACAAGACACACGCCTGGTGTCTTGTGCCCACCAGGGTCACCTTCCTGGTAGTTTCTTATTTTCCTATTTTTTAAATATTCCAAAACTGACAGAAAATATTTTTGCAGATTTTTCGGAGTCCATTTACTTACCGTATCACATACCTCCTCTTTTTCATGATTCTGGAGTGTTCCGGAAGGTTTCTTTTATGTGTTCTTCCGGTGTCATAGTTTGGATAATATTACTTTCAACATTAATGGGCGTACCTGAGATATATTTTTTATTTGTTGCCCATTAACAACCTTCGGGTTAGTACATTTGGCATTATTTATTTTGATAGCTCCAGACTGATAAACCTCCTCGATAACATAGGGTCCTTCCCATTTGGAGAGAGTTTTCCTGGAAATAATCTGAAACGAGAGTTGTACAAAAGAACATATTCTCCAACCTTGAACTCACGCTTTTGGATTCTTTTATCATGCCATATTTTAACCTTCTCTTTAAATAACTTGGCATTTTCATAAGCTTGGGTTCTCCATTCATCTAATGAACTAATATCAAATAACCTCTTTTCACCGGCAAGTTTGAAATCATAGTTGAGTTCTTTAATTGCCCAATATGCTTTATGTTCTAACTCAAGAGGCAAATGACAAGCTTTTCCATAAACCATTTTATAAGGAAACATACCCATAGGGTTTTTATATGTTGTTCTATAAGCCCAAAGTACATCATCTAATTTCTTAGACCAATTCTTCCGGGACCTATTGATAGTATTTTGTAAAACTAATTTTATTTCTCTATTGCTAAGTTCAACTTGACCACTAGACTGAGGATGATAGGGTGAAGCGATTCTATGGTTAACATCATACTTGGCAAGCATTTTACGGAAAGCACCATGAATAAAGTGTGAACCACCATCAGTCATTAAATATCTAGGGATTCCAAACCTTGGGAAAATAACTTCTTTAAGCATTTTAATAGAGGTGTTGTGATCAGCACTACTAGTTGGAATAGCTTCTACCCACTTAGTAACATAATCAACAACAACCAAAATATGAGTATACCCATTAGAGGAAGGAAAAGGTCCCATGTAATCAAATCCCCAAACATCAAATGGTTCAATAGCAAGTGAAGAATTCATAGGAATTTCTTGATGCTTACCGATATTACCTATTCTTTAACATTCATCACAAGATAAGACAAACTTATGAGCATCCTTGAAGAGAGTAGGCCAATAAAACCCAGATTACAATACCTTGTGAGCAGTTCTGTCTCCCGCATGGTGTCCTCCATAAGCTGTGGAGTGACATTTCCATAGGATTTTTCCCTGTTCATGCTTAGGTACACAACGTCTAATAATACCATCTACTCCTTCTTTATAAATATGTGGGTCATCCCAAAAGTAATGTCTTAAATCATAGAAGAATTTTTTTCTTTTGTTGGTATGTGAAACTAGGTGGTAAATATTTAGCAAGAATATAATTAGCATAGTCAGCATACCAAGGTGTACTATTAGAAACATTTATTGCAGCTAATTCCTCATCAGGAAAGCTATCCTCAATAGGTAGTGGGTCATCAAGAACATTCTCAAGCCTAGACAAGTTATTAGCTACGGGGTTCTCTGCTACTTTTCTATCAGTGATATGCAAATCAAATTCTTGTAGCAAGAGAACCCAACGAATAAGCCTAGGTTTGGCATCTTTCTTTTCCATAAGATACTCTATTGCAGCATGATCAGTGTGAACAATTACTTTTGAATCTACAATATAAGATCTAAATTTATCACAAGCAAACACCACTGCTAGAAATTCTTTTCAGTAGTAGCATAATTCCGTTGTGCACTGTCTAGAGTTTTACTAGAATAATGAATAACATTCAGTTTCTTATCAACTGTTTGTCCTAGAACAGCACCAACATCATAATCACTAGCATCACGCATAATTTTAAAAGGCAAGTTCCAATCGGGTGGTTGAACAATAGGTGCAGAAATTATGGCTTTCTTGAGTGTTTCAAAGGCTTCTAAACAATCATCATCAAAAACAAAAGGAATATCCTTTTGCAAAAGATTCGTAAGGGGCCTAGAAATTTTAGAAAAGTCTTTGATAAATATCCTATAGAAACCAACATGACCAAGGAAACTACGAATACCTTTGATATCTTTAGGACATGGCATTTTCTCAATTGCATCAACCTTAGCTTTGTCCACCTCAATAGCTCTTTCAAAAAAATTATGGCCCAAAACAATACCTTTGTTAACTATAAAGTGGCACTTCTCCCAATTCAAGAAAAGATTTGTTTGTTCACATCTCTACAAAACTCGATCAAGATTGCTTAAACAATCATCAAAACACTTCCCGTACACAGAAAAGTCATCCATGAAAACCTCAACAATCTTTTCACAAAAGTCAGAGAATATAGCAGTCATACATCTTTGAAAGGTAGGAGGTGCATTGCATAAACCAAAAGGCATACATCTATAAGCATCAGTTCCAAAGGGACAAGTAAAAGTGGTCTTTTCTTGATCAGGTTGAGAAACAAGTATTTGCGAAAAACCAGAATATCCATCAAGGAAGCAAAAATGTGTGTGCTTAGATAATCTTTCTATCATTTGATCAATAAAAGGCAAAGGGTAATGATCTTTTCTAGTTGCTTTGTTTAATTTTCTAAAATCAATTACCATTCTATAGCCTATAACAATTCTCTGTGGAATAAGTTCATTCTTATCATTACGAACAACAGTAATACCTCCTTTCTTAGGGACACAATGAACAAGACTTACCCATCTACTATCAGCTATAGGATAGATTATACCTGCTTCCAGAAGTTTTAATATTTCCGTTCTTACCACTTATTTCATCTTTAGATTTAACCAACGTTGGTGATCAACAACGGGTTTACCATATTAATATTGTGTTGACATAGAGTGGGACTAATGCCCTTAAGATCATCAAGAGTATATCCAGCTCGGTGCTTCCTTAGAACTTTCAATAATCTTTCTTCTTCATGTTCTGAAAGGTTAGCACTAATAATAACATGATATATATTTTTCTCATCAAGATAAGCATATTTCAAAGTGTCTGACAATTGTTTTAATTCAAACACATGATCACCTTTAGGTGGAGCAGGACCTCCTAGAGTTTCAATAGGCAAACTGTGCTTAAGAAGAGGACATTGTTCAAAGAAAATCTTATCTATTTCATTTCTTTCATGCATATGTAAATCATTTTCATGGTCTAGCAAATATTGTTCTAAAGGATCAGTAGGAGGAACAGCAATAGAAGCAAGACCAATAATTTCATCCTTACTAGGCAATTCTTTTTTTACGAGGGTTTCTACTAAACTTGGAAAAATTGAACTCATGAGACTCATCACCAAAGCTAACACCGACAGTTTGTTTCTCACAATCTATTTTAGCATTGACAATGTTCAAGAAAGGTCTACCAAAGATAATGGGACAAAATTCATCTTGTGGGAGCCAAGAACAAGAAAATCAGTAGGGTATTTTATTTTACCACACAATACTTCAACATCTCTAACAATCCCAAGTGGTGTGATGGTGTCTCTATTAGCAAGCTTAATAGTAACATATATGTCTTCTATTTCAGCGGGTGTTATGCCATTCATAATTTCTTGATATAAGGTACAAGGAATAGCACTCACACTAGAACCTATGTCACACAAACCATGATAACAGTGATCTCCTATTTTAACTGAGACAACAGGCATGCCAACAATAGGTCTATGTTTATCCTTTTTACTGGGTTTGGCAATTCTAGCAGCTTCATCACAGAAGAAAATAACATGTCCATCTATATTTTCAACCAGGAGATCCTTAACAATAGCAACACTAGGTTCTACCTTGATTTGTTCAGCTGGTTTAGGTGTTCTAATATAACTTTTGTTGACCACAGTTGAAACTTTAGCATGTTCCTTCATCCTAACCGGGAAAGGTGGTTTCTCAATATAAGCAGTAGAAACAACTGGATCAACATTAAAAATAATAGTTTCATCTTTAGCTATTACCAGTTCTTTAATTTCTTCTTTAATAGGTGGGTGATATTTGAACCACTTCTCTTTAGGGAGATCGACATGAGTAGCAAAAGATTCACAAAAGGAGGCTACTATCTCAGAGTCAAGTCCATATTTAGTGCTAAACTTTTGAAAAGCATCGGTACTCATAAAAGATTTAACACAATTAAACTTAAGCTTAATACCCGACTCTTTACCTTAGTCGAGTTCCCAATCTTCAGAGTTGCATTTAATTCTTTCTAAAAGATCCCACCGGAATTCAATAGTCGTCTTCATAAAGGAACCAGTACAAGAAGTATCGAGCATGGATCGACAATCATGAGAAAGCCGAGCATAAAAATTCTAAACAATAATTTCTCTTGAGAGCTCATGATTGGGGCATGAATATAACATTGACTTAAGCCTCCCCCAAGCTAGAGTGATACTTTCTCCTTCACGAGGCCAAAAATTATATATATAATTCCGATCATGATGAACTAGATGCATAGGATAAATTTTTTTGGTGAAATTCCAATTTCAATCGATTCCAATTCCAAGATCCAATATCATCGCATAGCCTACACCATGCCAATGTTTTTCCCTTAAAAGATAAAGGGAAAACATTCTTCTTAGCTTCATCTCCGGGTAAACCTGCAAGCTTAAATAATCCACAATTTTTTTCCACATATATCAAGTGCATATCAAGATGTTTGGTTCCATCTCCTGCATATGGATTAGCTAGCAGTTGTTCTATCATACCCAAAGGAATTTAATATTCAATATTTTCAGTAGGTGCATTAGGTTGAGGAGTAACTAATTGTGGTTCCGGTCGAGATGAAGATACCCTAAACAAACCCCTCAAAGGATTGTTCTACATTGTAACACGTGACAATAAATTTCAGCATGTAGTAATAATTTTTCCTTACCAAGAGCGCTTCACTCCCTGACAACGGCGCCAAAAAAGAGCCTTGATGACCCACAAGTGTATGGGATCAATTGTAGTCTTTTCAGTAAGTAAGAGTGTCGAACCCAACAAGGAGCAGAAGGAAATGACAAGTGGTTTTCAGCAAGGTAGTGTCTGCAAGCACTGAAATTGTAAGTAATAGAGTAGCTTGATAGCAAGATAATTTGTAACGAGCAAGTAAAGATAATAGTAACAAGAGTGCAGCAAGGTAGCCCAATCCTTTTTAGGGAAAGGATAGGCCAAAACGGTCTCTTATAATAAGCAAAGCGTTCTTGAGGGTACACGTGAATTTCATCTAGTCACTTTCATCATGTTGTTTTGATTTCTGTTCGCTACTTTGATAATTTGATATGTGGGTGGACTGGTGCTTAGGTGTTGTTCTTACTTGAACAAACCTCCTACTTATGATTAACCCCCTCGCAAGCATCCGCAACTATGAGAAAAGTATTAAGAATAAATTCTAACCATAGCATTAAACTTTTGGATCCAATCGGTCCCTTATGGAATAGCGCATAAACTAGGGTTTAAGATTTTGTCACTCTCACAACCCATCATCTAATAACTACTCCACAATGCATTCCCTTAGGCCCAAATATGGTGAAGTGTCATGTAGTCGACGTTCACATGACACCACTAAGGGAATCACAACATACATACTATCAAAATATCGAACACACATATCAAATTCACATGATTACTTGCAACATGATTTCTGACGTGACCTCAAGAACAAAAGTAACTACTCACAAGTGATAAGCATGCTCAAGATTAGAGGGGTATTAAATAGCATAATGGATCTGAACATATAATCTTCCACCAAATAAATCATATAGTAATCGGTTTAAAGAGCTAGTCCGCCGGAGGGCCTTCTCCTCCTAGGCCACTCCCTAGCCACCACCACCAGTGGCCGCTCCGGCCCCGGCGGCCACCATCCTGTCACCGGCCACTCCGGCCGTGGCAGCCACCACGACGCTATGGAGAGTCTCCTTCATTGGGACTTCTCCCTGGGTTTGGCGATTGAATCTCAGGTACGTGACAAGTTCAGATCCACGGTGCACTTCTCGTCGACTCATCCCGGATCTTCTAAGGAATTCTACCTGGTTGTTTCTTTCTCCTCGGCATCCTTTCCATTGACGGAGGAATCGGTAGCGCTTGCCCTACAATCTTGCATTGGTGGTATCAGTTCAGGTTTTAGGATTTTGCGGTTAAGTGATCGCTGTTTTCGGTTCTTTGTGGCTTCTAATCGAGTGGGACATTTTATCTATGGCCTTAAGGATCGGATTTGGCCGGATTTTGTTTGTCATTTTCAGCTCTTTCGTGGTGAGATTAATTCAGCTTTTGATCATCCTGATAATGGTTGGCACGCGGATTATCATCTTTCTGGGGTGGGGATTAGATCTGTAGCTATTAAATCTAAATGGCTACAGGATCAGCAAGACAAGATTGTTCAATCCACCTCGCAGGAGATGAACTCCGAGAGAGATCTGATCTCCAATGACATCTCCTTTGGAAAGTTTCAATTTCCGATTATTTCGGATCCTATTTCTCAAATTCGATTTGGTGATGTGGTTTGTAATTGTCACGATAAGCTGCCTTCTGCTGTTCCAGTCTTTCATGGTCCTCATTTCAGGGAATTATATTGGAATTCCATCCTGGATGATAAATTGTATCACATTATGGATGGCAGGCAAGCGGGTTATTCTGATCTTGATATTAAGTCTATGGTTCAAATCAAAGACGTGCATCACAGGCTTATATTGATGCTAGACTCTTGAAATGCATGAGCTGTTCACGTCATGGACATCCTGTTTCTGATTGCCCAGGTATTTTCCGTCAATGTTGTATTCAACCTATTGATCAGTGCCTATGTTCTGCTAAACAGTATGAGAAGTCAAATGCATGCATATTGGGCCGCATGAAACCTCTATGCCTAGTGTGTAGCCAATGTGGTCACTCTACCACCAGTTGTCCCGGCCTTAAGAGGTGTAGGACTTGTAGTATGTTGGGCCATGTTTTTTGCCGTGGAGGTTTTCTTGGGCCAAGATTTATTTGGTGGCCCAAAGAGCTAGCAACTTCTGTGTGCGGTCGGGTGGAATGGCATGGTATCCAGTCGCCCGAAAATCGGGATATACACGGTAAAAATCGGGGTCGGGGTGGAAAGTGAAACAGAAAATCCTGGACACTTGTGACGTGGCTTCTCCCCATTGCATGTCGATACGACTCCCTTCCCCCGCAGCTGTCAATTCCACTGCCCCGGGGCCCCAATCCAGCACAGTCCTCCCAGTTGCGTGCCCCTCCCCTGCCACCCATGTTCTTGCTCTGCTCTCATCTTCTTCAAGTGCCTCAACTCCTCCGGAGAGCCCTAGTGCTGCAGCCATGGCAAACTTTCCGGTCCGGCCATTTGCCTTCACCCTCATCGGCTCCAACATTGAGTGTGGACTAGATCACCGGATTCAGCAGAGCACCATGGTCATCGATGAGCCGCCTCTCAATCATGACAGGTATGCCTTGATTGATATCAATCCACCAGTACCAGATCATCAGAAAAGGTTTTGGCTAGAGGAAGTTTGTCACATCATTAGAGAGGATCTTGAGTATCAGATTGAGGATGAGTTTGTTTATCCGATTGCTGTTGGTTGTGTTGCTTTTACGGATGTTCAGAGTAGAGATGAAGCCATTAGAGATGGTCCGCATGCGTTAACTGAAGATTCTTACTTCTCTTTGATCCCCCATGATGAAGGGATTAATATGAGAATGCCTGCTTTTGAGTATGAAGTCTGGATTCTGATGCTCGCTTTTCCAATGGATTACATGACTGAACATTATGTGTATAAGGTTGTTTCCAAGTTTGGCAAGCTGCTTGCATGTCCCAGACCGGATGAAAACAAAGCTCGGGTACTTGTCAAGTGCCACATTAAGGATGTTGCTGAGGTTCCTCATAGTCTGGTTGTCACCAGGGTTGGGATGCTGCCAGGCCTAGCTAGATCTTGGTCGGTTCCAGTTTATGTGTTGAATGGTAGAAACACTCTCCCGGACCTGCGTGGGAATGAGGATGCTTCACCACATCCATATCAACTGCCATACTACACTCTCATGCAGCAAGCAAGGATTGATGAGATGGAGGCGCAACGGGTTGCTAATGAAGCACTTTGGAATGGTAACGAGCAGGTGCAGGATCAAGTTCAAGACAACGGTTGGAGAGCCTGGCCCATCTTCCCTCCCCCGTATACTGGTTTCAGCTTCAGAACTTATTTTGAGTACGATGGCCCCTCTCTCATGGATGGAGTGACACAAGAGCATAACATCACAGACAATCTCTCTAATGTCTGGTCAGAATATTCTCATGTGGAGGAGCTAGCTGAGAACTTCATCAATGGTGTCCCTGAGGCCCGGCGTGCTTTCGTCGGAGCTGGGGGTTCTGAATCTGCGATCCTTGTCACTGTTGATGAAGAGCTGCTGCAGTGGATGGGTGGCATGCTCAAAAGGATCTACACCCGCTAGATACTGCCACCTATGATAACACGTTCAGCCTGCTTCCCTCTCAACCCCTTCAGTTTCATTCAGTGTCAGATGAACTCTATGTGTTTGGCTCTTGTCGGGGAAGCTGATCGTGACCCACGAACACCTATGGGACCTGGCGGACCGAGTCCCTTTTTGTTTCGGTGGGGGGCAGAGATTGCACGAAGAGCAGATCGAGGCGATGCACACGAGCAATTTACCCAGCTTCGGGACTCTCCGGAGAGATAATACTCCTACTGCTGCTTGTCTGATTATCTTGTGTTCTTGCTAGGGAGCAATGAGAGCTACAAAACCTAGCTTGAGTGTCTCTAGTCTCGAATGAGTCGAACCAGCCCCAACCCCTTCTACGTTGCACATGGGCCTCCTTTTATAGGCTCAAGGGGTCACCACGGTGGCAACGTAAACAAGGGCAAAAATGGGAAAAATGAGTTGCGGTTGGTACAGCTACTTTGTATAGTGTATTCTACCTAACTCTGACGGCAAGGGACAAAAGCATTAAATGCCCGTCCATGTCGCCTAAACAGTGCAGAAAGGGACCGTCAAGGGCGCTACCGCTCGCCACGATGGCACCCCTGTCAGCGCCGCTTACCGCTGCTCTCCGCTGGCTGCACAGCCTCTCGACACGCATGCATGGAATGGCCCCATGGCGACACGTTGGTGGATGAGCCGGGGCGGAGATGAAGAGAGTTGCTGCGCGGCAAGCACCTTGCAGCGGCTGAATCCTGTCGCGCCGGAAGCTTGTCGCTCACCAAGCCTTCCCGCAAGCTCCTCTTGCCGGGTCTTGTCTTCTGCGTGCCTTGAGTGGCCTTCCGGCAAGCTCCTCTTCCGGGTCTTGTCTTCTTGGCTTAAATACTTTGTTCTTGAATGGCTCCAAAGGAACCGCGGAGGATCTTGGCGGTCACCGGGCAAGCCTTGCCGCTGGTGCTTCTGTTGCCCGTGCGAGTTCGGGATACTAGGGTACCCTCCTCTAGTACACCGACAGGAGCCCCCGGGCCTGGGCCACACACGGCGCCGAGCTCTGTTGGGCCAAGCCCAAAACAGTGCGCGGGCACGCGCGGCCTGGATCATGCCGTTACTCGCTCCGGACCCACCACGTCCCCACGAACAGCACGCCCGAGCGGGCGTCGTGGGAGAGATCGTGGGGCTTTCTTTAATGGAAAAGCGGAACGTATGCCCCTCTCCCTCCTTATAAGCAGGGGAAGCAGGGGCAGGTCGCCCACCTACGCCATTGCTGTCACATCTCAAAACCACCGTCGCTCCTCCCTCCTTCTCGAAGTCGAAGAGCGACGGCGCCCTTCCTCGCCACCAGCGCCATCAGCGCCGTCGGCCTCCTCCACCACCTCCACCATGGCTCCGAAGCCGACAAGGGAAGGGCGTGAAGTCGGCCGAGCGCAGCGGCTCATGGGCGCCGTGAAAGGAGCAGGCCACCTTGACCCCAGCTCGGCGCAAAGGAGCTGAGGAGGATAATACCTCTTCTCGTCGGCGGAGGCGCGATGCATCCAGCGCGACGGGGTAATCTCTGCCGCCACATCGAGTTGGTTTCATGCTCGTACCCCTTCTTCGTGCTTTTCTTCTACTGCGGGCTCTGCCCGCCCTTCTCTGAGTTCTTTTGCGATATCATGAACACCTACGGGCTTCGCCTCCTTGATTTCACCCCCAATGCTGTCCTGACCATGGCGGTTTTCGCACACCTTTGCGAAAACTTTGTCGGAGTCCACCCAAATGTAGCCCTCTTCCGCCACTTCTTCATGCCCCGCGTTGAGAGAGGAGAGCCACTTGCCGGAGGGATTGCTTGGATCTCCAGGATCGGCAAGAAAGAAGCGTATCTGGAAGGAGAGCTCTGCAGCAAGTGGGAGGAGTGGAGAGCTGATTGGTGTTGGATCATCGAGGAAAACCCGCAGCCCTTCACTGCCCAGCGCCAAACTCCCATAGTGTGCGGCAACGATTGGAGCAACTTGGCGCCGGAGGATGCTAGGTTGAAGATTGCTGTGACCGGATCTTGCGCCTCGGGCATGCGGACTCATCAGAGGCGCCGTTGGCGCAGATTTCCTCGCCGCCGCGCGCCATCCCTTGCGGGAGAGGAGGAGGCCTGCTTGGGAGTTCCAAATGCGGCGGACATCATGAGGCTGCGCCGGGCCTCAACTGGAATTTCACCGTCTTGGAGCTGGATGCGATCTTTGCCGGAGCTGTTCAAGCACGACCCAGATCACCCCGAGTGGTTCATGTTGCCAAGGGGGGTCGTTCCTTTGTGTAACAACTCTTCGCTTGACCGCATTCGTGCAATGATGTCGTTGTGTGATTCCCATGGAATCGTTCCAACTTGGCAAGAGCCCGCCGATGACATCGTGCAGCAGTTCTTCGACAGCCTGGAAGAGGTGCCGATCCGCCCCGACGAGCAGAAGTGGCTCACACGCGACACCACCGATGCCGAGCTGCATCACATTGCCACCAGGCTGGAGGAGGTGGCAGAAGCTGCTGCCGCTGGTGAATTCGGGTTCACCGTGGAGGAGGCGGAGGCAGCAGAAGCGGCAAGCCTTGCCGATCGAGAGGAGCTTGCCGGCGCGGAGGAGCAGGCCGAGCCTGACGCTGAGCCGAACGAGCCTGCCAGGGGCGCCTCCCCCCCACCTTCAGGTAGCTTGGCGCGGGAGGAGCCCACAGCTCCACCAAGAAGGCGCCTCCGCAAGACCGGGGAAGTGGCGGGGCGGCAGATGGGCCAACAGCCGTCGCGCCCGGCGCAGCTTCCACCATGCAAGCTTGTTGCCTCGGGAGTGCCTCACGTCACCACAGCAACGGGAGCGGGACCTTCCGTGACCACGGCCCCTGCACCCGCCAAGCGTCCGAGGGAGCCTACTCTTCCAGCCCGTCGCACCGGAGGCGGACCGGAATTCAACTTCTCCGCGCTCAACTCTGAGGAAGAAGAAGAGTAAGATTTTGTCGTTGTTGTTTGTAATTCTTCAATTTGTTGCTTTTTCTTGTATCTAATTTGCTTCATTCTGAGCTCTTTCCTTTTTCAGGACGCTGGCTCAGAGAGCGTCGAAGAGAGCCAAGACCCCGGTGGTTGTCATCGAAGACGATCCCCCCGTGGCGACAAGAGGCGCGTCTGAGACCCCCTTGCCGGACCCGGCAACCCTTCCTCAAAGCAGCCCCCAGAACAGCCCCCAGCGTAAGTATTTGGTTTATTTCTACGGTTAGGTGTGCATGGGTGCTCCTTCCTTGCTGATATATGACTTGTTGATTTGTGTAGGAGCAGAGCAGCCTCATCAGGAGGGCCCGGAAGTCGCTCCCGAAATTCCGTCTGCTTCGACTACGCCGCCAAGGGAGAATTATCCGGCAAGGGAGCGCTCTCCGACAAGGGAGGCTCCGATAAGGAAGTTTCTCCGACAAGGGCAGCGCCATGCGATCCTCCGGTGGTGGAGACCGCGGCCACAGATCCCATCGCAGGTAACCCTTTTGCGTGTCAATTCCCCTTGGGTTCTTTTTTCTTCTGTTCTTCTTTTGAACATTTGCTTGACTGTTCTTTCTTTTTTTTCGATCGTCGATCCATCGCATGATCCGATGGAGACCGAGGTCGCGGCGAGGAGGTCGCGCCACGGCAACACCGACGACGCCGCCACCATGGAGGAAGAGATCGGCGCCGATGGGTCCGCCCGGGAGGCCGCCAAGGCTGCCGCCGCAAAGATCGGGCGAGGGTGCAGCGTCGTCTTGGCGACTTCGAGGCCGCAGGAGCGCCAGCGCTACACCGACCGCCGATCCTCCGCCACCGATGCAGCATCAGGCTCCGAAGAGCCCCAGCCCGGCGCCTATCTGAAAGCCGGCGACGGCGTCTTCATCAAGCTCCCATGGGCGTCGAGCTCCAGGGCGCCGGTCGAGGGAGAGACTTTCGACGAAGAGCTGCTCGCCTCCGCTGGGCTGTCGCTGGTTGACGCGCCAAGCAGCAGCAGTGGCGAGTCTGAGGAGGAGCAGCTACTGAAGAAGCTGATGTCGCTCTACCACGCCCGACAAGCTAAGCTGGAGTCCCGGGAAGCACTTGTCGCGAGGGCGGGAGCAGACATGGAGAAGCGCGCAGAAGAGCTCCGGGGCGCCAATCAAGAAGCTCTCCGGAATGTAGCAGAGGCGCGGGAGCAACTCTCCGAAGAGCGCATAGCCTTCATCCTTGAGAAGGCTGAGGTCGAGGAGCAGCAAAGGCTTGCCGGCGAGAAGCTATCTGCGCAAGAAGGCGAAGCTGGCGCGCGAAGATCAACCTTGACAGCTATGAGGAAGAGCTTGCATGTGAGCAATCACTTGGCGGAGCTCTCAAGGAGGCAAAGGATCTTGCCGCAGCTGCCGAGGCCGCCAAGAAGGAGTTGGAGACAAAAGTGGCGCAGCTGGAGGCCGGTCTGCGAAAGAGCGGCGAAGAGCTTGCAGCGGCTGAAGCACTGGCGAGAAGGACGCCTACACTCTTGGCGAGTTGCAGGGCCGTCTCGCTGAGAGGATCAAAGAGCTCGGCGCTGCCAAGGACTCCAAGGCAGATCTTGAGCTGAAGCTGACCACCTTGATGGAGGCGCCGGGCGGCGCCAAGGAGCGGAAGCGGGCCTGTTGGAGAAGATCAAGGCCAACGAGGAGCTGCTGGCGAATGCCACGACCGCCCATAACACCTTCAAAGAGAATGTGATGCTCTGGACCGAGGTTCTGGTAAATACAGCCGCCGCCATCGACAAGGAGCTGATGGAGCTGGGGATGGTGGATCTCGGGTACTCCACCGACGAGCATCTCCAACCCAGCGCCAAGCTCAGCCTGTTCTTCAAGGGCGTGGTGGCGGCTCTCCAACGGCTCCGGGAAGAGATCCCAAAGCAGCTGGCCGACGAGTTGCGCCAAATCTGTGCAGGGGCTCTTCAGAAGGTGTTGATGAAGGTGGCCTTCCGCAATCCAGGCGTTAACTTCGCCAACGTCCTCAAGTCCTTGCCGCCGACTGCTGAAGTTGAAGCGCTCAAGGCCCTTATCGCAGCCATTGTGGACAGGGTGAGCGGGGTCAAGAGGGTCGATGGCGACCGCGTATACTAGGCCGCCAAATTTATCTTTCCTTTGTCGCTGCTGATCATGTTTAGGAGTACAATTTATTAGATCTGCGACAAGTTAATTTTGTAATATACTCTATCTTAGGCAACGATTGCAATGTTATTTCCTTTACTTGATTCCTTCCTTTGTATGTTTGTGCCCTACGCTTATAGGGAACTTGTCGGCGCGGGCACCTTTGCATGGCGCCGAGTCCTAACGTCGGCAGCTTCTTTGGCGGTGCCGCCTCAACAAGCAACCTTGTCGCAACTAGTTGCAGCTCACTTAAGTTGTTGGCGGACTCGAAACAAAGTAAGGGCGCAAACTAGCTACGAGTTGGTTCCTCCGCGCACAGGTTTTCCATACAAAATACTATCGTTCGAGGAAGATAACTTAAAAATAATTTAAAAACTGATTGCTCAAACTTTAGCAACTTAGCTTTTCTGTTGTTTGCTTCCCGGTAAGACGAAACTTCCTCGAGCGACGCTTGGCGGTCCACACCATTATCTTCTCCTTCCACTCACTGCTTCCACTTCCGGCCACTTTGTGAACTTGTCGATTGCGACGTACAAGTACTCAAAGCCCCCGACAGCTCGGGGAAAAGGGCGAGATGTCGAGCCCCAGGACCGAAAATGGCGGGATAAAGGGATCGCCCGAGAGCTTGAGCTGGCTGGTGTATTTGCTTGGAATGGGCCTGCACGCTTCACACTTGGTTACTTGTGCGATTGCATCACGGAGGGCTGTCGGCGGAAGAAACCTTGCCGAAAGCTTTGCGGCAAGTGCTCTTGCGCCAATGTGGTGACCACATATGCCTCCATGTATCTCTGCCAACAGCTTTTGTCCATCTTCCCGGTGAATACACTTCAATTTCACACCGTTGAGTCTTCTTCTGTACAACGTGTTGTCGACAAACTGATACATACTTGACTGCCGGGCTACTCTCTCCGCTTCTTCTTGTTCTTCGGGAAGTTCTCATGTCTGAAGGAAATGGACAATCTGTTGTGCCCATGCAGGAGCTTGCGGCTCGACAACAAGGACTAAAGGCACATCTGCTGCTGCGGGAACATCCGCTTCTACGGCAAGAACCTGCGGCTCAGCCGGAGCTTGATGTTCCCCGACAAGCTTGCTGGAGCGAAACTTGTCGGGAGCGTCTGCTTCAACGAAACAAACCATGGGGCTTGTCGGAGCAGACTGCTCCTTAGCGCTTTTGGTGTTGATCCTTGGGACCTTCGCGGCGGCGGCTTCGGGTAGCTCTGCCGGAAAATATTCGCCAGAAATCAACTTCCTCTTCTTGTTCTGTCCAGTTGATGGCGTTACAGTCGGTTGAGTCAGCTTGAGCACAAAAACTCCTGGTTCCACAGGTAACTTGAGTGCAGCGCTTTGTGAGCCATCGGCAATATCATTACGAGCTCTTGGAACATGTTCCATTTGCGAGGCCTTCAAAGTGTTCTTCTAGCTTTCTCACTTCATCGACATAGGCTTCCATCAACGGACTCTGATAATCTTTGTTCACTTGGCGGACGACAAGCTGCGAGTCACCCCTGACAACAAGCTTCTTGATTCCAAGGTCTACCGCAATCCTGAGACCGGCAAGCAAACCCTCATACTCCGCAGTATTGTTTGTCGCTTGCTCCTTGGGAAAGTGCATTTGGACTATGTACTTGAGGTGCTCTCCGGTAGGTGCGACGAGCAGCACGCCCGCACCGGCGCCTTGCAGCGAGAAGGCACCATCAAAGTACATCAGCCACTCTTTACTTGCTTCCTTGGCGGGGATACTCGTCTGCGAATTTCTTCATCTTGCGTCGGCGTCCACTCTGCTATAAATTCTGCCAATGCTCTGCTCGGATAGTTGAAGTGCTTCCAAACTTGAGGCCAAAGCTTGATAGTTCCCAAAGCCCACTCGACCATCCTGCCTGCTGCTTCGGATTTTGCAATATTCTTGAGGGAAAGCGAGTGACGATCGT
This sequence comes from Aegilops longissima, assembly GCA_021605205.1. NCBI lineage: Eukaryota > Viridiplantae > Streptophyta > Magnoliopsida > Poales > Poaceae > Aegilops > Aegilops longissima. The sequence goes on from CM038678.1 coordinate 257,200,507, forward strand.
TATCTCATGTGCTTGGAAGTAATGGCGCAGCTTTCTCGAGGCCCGAGAAGGCCGAAAAGCAATTCTGTACACCGTAGTACCTTGACCTAGCCCCACAGAAGGGAACCGATAAAGTACACGGGCGCTGCACCATCCTTTTCGCATCTTCTCGCAATCCTGCGCAGATCTGTTCTTATCGGGACGAGCTTGACGGTGAAGCCCCACAGCATCGGTGGATGCTTCGCCTCGGTTGCCGGCTCATCGTCGCCTCCCTTTCCACTACTAACGCAGCACTAACCACTTGATTGGTTGCCGCTATGTATAGCAACAACTTCTCTTGTGGTTTAGGTGCGACAAGTATTGAGTGGAGGACAGTACCTCTTTAAGTCTGCAGCGCAGCCTCCGCCGAGTCCATTTCATTGGACCTGCCTTTTCAAAATCTTGAAAAATGGCGAGGCGCCAACAGAACCTAGAGATAAACCTCTTTGAGAGCAGTCCACGCAACCGGCAAGTCTTCGTACATCCTTGACGCGCTTTGGTGCTTCAATCTACTCAATGGCCTTGATCTTGTCGGTATTGGCTTCAATTCCCCGTTGAGACACGAAGAACCCGAGAAGCTTGCCGGAAGGGACTCCGAACACACACTTCTCGGGGTTGAGCTTGAGGTTGATCTTGCGCAGGTTTGCAAAGGTCTCATCTAAATCTTGAACCAGAGTTGCTTTGTCCTTGCTCTTGACCACTATGTCATCCATGTAGGCTTCTACATTTCTATGCATTTGCGGCTCAAAAGCGTCATGGACTACTCTTGCAAACGTTGAACCAGCATTCTTTAGCCCAAAAGGCATCCGCACAAAACAGTATGTGCCACATGGGGTGATAAATGTGGTTTTCTCTTCATCCTCTTCTGCCATGAAGATCTGATGATATCCGGAGTATGCATCAAGAAATGAAAGCAAATCACATCCAGCTGTGGAGTCAACAATCTGGTCGATGCGTGGCAAGGGAAATGGGTCCTTGGGACAAGCTTTATTAACATCTGTGAAGTCAATACAAAGTCTCCATTTCCCATTTGCCTTGCGAACAACTACAGGATTGGCCAACCACGTAGGATGGAGCACTCCTCTGACAAGGCCTGCTGCTTCCAACTTCTTGATCTCTTCTGCTATGAATTCTTGGCGCTCCACTGCACCTTCGACTTTTTGCTTGACGGGCGCGCATGAGGACAGACAGCTAGGTGATGCTCAATTACTTTCACAGGAACACGGGGATGTCGGTGGTTGCCATGCAAACACATCGACATTCGCCCGCAGGAAAGCAACGAGTGCGCCTTCCTATTTAGGGTCGAGAGTGGCACTGATGGTGAAGGTACCACCACTGCCGTCCTCCTTGGCGGGCACCTTCTTGGTCTTCGGCGGAGCTGCCATCGTTTTCTTGCACTTGCGGTGGAGCTCGATGGTGCGACCTCGGCGGTAGCGCAGCACTCAAGAGGTGCGCTTGCGGAGTGGGCATCGAGCTCTTGCCGGACAAAGTGGTCTTCTTCTTTCTCCCGGGAGCTTCAGCGGCAAGTGATTTGCTATCTGTCGCAGCTGCTGCCTCCCGGTAAATCTTGTCGGCGCAGATAAGAGCATCTTTCTTGTCGCCATGAACAGAAATGACACTTATCGGGCCTGGCATCTTGAGCAAATTGTATGCGTAATGAGAGGCTGCCATGAACTTGGCGAGTGCTGGACGGCCAAGTATCCCATTATAAGGCAATGGAAAATCAGCAACGTCGAACATGACCCTCTCAGTCCTGAAGTTTAGCTCGCTGCCAAATGTTACCGGCAACGTGATCTTCCCTTTGGCTTGCTCCTTCCTGGGTTGATTCCTTGGAATGTGCGGTTTCTTGAGCTCATTGTCGGGGATCTGAAGCTTACGAGCATCGGGACGAGATCAGGTTTAAGCCGGCCCGCCGTCAACCAACATCTTGGTGACCTTGAGGTTGCGGATAGTTGGTGAGACCAACATCGGCAAGCACCCGACCGCAGATTATGCGATCGGGGTGGTCCTCAATGTCAAAGATGATAGGCGTCTGGACCATTTCGAGGCTGCGTGACTCTCTACGGATGGTTCATTTGCATTAACCTCCGCATCCATTTCTTGAGTTGGCGGTGTGAGGTATGCGAGAAGCACCGCCACAACGCAGAGGACCTCCGTGGCTTTCAAACTCCTGCTCATCAGCTTCATCGTCTTCCATATCTTCATCGTCATCGTCGTCTTCATCCTTATCGCGCCACGGGAGGTCATCTCCTTGCCGCTGCTTGGCCTTGCCGCGGCGTCCTCCCCGGCCGGGTCGCTTCTTGCTAGCTCCCCCAGCACCTTCCTAGGCCTTCTCCTTGTCGCGTCGCTCGTACTCAGCTTTCTGCTGTTCAACAAGCTGCTCAACTTTCTTGCAGCTCTGGAGGTCATGGCCCTTGGTGCGGTGAATCTTGCAGTACTGTTTATTGGAGCTGTCCTGCTTGTCGGCGGCCGCCACAGGCTTGCAGTCGGCGCCAGCGGCAACCTCCTTGCCGGAGCCACCAACCTTGGCCTTCTTGGTGCCACCTCTGTTGCCGGACTGCTCGAAACTAGTACCTCTTTGCTCTTCTTCCTTCGATTGTTCCGCCGCCGACTCTTCTTCGCCGGGGCGGTCTCCTCACTGTCAGATCCTGCTTCTGCATTCTCTCCTAGGAGTCTTCTTCCTTCTTCAGCACGTGCACATTTGTCGGCCAGGGCATACAGCTCACTGACGTCCTTGACTTTGCACATCGCCATCTCATCCCTCATCCTGCGGTTCCGCGTTCGATGAAACGCGCGATCACCGCGCGGGGTGGACATCCGGATGTTGTAGTGCACACGGCTGAATCTCTGGATGAACTTGCGCAGGGACTCTCCTCCTTCAGGCGAGCAGGTGAAGGTCACTCTCTTGGCCATGAGGCTTGTGGCCGCCTGTGAAGGCGCCGACAAACTGATGGCATAGATCTGCCCAAGAGGATATGGAGCTGTCCGGCAAGTGCATGAGCCAAGATCTGACATTTGGCTTGAGTACCAGCGGGAAGTAGTTGGCGAGGATCTTGTTGTCCCGTCCCCCCGCAGCTTGCACCGCGATGGTGTAGATGCTGAGGAACTCCGACGGGTGCGTCCTGCCATCATACTTCTCTGGCACATCTGGCTTGAAATTTTTCTTGTCGGGCCACTGGACTTGCCGCAGCTCACGAGTGAACGCAGGGCAACCTACGCGTCTGACAAGTCACCTGGTTCCCTGGCGCATGCATCGACGAGAGGGCCCAGTAGCTGGTCGGATTGGCGCCGCTTCTCTTGGCGCTTCGATCGCGAGTTCGGCGTCTTCTTGTTGCCGTTCTTGAAGAACTTGGCGCTGATCACGGCGAGCTCGTGGATCCGATGAAGCGGTGGAGTCGCTGTCGAGATGGATCCGGCGAGTCGGCGATCTTAACTGCCGGGGTGGAGAGTGCATGGTGGTTGCACCCCCACAGGTCTCGTCGCCACCGGCTCTTGCCTTGTCGTCTCGCCGCGGCAGCGACGTACTTGGTTGTCGCGGAACATCACCGTTGGCAAAGCCGATGAGACTTTGAATGGTGGCCCTCCATTCGTCGACCTTGTCAGCCGTTGGAGGGTAATCCAGGGGCAGTTGAGCCCGCGCCAAAGCTTCAGCTTGAGTGGTGGGCGGTAATGGCGAACGGTGCGAGGAGCGGGATGTGCTCGGACTTCTAAATACATTAGAAGGAGCAGTATCCCGTCCAGGCGACCGTGCCCGCCGCGCACTAGCTCGTTGGCGCGCGAGCTGCTCTTGGCGTCTCTGGATCCACCAGCTCGATCTTGACCCAACGAACGTATGGCGCTGCGAGCACCATGACGCTGTCGGTCTCGCGCCTCCTGAGATGGACGCGGTACGTATCCGGACGCCGAGGTCTGCGCCGCCTTGTCCTTGGACTTGGCAGCGTCGTGGGCTCCCTCGACGACGCCGTTCCTCTGCGAGCGTCTTCCCCACCACTCGTCAGCTCCGGTGGTGGTGGGTTTGACGCGACGGCTCTGCTTGTCGCGAAGCCTTCTTCTTCGGTGGCATGTTGATGAAGATGATGAAGATGTTGCTCATGTGAACGTCGGATCAGGTTCACACAGCCTCGACGCACCCCCTACCTGGCGCGCCAAAGATGTCGGGAAAGCTGATCGTGACCCACGAACACCTATGGGACCTGGCGGACCGAGTCCCTTTTTGGTTCGGTGGGGGCGGAGATTACCGAAGAGCGGATCGGCGATGCACACGAGCAATTTACCCAGCTTCGAACTCTCCGGAGAGATAATACTCCTACTGCTGCTTGTCGATTATCTTGTGTTCTTGCTAGGGAGCAATGAGAGCTACAAAACCTAGCTTGAGTGTCTCTAGTCTCGAATGAGTCGAACCAGCCCCAACCCCTTCTCGTTGCACATGGGCCTCCTTTTATAGGCTCAAGGGGTCACCACAGTGGCAGCGTAAACAAGGGCAAAAATGGGAAAAATGAGTTGCGGTTGGTACAGCTACTTTGTGCAGTGTATTCTACCTAACTCGACGGCAAGGGACAAAAGCATTAAATGCTTGTCCATATTGGATGTAAGTGCATCTAGTGCCCGTCTTAGTGATTTTGGTGTATTGAAGACTTATAGGTTAAGGGACTAATGTGTTTATGAGTGTACACAGGTCTATAAGTCTATGAGGAGTTTGATATTCTGAGAGAAAGTCGACCCTAAAATGAAGTTCTTGATTGAAGACTTTGATATTCGAAGACTTTCTAAAGACTTTGAAAGTGAAGAAATTGGTGTGACCTTGAAGACTTGGTATTCATTTGAGGAACATGAAGCGTGAAGACTTTTGTTTTTGTAGTTTAGTTTTCTCTTTCTTGAGTCATAGGAAACACCGTCTTTGTTAAAGGGGTCGAGGAAATACTAAGGAAAAATTTCCATGTGATGCTCAACTCAAAATCCTACACCTACCAATCCCTTGAGTGAAGCCTTTGGAAATCTCATACAGCTCAGTCAATTTCTTGATGTGAAAGGCGAAGTTCTTACGGTCTTGAGAATTTATTCGGCGAGGAGTTAAAATTCGCCGGTCTGGATTGCCTACGATGAGAACATGATAGCCACGAGGAATTTGAGAGTCAAATTTCCGACCGTTCTTGTGCTTCTGCGCATGCTGTCCCAAAATATCTTATCCACCTAACGGTCATATCATTGAAGGGCATTTATGTCTTATCATGTCGGGCTGCTCCCTAGGCTATAAATAGCCGCCCCTACAACCACTAGCTGGTTGGCTGCTCGAGAGAACTTGACACTTGTCATTTGAGAGCAACCCATCCTCAGGGACTTTGGCGAAAATCATCGAGTGAGGAAAACCCAAAACCAAACCCCTACAAACCCAAAGTGATTGAGCATCACTGAAGAGATTGATCTGCGTGGATCCGGCGCTTATTACCTTTGAAGATTGTGCTTCTTCCAGACGGTTAGGCGTCATGGTCTAGAAACATCAAGAGGAATTGTGGATCGCCGAGTGACCAAGTCTGTGAAGGTTTGGAAGTCGCTGAAGACTTACCACGAGTGATTGGGCGAGTCTGTGTGACCTTAGTTCAAGGAGAATCTGGTGAGGACTTGGTGTCTGAGCTGCGTGCTCGGCGGCGGGTGTCCGGGGCTGTGTGTCCTCGAGTTTAAATACTCAGCCGCTCCAACAGACGTACAAGCGAGACAGCAGTTGGAACTGGTCTACCAAATCATTGTCTTCACCAACCTAACTGGTTCTATTTCCTCAACTCTTTCATTTCCTCATTCTTGTGTTGAGTGTTTGTTCATATCTATGTTTGAAGACTTTGGTGAAGACTTTCTCAATTTCCTCAGTTCAATTTCTTGATCTGTTTGTCTTCATCTTGTGTTATCCTGTGTTTACGCTTTACGTACTCTTTGATTGTCTTCATTTCATCATGATGACCATGCCGCATTCTCTTATGCTTACTTACGAGTACTTATTCCGCTGCAAGTAGTTCTTCACTTAGGAATTTCCTCACGGCAAATTCCTCATTGAAGAATTCATAAAATCGCCTATTCACCCCCCTCTAGTCGATATAACGCACTTTCAATTGGTATCGAGCAAGGTACTCCCTTGTTACGTGTGATTTTAGTTTAACCACAGGAGTTTTAGTTATGTCGACCGCAGGTATGATCAAGGTCTCAGCTGGGTGTCCTACCTTTGATGGGACGGACTACCCCTCTTTGGAAAAACAAGATGCGAATGCATCTTGAGGCAATTGACAACGATCTACGGTATGTTGTGGAAAATGGTGTTCCTCTGTCTCACCCTCCTTTGAGCGCTGCCGATGTGAAGAGATTCAAGCAACTCGATTCTCAAGCGAAGAATATCATATGTGGCCATCGAGCAAAGGACAATATGGAAGAGTGAGTGCTTTGGAAGCTGCTAAGCTCATCAGGACAGGCTGTCCAAAGTAAATGAAGGAGTCTCAACTCAGCGTGACTCTCGAGTTGATGTTCTTGAAATCTCTTCAACCGCTTCAAAAGACTCGACAATGAAAATGTTCAACAAACCTTGATCGCCTCATGACATCTCAAATGAGCTTCAAGCGCTTGGTGCCATGACATCACCGACCATGAGGTGGTGAAGAAATTATTGAGATCGCTTGATTCCTCATTTGATACTCAGCACTTGATGATACAAGAGCGTCTTGACTACAAGTCACTTGATCCAGCTGATATCCTCGAGGGCTAAATACTCATGAGTTCGACTTCTTTGAAGAGAGATCTCTATGGTTCTAGCTATGGAAAATCACGTGCCACGAAGGCCAAGGCTGTGTGCGAATCTGATTGTGAAGACTACGGTAGTAGCCTTGGAGATCCTGAAGAATTGAGCGAGGAGCTAGCACTTGCTCGTGAAGAAATTCGAAGTTCTCAAGGCGTGGTCGCTTTGGAAAATCCTCAAGGAGCGGTGATTCCTCATCCGGTGACTATAAGAAGACTATGCCACAAATGCAAGAAACCTGGTCACTACATTCAAGATTGTCCTCAATGGGAAAAGGAATTAAAGAAGAAGAAATACAAGGATTACAGTTCTGATGACGCTAAGAAGAAGAAGAAATCGTCGAAATCTTCATCATCAAAATCCTCAAAGTCTTCTTCTCACAAGAAGAGCAGCTCCAAGAAGGCTCGGGCATTCATTGGCAAGGAAATGGACTCTGAAGCTGAATCTGAGGAACATGAGGAAGAGGAGGCATCAGAAGAATCCGAGTCTAGTGTGGCGAGTCTGGCTCTCGCTACTGCTTTCGTCAGCAAGTCCATCTTCTACTCTGAAGAAAATGACCTCACCAACAAAGCTGATGAAGATAGTGATGACTACGCTCCCACCTATTGCTTCATGGCAAAGGGTGCCAAGGTACTCAAATATACCTCCTCTGAATCTAGTGAAAATGAATCTGATGAAGATCTCAAGCCCAGCTACTCAAAACTTGCTAAGATTGCTGTAAAACAACAAAGGGCTTTTGAAAAGGTTCAAAACATGCTAGATAAAAGTGATGATATGTTGGGTGAAGAAATGGATCGCACTAAAGCCACGATGAAAATCTTGAGACTTGATCTAGGTTTGACAACCTTCAAGGTCATCATAACACTCTCTTATCGATCATGAGAAACTTTCTTATGAATTTCTTCAAAAAAGCAAGATCTTGAGAAGCTAAGAGTGAGTTATGAAGATCTTCGAAGGAGCGCGATTCATTACTTGCTCAACAAATCAGCGCTTCTCGGGAAGAATTTGTTCCTCCATGCTTAAAGTGCATTGAGCGTGAATCGCTAATTCTTCACTGAATGTTCAAATGCTTCAACTGTTACAAATTCTTCACCTGCCTCTGCTATCACTAATTCCTCATCGAGGACATTGCTAGTATCACTTGACGATGCAGGGTGAAGGAATTGTACATGACAGGCATGTACAAAAGCCTCAAAGGGCATCAGACTCTTTGTGATGTGCTTAAAAGCAGATCCTCAACAGAAACCCTAGGAAAGAGGTATTGCCTTTGAGAGGAAACTCAATCTTGATGGAACATATTGGAAGCTTTGGCGGTACCCCAAAACCTCATGGGTTGCTGCAAAGGGACCTCCATTGATCCATCTAACTTATCTGGCTTTACATGTGAATCTCCTCATTCTTCTGATGAGTCATTTGACTCCAACTATAAACTGTTCAAAAATCAGAATGGTGAAGTATTTGCTAGATATGTTGGCACTAACTGCAGGAATGGTTCCCCTATGAAGAAAATCTGGGTTCCCAAGAAGTGCCTTGAAAGTCTTCAGGTGAATGTCCTCATGACACCACATGTGAAGAATAGGAACCCCAGATCAAACTCTTCATATGGACCAAATTCTTCATATGGATCCAAGTCCTCATACGGACCAAATTCCTCACATGGATCAAAGTCCTCATATGATTATCATCGTGCTAACAACTCTGTTTCGCAGGGTAGAGCTAAGGGCTATGAATATGTGCATTATTCTTCAAACCAATATGTTCATAAGTCCTCGAAGAATTTCTCTGCTTATTCATATGCTTACCCTAACCTCTCTTATGTGAAGCGAAATGGATTGGCTTCTATGCCACCATTCTCATATGGAGCTTGTAGAGTGATGAACTCTTTGCCACCCCTTGAGATGTGGGTGGTGAAGAAAAGAACTAATCTCTTCTGCAGGGTCAGGTCTCGGGCGTGCTTTAACGTCTGAAGAATTTCTTTGGGGGCACGACAAAATTGCTGAAAGGGCCTTGAGCTAATCATGAAGAAATGAACTTTCATTTCACACGTCCTCATCTTGCTTATCTGTTATCTTTGCTTGATGAAATTCATCGATGAAATTGATATCATATTCTTCACCGATGAAGTATATGAGATCGTAAGTTGCACTAATTCATCTGCGGGATGATCAACCCAAAGCCAATGAGTGGGTCCTCGATAGTGGATGTACAAATCACATGACTGGTGACAAGAATCTATTGATGGATGCTCCTTATCACCGTCACATCTGAAGCATATCATCTTTCTTGACAAAGGCAAAAGTCGGTATTGGGTCTTGGTAAGGTTGCGATCTCTAAGGACATACACATGGACAAAGTCATGCTTGTTGAGTCCTTAGGATACAACCTCATGTCGATCTCAATGCTTTGTGATCTTGATATGGTTGTTGTCTTTGGCAAATATCGTTGTGTTGTGATCATGGAAGTGACAATTCCAAAGTCTTGAAGGCTTTAGGAGAGGAGACTTGTATATTGTTGATTTCTCTCTGGGACCACAACCAGCCGTGTGTCTACTTGCAAAAGCTTGAAGGGCTGGCTATGGCATCGACGACTTGGTCACGCAGGCATGAGGAATTTACTGCAGCTTGCGAAGAAGAAGCATGTCATTGGCATTGAGAATGTCAAATTCCTCAAGGATCACTTGTGTGGAGCTGTGAAGCTGGAAAAATGACCAAGGCCAAGCATCCAGCGAAGACTATCATGACCACTACTCGTCCATTGAATTGCTTCACATGGACCTCTTTGGTCCTAATCATTACTCAGCAGTCACTAATGATGCATCTCTATATGGCTTTGTTATTGTTGATGATTACTCTCGTTACACATGGGTACACATTGTTACTTACAAACATGAAGTGCGGGAAGTCTTCAAGCGATTTTCCTCGAGGGCTTCAACCAACTTTGGTGTGAAGATCGAGCACATCGGGAGTGACAATGGAACTGAGTTCAAGAATTCGGTCTTGATGACTATCTTGATGAACTTGGTATTACTCATGAGTTATCTGCTCCCTATACTCCTCGGCAAAATGGCGTCGTGGGCGCAAGAACAGAACTCTTGTTGAGATGGCTCGCACTATGCTTGATGAATACAAAAGCGCCTCGTCGTTTTGGATTGATGCAATTGATACTGCGTGCCACATCATCAACAGAGTATATCTTCACAAATTCTTCAAGAAGACTGCCTATGAACTCCTCACTAACAAGAAACCCAATGTGAGTTATTTCAAAGTCTTCGGTGCTAAATGCTGGATTAGAGATCCTCATCACAATGCTAAATTTGCACCGAAAGCACATGAAGGTTTTATGCTTGGTTATGGAAAGGACTCGCACACCTCTGAGTCTTCAACAATGTTCTTCACAAGATTGTTGAAACTGTAGATGTCTTGATTCGATGAAACTAATGGCTGCAAAGAGAGCACCTACCTTCTGTGATAGATGAACCAGCACCGAGGAATCTATCAAGTTCAAGGCTACTGAGGATGTAATTCCTACTGAAGAATCTGCTGAAGAATTCATTCCAGAACGCGAAGAACGTCGAGCTGATGCACTGAAGATAATCTTTGAAGAAAATGGTCTTTGAAGAAAATGTTGATCAAATTCCTCGGCGACAACCAGCTCATCCTCGCGTTGCAAAAGAAGTGCAAGTTGACAAGATCATCGATGACATTGAAGCACCAGTCCTCTCACACGCTCAAAAGCTTCACATTTATCTAACTTTTGTGGGCACTATGCTTTTGTCTCTATCACAGAGCCCACTAAGGTAGATGAAGCATTTACGGAGCTGAGTGGATTCAGGCCATGCAAGAAGAATTACATCGATTCGAGCTCAACAATGTCAGGGCTGGTCAAACGTCCAGATCCTCGCAAGCATAATATCATTGGCACAAAGTGGATCTACCGCAACAAGCAAGATGAAAATGGCCTTGTGGTGAGGAATAAGGCACGACTTGTAGCTCAAGGCTACACACAGTTGAAGGAATTGATTTGATGAAACTTTTGCACTGTTGCTAGACTTGAGGCTATTCACATATTACTTGCTTATGCTAACCATCATAATATCACTTTATATCAAATGGATGTGAAAAGTGCATTCCTCAATGGTAAGCTTGAGGAAGAAGTATATGTTGCTCAACCCCAGGTTTTGAAGATCCAAAGAATCCCGACAAAGTCTTGAGACTCAACAAGGCCCTCTATGGCCTCAAACAGGCCCCACAGGCGTGGTATGATACATTGAAGGAATTCTTCGTGAAGAATGGCTTCACACCAGTTCACTCGACCCTACTCTCTTTACTAAATCATATGATGGTGAACTGTTTGTGTGCCAAATATATGTTGATGATATTATCTTTGGCTGTCTTGACCAACGTTATAGTGATGAATTTGCCTATATGATGAGTGAAGAATATCAAATGTCTATGATGGGAGAATTGAAATTCTTCTTAGGTCTTCAAATTAAATCAACAACACAATGGCATATTCATATCTCGGAGAAATACCTCAAAGATGTTACGAAGAAATTGGCATGCAAGATTGCAAAGGCGTCAAAATTCCTATGCCCACAAATGGCCATCTATGCCTTGATGAAAATGGTATTGACTTGATCACAAGGTATACCGCTCCATGATTGGTTCTTTATTGTACTTATGTGCATCTAGGCCAGATATAATGCTTAGTGTTTGCATGTGTGCCCGATTTCAAGCTACACGAAGGAATCACACCATAAGGCTGTGAAGCATATTCTTGATATCTAGCTCACACACCAACACTAGGATTATGGTACCCCAAGGGCTCTACTTTTGATCTCATTGGATATTCGACTCGACTATCTTTGGTGATCGTGTGGACCGCAAGTCAACATCTGGTACTTGTCATTTCCTCGGACGATCTTTGGTGCATTGGTCCTCGAAGAAAGCAGAACTGCGTATCACTTTCTCTGCGGAAGCTGAGTACATTGCTGCTGGCTCTTGTTGTGCTCAATTGCTGTGGATGAAGCAAACTCTCAAGGACTACGGCATCAACGTGAAGAATGTGCCTCTCTCTTGTGACAATGAGAGTGCCATCAAGATTGCTCACAACCAGTTCAGCACTTTCGAAGACAAAGCACATTCAGATTCGTCATCATTTTCTTCGTGATCATGTGTTGAAGGCGACATCTCCATCGAGCATGTGAAGGCGAAGAACAGCTAGCCGATATCTTCACAAAGCCCTTGGATGAGAAGAGATTTAGCAAGTTGCGGTGTGAGCTAAATATCTTAGAATCTTGAATGTTCTTTGAAAAGGACACACATCCGACACTTATGCAAAATTGATGACTTAGATGTGCAACACATGAAGAAACGTTTTCTTCAATCAATGAAGAATAACACTCTAAGTGTGAAGAAATTAATGAAGAATTTGATTCTCGAACCCTCGACAATTATGCGCGGTGTCTGAAATCATCATTCTTATCTGATGGGTCACGCCACCACCAAAGTTGAAAATCTTCAATTTGAGTTTTCCTCGTTTTGAAATTCTTCAGTTTTCAAATTCTTCAACTTTGCAAAATCTTCACTGTTTCCGTCGTTTTTCTTCATATATATATATATATATATATATATATATGGTTTATGTCCTCTACAACATTCACTTATGGCTATTTCTTCAAGTTGCTTTTTTGCTAAGTGAATGTGATCGGACCCTTCCCCTCTATGCTATACTCAACCCAATCTATTCACAAATTCTTCATATGCGTTCTATTTGAAACTCGTTCAAAATCTTCACTTGTGTCCTTGTCAATTTGAAGAAATTGCGAGCGGAACTTTTAACTTATCTTATCCAAATTTTCGGCTTTGCCGCTCAAACCGTTCCGCATCCCACGATAAACTTATCTATTCACCCACGATCTAACACGATCTCCACTTTTCGGTACGTGGGTGACACATGTCAAGCGAATGAGAAGGGTCAGGGGCACGTTCGTCCAAAATCTTCGAGCGAACGGTTTTTCACCGTGGCTATATATACCCCTCTCCCTTCCTCACTTCCTTTACTCCGCTCGACCGCTCTCTCTCTCTCGAGCTTCTCAAACCCTAAGCGCCGCCGCTTCTCCATCGTCGCCGGTGAGGAAGAGCTTCTTGCCTCGACCTCGTCGCCGTCGTACTTACTCACGCCGACGCATGAAATCTTCACTCCGCCGCCGCCGTAGCTGTCTTCCTCCGCCGAGTTAGGCGTGGGAGATCTGAACTGACGAACTTCTAATCTACACTTCTCGGTTAAATGTGTGTTCTTCATTCGGGTAATTAAAAGTTACTTTTATTACTCACTTTGATTCTCAAACTCTGCTGAAAATCTTCAAAGGTGTTTATTCTTCAAACCTTCACACATATGAACACCTCAAATGAAATATGCTCTTGATTCGTTTCTCTAAGCAATGATTTTTCTTCAAGATTCCTCAATTGTGTGGATCCTCGATCTATACAACTCTGGAACCTAAGACAAAGATAAGCTTAGTGAAATTCTTCAAAACTCATCTGGTCAAATTCCTCAAACTAGTTCTTTTGAAAAACCTTACGAGAATGCATATGACCTCTCCAAATTCCTCGCAACTATACTCTGTTCACGGTACTCATGTCATTGCTGAATCACTAGGTTCTCATCAACTTAACTCATTTGCAGCGTTCCTCGAAGAAAAGTTGCATACTTCTTGAGAGAATTCGATTGTTCAAATTCCTCACCAAGAATATGGCGAGAAGGAAAGAAGCCACGAGAAAGGAGGAAAGAGGCTGAGGTCATGACTGCTTTGAGATACACGAGGACATATCGCTGACTATTGCACACCGATGAAGCCAAGTTTGGCAAGGAAAACAAAAATCAGCGCAAGGTGCGCATTCAGAGGATTGAAAGGAGATGGGCAAGGGAATGGAGGGAGTACAGATATGTTACTCCAAAGTACATGAAGAAATTCGCTTGAATCCTCCATGCCCAAGAGCTCCATTGGCACCTGGCCAAGAAGCTGACCCCACCAGCATCAAGCGTGGTGAGGACTTTCCTGAAGAATGGGCCAAGCGCCAAGCCAAGTTGGCGAGACAAGCCAAAGAAGCAGTGAGGAAATTCAATGAAGACTCTGCTACTGCTGCCACTGAGGCCCCTGTTCAGCCCAGAAGATCAATGGCAAAGAAGCCAGCGCACAAGCCAAGTGCTTCACCAACAGTGCCCTCACGGCCAAAATCCTCAGCAATGCCCTCACGGCCAGAATCTTCAATGCCCTCACGGCCAGTTCCTCATGCTGCTCCTGCTCCTCCCAAATCCTCAGCTCCTACAAAGTCCTCAGCAGCTCCTCCAAAGTCCTCAGCACCTATGCATCTGGCCACGTGCCAAAGGACTGCAGGCATCTCTATTGCCTCTGGTGTCTCAGCAAGTTCCTCAGCTGCACCAAATTCTTCATCAGGCCCCACTCTGCTGAAGAAAAAGGCAACTGCTGGACGAGGTCCTCGGCCAAGTCCGAAGAAGAAACAGTCGCCTTCAAGTGCCATCGATGATGAAGGCGATGATGATGAACTTGCGAAATCATCGAGACCGACAAGAAAGGGCCGCTAGAGCCAAAGGCACACACTGTGCCCTTTTTTTTGGATCAAGGCGATCCTCGATACATTGATCTACGGCACAAGGATCCAGAGACACCTATGCCTGATTTTCATCGACACTGGACAAAGTCACATCTTGACCCATTTCATCTCTGAAGAGAAATGGAAATTTGAAAAGGCTAGATAGATCAAGAAGGCTCGATTCGGAAAGAAAAGTTCTGAGGAAAAGCGTTGTCAAAATGACAAGCGAGGAACTCCTCAAGATCGATCTGAAATCAAAGCCCTCGGCAAAGACTTTGATGCTTATTATGCTGATTGGCAAGGAGCCAAAGTCAGATTTGTCAATCGACAAAGAAGTTCACAAATGTTGCAGCCCCAACAACAACAAGAAATTCCTCAGTGGAGCCTCTGCTCAGCTGCTTTGAAGAACATGCCAAGACACGGCGATGATTTTCAACTGCTGAAGACAATGCTAGTTCGGGGCTGATGACTCCATTCCAGCCGCTAAAGAAATTGCGGGGCATCCACTAGTGGTGCGCTGAAGAAAGCTGAAGAAGTCAAGGCAAGCTGCATCGATGCGCTGAGGAAATTCAACCAGATTCCTCGGCTCCTCCTGCGCCTACACCAACTCCAATCCTTCCATCTACATCGATGTGAAGAAGACCAAGGCTGCGAGAGCGAGCTGCGGTGAAGAAAAGGAAAGCATCAGCTGCGTCAAATTCTTGACCCGAAGAAAATGAAGCCAATGACCAGCTCATTTGAAAATCCTATTGATGTTGTTCCAATTTCCTCCATGCCATCAAAGGACCTTGTTCCTTTTGGTGAAGAGTATGAGATCCCAAGCGGATCTGATGAAGAAAATCATTCTGCTACTTCGTCAGAGCAGATTGATGAAGAAATTGAACTGGATGCAATCCCTTCAACACCAATCATTTCCTCGCCTATGCCTCAGTTCACAGCTGAAGAGGCTGGTGTTGAGGAAATTGAAGACGAAGACGTGGATATTGGATGCACCATGCCTGTGATGAACGATGACTTTTGGGAAAGTCAGCATCCCAATTCTCCACTCTTCACCCCAATCAACAAATTCCTCGGTCCCTGCACCAATGGTTCAAATGGGCTCTGAAGAAACTCATCCCAACTCATCCGTGCATGAAGAAATTCCAGCCACTAGTCTTTGAAGAACCTCTTCTTGCTGATCCTATGAACACGCAGATTGCATATGAAGAGGAACCAGAAATTCCTCGGCTGAAGAACCTGAGATTGCGATTCACGAGGTCGTGATGCAACTCACGACACTCCTTTGCCAAAGCCAAAGAATCCATTCTCAACGAAGCAAAAGTTCAAGGCTGAAGATTTCTTGGCGAGCATGTATTCTTCATCGACTACAACCCATATGACTCTGCTCGCATAAGGAAGAGGCGTTTACGGACTGCTAGTCAAGCCAACTTCTATTCCTCTGCTATTCAACAAAGACAAAGTCTTGATCATGCACATATTCCTCATGTGGACATGGAATCTCTGCCGGGCTTGAGCCAGTCCTCGGTGTTCTTCATGATGCGGGATTGCTGAATTTCTGCTTGACATACGTGATTGGAATGAAGAACTCATTCTTCAATTCTATGCGACGCTGCACATCACGGAGATTACGAAGATGTGAACTCATGGGTATTGGACTGGATGACGAAAATACTCACTACAAGGCACCAACAACTGAATTGCTTCGTGCCCTCCCACTCAATCCTCCCTTGATGGTGCTCGTTGCATCTACAACGAACTGAGCTTTCAAATCATTACATGCAAGTCTTGATGAAGCCTTTGAAGCCGGGCAGGCACCTCGAACCAAATTCTTCGTCAAGGAATTATTGTATGTGCCTCGGACTGTCTATCGCATTCAGCGAAGACAATGAGTCCTATCAAAGGCCACGACTCAAATGATGAAGAAGTCGTTGGCATCATGAAGAATATGCTTTTCAATATCATTCATGGCGTTCCGTCAACTTCCATGATTTCTTCATGAGGACTCGGCAAACATTGCTATGTCACCTTTTGAGTGAAGCCTTATGCACCATGGATTATGAGGTTCATCGGGACAAGGTCTTCACTCAATTACAAGGCGATACTCGAACCACTGCAGCTACTTGCCTCCAATTGAAGTCCTCAAGCGGACATTTTCCTCGGTGATGACAAGGGCAAGGCAACTGCTATGATAGATGAAGGCATTCGTCCATTGGATGGTCAATTTCGCAAAGCTGCATCCTACTCCACCAATGATGACTCTGCCACACATGACTCTGCCGCCAATACCTCGGCCAAGCAAAATCCTCAAGCCCACGGCACCGGGGTGATGACTGATCGTGAGTTACTCCTCAGTCTTCATCAGAAGGTTGATCGCAATCATAAATGGGTCAAGCGTCAGTTTGGTTCAATTCTTCACAACATGACCTCAACACACAATGCAGTGAAGAAAAACCAATACTACCTCCATGAAACCTTCAACCGCACCTGGGCTATTCTTTCTAATGTCTACACGTAGAAGAACTAAAGACAAATGGGTCTCAAGGAAGAATTTGACTGGTCTGTACCTCCACCGAAGAAATTCAAGAAGGTCAAGGTTCCTTCCTTGGTAGCCAGCTCCTATTCTTCATCGTGCGACACTGATGAAAATGAAGACTTGGACGACACTGCGGCAGGCCCTACTACGACAACCGACCCCGACAACGCTGGCGCTCCTTCATCAACTTGAAATTCTTCAGGGGCGTTAGTCCTCAGTTTCAATCCTTTTGGTCATTTGATGACAAAGGGGGAGAAATGTGAGTTAGTCTTCAAGCGGGTCTACTATATGGGCGTTTTTTTGCTAAGTTACAACTCTCGTTCTTCTGAAACTTTATTGGATCGAGTTGTAATCTTAAACCCGATGGTGCTCTGATACTTTTGATGTGTTCCTCTGCATGCTTATTCCTCATTATATGTTAATACACGCATGCTGAACTACATCAGTCACCATATTTCATCATGCATTTCAAATTCTTCATATTATATGTCAAATCGTGTATGAATTACAAGATATAGGGGAGATCTCCATGATTCAACTCTTCAAATGTGCAATGCCTCAAAAGCAAATTCCTCACTATGCACATCTTGAGGGAGTTCTTCTATATCTTGCAATCAAATTCCTCAATATCAGTATTTACACTTCATATGTTTATCCCGTTGAAAACTTAACCTATATTGTCATCAATCACCAAAAGGGGAGATTGTAAGTGCATCTAGTGCCCTTAGTGATTTTGGTGTATTGAAGACTTATAGGTTAAGGGACTAATGTGTTTATGAGTGTACACAGGTCTATAAGTCTATGAGGAGTTTGATATTTACAGAGAAAGTCGACCCTAAAATGAAGTTCTTGATTGAAGACTTTGATATTCGAAGACTTTACGAAGACTTTGAAAGTGAAGAAATTGGTGTGACCTTGAAGACTTGGTATTCATTTGAGGAACATGAAGCGTGAAGACTTTTGTTTTCGTAGTTTCGTTTTCTCTTTCTTGAGTCATAGGAAACACCGTCTTTGTTAAAGGGGTCGAGGAAATACTAAGGAAAAATTTCCATGTGATGCTCAACTCAAAATCCTACACCTACCAATCCCTTGAGTGAAGCCTTTGGAAATCTCATACAGCTTCAGTCAATTTCTTGATGTGAGAGACAAAGTTCTTACAGTCATTGAGAATTTATTCGGACCGAGGAGTTAGGAATTCGCCAATCGGATTGCCTACACAAGTGAGGAACATGATAGCCCCGAGGAATTTGAGAGTCAAATTTCCGACCGTTCTTTGTCTTCTTGCCACCTGTCCCAAAATATCTTATCCACCTAACGGTCATATCATTGAAGGGCATTTATGTCTTATCATGTCGGGCTGCTCCCTAGGCTATAAATAGCCGCCCCTACAACCACTAGCTGGTTGGCTGCTCCGAGAGAACTTGACACTTGTCATTTGAGAGCAACCCATCCTCCAAGGACTTTGGTGAAAATCATCGAGTGAGGAAAACCCAAAACCAAACCCTACAAACCCAAAGTGATTGAGCATCATGAAGAGATTGATCCTGCGTGGATCCGACGCTTGTTACCTTTGAAGACTGTGCTTCTTCCAGACGGTTAGGCGTCATGGTCTAGAGCATCCAAGAGGAATTGTGGATCGCCGAGTGACCAAGTCTGTGAAGGTTTGGAAGTCGCTGAAGACTTACCACAGTGATTGGGCGAGTCATGTGACCTTAGTTCAAGGAGAATCTGGTGAGGACTTGGTGTCTGAGCTGCGTGCTCAGCGGATTGGGTGTCCGGACTGTGTGTCCTCGAGTTTAAATACTCAACCGCTCCAACCAGACGTACAAGCGAGACAGCAGTTGGAACTGGTCTACCAAATCATTGTCTTCACCAACCTAACTGGTTCTATTTCCTCAACTCTTTCATTTCCTCATTCTTGTGTTGAGTGTTCGTTCATATCTGTGTTTGAAGACTTTGGTGAAGACTTTCTCAATTTCCTCGGTTCAATTTCTTGATCTGTTTGTCTTCATCTTGTGTTATCCTGTGTTTACGCTTTCTGTACTCTTTGATTGTCTTCATTTCATCATGATGACCATGCCCGCATTCTCTTATGCTTACTTCTGAGTACATATTCCGCTGCAAGTAGTTCTTCACTTAGGAATTTCCTCACCGGCAAATTCCTCATTGAAGAATTCATAAAAATCGCCTATTCACCCCCCCCCTCTAGTCGATATAACGCACTTTCAGGGATCAACTCCAAGCAAAAACAATTGGCTTTGTGTAATGCTATTAGTAGTAGCGGACGTTCAGTAATTTGTCTGCAAGAAACCAAGTGTGCTGCTTTTGATGTTGCTTTTGTTAAACTTTTCTGTCCTAAAAAGTTTGATAAATTTGAAGTGGTGCCTTCTCAAGGGGCCTCTGGTGGTTTAATTGTGCTATGGGATAGTTCGATGTTTAATGGCACTGTGATATGTTCAGAATCTTTGGCTTTGGGTATTCAGTTTACTTCTCTACAAACTGCCAACAAGTGGAATCTTATTAATGTTTATGGGCCATGTACTGGGCCTGCCAAAGCTGCTTTCACTTCTTGGCTGTTTGATTTGGACATACCTGACGATGAGGATTGGCTTCTCTGTGGTGACTTTAATTATATTAGAGCGCCTTATAATCGTAACAAACCTGGAGGGGATCCTAATGACATGCTCACGTTTAATGATTTTATACAATCTCAAGCGTTGGTCGAGCTACCAATTAAGGGCAGACAGTTCACGTGGAGCAATATGCAGACTGATCCTCTGCTTGAACAAATCGACTGGTTCTTTACTTCCTCGAACTGGACGTCGAACTATCCTAACACCACCGTGGGGCTGAGGGAGTCCTGGACTACGGGGTCCTAGGGCGTTCGGCCTGCTATCCATGGGCCGGACTGATGGGCTGTGAAGACCGAAGACCATGCTCGTGTCCGGATTGGACTTTCCTTGGCGTGGAAGGCAAGCTAGGCGACCAGCTGTGAAGATTCCTTCTTAAGTAACCGACTCCATGTAACCCTAGATCTCTCCGGTGTCTATATAAACCGGAGAGCATAGTACGGATAGGACACACTCATTACCATATTCACATAGGCTAGACTTCTAGGGTTTAGCCATTACGATCTCGTGGTAGATCAACTCTTGTAATACTCATATTCATCAAGATCAATCAAGCAGGAAGTAGGGTATTACCTCCATAGAGAGGGCCCGAACCTGGGTAAACATCGTGTCCCCCGTCTCCTGTTACCATCGATCCTAGACGCACAGTTCGGGACCCCCTACCCGAGATCCGCCGGTTTTGACACCGACAGGGGCCACTCCCCAAGCCAGTCTCAGATCATACTCCTTGTGCGGTCTCCATAAAGTCCTCTGTCCCCAAAAGTAAGGTGTTTAGGTTTGAAAATTTCTGGATTTCACATCCAGGTTTCTTGGAGCTGGTTCAGGCAACATGGGATAAGTATTGTTATGTGCCCAACTCAGCTGCATTGTTATGCAAGAAGCTTAAAAACTTGAGGTATGCTCTCAAAAAATGGAGTAAAAACATCTCTCGTTTGAATTTGTGTATTGACAATTCAAACTGGGCGCTTCTCGAACTGGATAGTATTGAAGATAAGCGGGCGTTGACAATACCTGAAGCAAACTTCAGGGGGATTCTTAAGGATCATTTGGTCACCCTCCTCGGCTATAAACAAGAATATTGGAAGAAGAGGTGCATAGTTCGTTGGTTCAAATGTGGGGGTGATAATACTAAAAAATTTCACTCGGCGGCGTCGGAGAGATATCGCAAAAATTCCATCGCCTCTCTCAAACTTCAAGATGGTACTGTTGTTTCTGACCATGCAGGTAAAGCGAAGAAGCTCTTTGAAACGTACAAGGAAAGATTGGGCAGAAAGACACCTTATGAAATGAAATTTGATCTGGCAAGAATTATTAAGAAAGTTGAAGGCTTGGATGAGCTGACTAAACCCTTCACGCATGAGGAGATAGACAAGGTGGTGCAGGAGATGCCTGCGAATAGAGCACCAGGCCTCGATGGGTTCAATGGTTGCTTCCTCAAATCTTGCTGGCATATTGTCAAAGAAGATTTTTACAGTCTTTGCAAGGATTTCTATGATGGTACTCTAGATCTTCAAAGTCTCAACTCAGGTTATATCACACTCATCCCGAAGATCCAGTCGCCCGAAACTGTTAATGATTAAGACCGATCACCTTGCTCAACTGTTGTCTCAGGCTTATAACTAAGTTGCTAGCTAATCGTCTACAAAAAATTGTTCTTAAGGTTATCCATTGCAATCAGTATGGTTTTCTTAAAGGGAGGTCGATCCAAGACTGCTTGGCTTGGGCCTTTGAGTACATCCATCAATGTCAGGCTTCTGGGAGTGAGTGTTGTATCCTGAAGTTGGACTTTGCGAAGGCGTTCGACGTGATTCAGCATGAACCAATGATTGAGATCATGCGTAGTATGGGATTTGATGATAAGTGGTTGGGCTGGATCAATTGCATTTTTTTCCTCTGGTTGTTCTTTGGTGCTGGTCAACGGCACCCCGGGGAAGCAGTTCCCGTGTCTTTGCGGTGTTCGTCAGGGTGATCCTCTATCACCACTGATTTTCGTTCTCGCAGCGGATCTGCTGCAGTCGGCGATCAATGATGCTGCAACTCAGGGTTGATCCAACTACCTATACCAACGCCAAATAATGACTACCCTGTAATCCAGTACGCTGAAGATACGATCGTTGTGTTCCCCGCTTGCCCCATGCAGGCTCAGGTGTTGAGGAATATTTTGATGGATTACGCAACATCTGTGGGTCTCAAGATCAACTTTCACAAGTCCACTTTGGTACCTATCAACCTGGATCAGATGAATGCCACGGTGTTGGCGGCAGTTTTTGGTTGCTCAATTGGCCAGATGCCATTCATGTATCTTGGTTTACCCATGGGCACCACGCGTCCATCTATAAATGATTTGATGCCATTAGTCACGTCAATGCAGAGGAGGGTTCCCGCTGCTGCGTCCTTATTGGATTATGGCTCCAAGCTAACTTTACTAAATTCTGTAGTGACCTCTCTGGCCATATATGCCATGTGTTCGATCAAGATAAACCCTAAAATCATTGAACACCTTGATAAACTGCGCAGATCTTGTCTCTGGGTGAGGAAATCTGATGATGGAAACAAAAGTAGCTCTTTGGCAGCATGGGGGATGGTGTGTAGACCAAAGAACAAAGGAGGCCTGGGAGTCATTGATCTCAAAATCCAAAATCAAGGGCTTCTTCTCAAACAGCTCCCCAAGTTCTATAACAAGCTTGATGTCCCCTAGGTAAACTTGATCTGGAATGCTTACTATACAGGCAAGGTACCTCATGCAACTGAGCCATGTGGCTCGTTTTGGTGGAGGGATGTCATGCAGCTCTCGGATATCTACCGAGGGATCACCAACGCGGATGTGGCTGCGGGTGACACGATCCTCTTTTAGAAGGACAAATGGAAAAATGAGGTTTTTCAAGATCGGTTCCCGAGAGCCTTCTCGTTTGCTACAGATCCAGACATCTCGGTGCGCCAGTTGCTTTCTTCTCAATGATTGAGCGAGGTGTTTCACCTTCCATTATCGCATGAGGCACGACAAGAGGTGGCTGGTTTGCAGACGGATACTATGAAGGTATCTATCACCGAGGACAAGGATATTTGGTCTTGTATTTGGGGGGGAGGAGTTTTTCGTTCCACACAATACTATGCTTATTGCTTCAGACAAGTTCAGGTCGATGACGCCTTCAAGTGGATTTGGAAATCCAAATGCACCACGCACTGGAAAGTTTTCTTATGGTTGCTAATGTCGGACAGATTGAACACTAGAAACATGCTCAAGAGAAGACATTACAGAATCCAAAATGATGATTACACGTGTCTGCTCTGTTGTAACCCTCCGGAGGAAGACATTATACACCTATTTTTTACTTGCCCCTTCAGTCAGAAATGTTGGAACGCTCTTGGGGAACAATGGCCAAGTGATCCGTGCAGGTTAAGGAAATTGCATGAGGCCAAGACTAGATGGGCTCGACCAATGTTCCTCGAAGTCTTTGCAGTGGCAACTTGGGGGATCTGGAAGGAGAGAGATGGCAAGCACTTCCGTGGGATTCAGCCCTCGTTTGGATCCTGGAGGGACAGATTCAAACGGGACTTTGCCATGGTAGTTCATAGAGCAAAGTAGGAGCATGGCCCCTACATTTTATCCCTTGCCGATTCTCTGTAAAGATCCTTGTAAAAATATCTTGTAATAGTTTAGTCTCTATACCCCCCCCCTCTAATGTAATTTGTAACTCTATGGACTTTCTAACCCCCCCCCCTTCTCTTAACATATTAATATAAAAAAGGCAGTGAGGGAACCTCACTGTCATCAGTTCTCAAAAAAACTACAAGATGTAATCAACACTACTAGTCACCCACAAGCACCAACCTATAGTTCAGGTACATAGATTGAACACAAGAGATGAACTAGGGTTTGAGAGGAGATGGTGTTGTTGAAGATGTTGATGGAGATTGCCCTCCCCAAGATGGGAGAGTTGTTGGTGATGATGATGACGATGATTTCCCCCTTTGGGAGGGAAGTTCCCCCGGCGGAATCGCTCTGCCAGAGGGCAAAAGTGCTCCTGCCCAAGTTCCGCCTCGAGACGGCGGCGCTCTGTCCCGAAAGTCCTCTCCTTATTTATTTTTCTAGGTCAAAATGACTTATTGTTGGGGAACGCAGTAATTTCAAAAAAAAATCCTACGATCACGCAAGATCTATGTAGGTGATGCATAGCAACGAGCGGGGAGAGTGTGTCCATGTACCCTCGTAGACCGAAAGCGGAAGCGTTTAGTAACGTGGTTGATGTAGTCGAACGTCTTCGCGATCCAACCGGTCAAGTACCGAACGTGCGGCACCTCCACGATCTGCACACGTTCATCTCGGTGACGTCCCTATAACTCTTGATCCAGTTGAGGCCGAGGGAGAGTTTCGTCAGCACGACGGCGTGGTGACGGTGATGATGAAGTTACCAGCGCAGGGCTTCGCCTAAGCACTACAACGATATGACCGAGGTGTTGAACTGTGGAGGGGGGAAACGCACACGGCTAAGAGATTGTCTGTTGTGCCTTTGGGGTGCCCCCTGCCCCCGTATATAAAGGAGGGGAGGAGTAGGCCTGCCAACAAGGGGCGCGCCAGGGAGAAGGGAGTCCTACTAGGACTCCAGTCCTAGTAGGATTCGGCCCCCACCCTTTTTTCCTTCTACCGGAGGGGGAAAAGGGGAAGGAGAGAGAGTAGGAGAAGGAAAGGGGGTGGCGCCCCCTTCCCAAGTCCAATTCGGCCTACTCCCTTGTGGGGGGCGCACCAGCCCCTTGTGGCCATGTTAGCCTCCCTCCTATGGCCCATAAGGCCCATATCTTTCCTCGGGGGGTTCCGGTAACCTCCCGGTACTCCGGAAAAATGCCCGAATCACTCGAACCATTCCGATGTCCGAATGCAACCTTCCAATATATGAATCTTTACCTCTCGACCATTTCGAGACTCCTAGTCATGTCCGTGATCTCATCCAGGACTCCGAACAAACTTCGATACATCAAATCACATAACTCAAAATACAAATCGTCATCGAATGTTAAGCGTGCGGACCCAGCTGGTTCGAGAACTATGTAGACATGACCGAGACACATCTCCGGTCAATAACCAATAGCGGAACCTGGATGCTCATATTGGCTCCTACATATTATACGAAGATCTTTATCAGTCAAACCGCATAACAACATACATTGTTCCCTTTGTCATCGGTATGTTACTTGCCCGAGATACGATCGTCGGTATCACCATACCTAGTTCAATCTCGTTACCGGCAAGTCTCTTTACTCGTTCCGTAATGCATCATCCCGCAACTAACTCATTAGTCACATTGCTTGCAAGGCTTATAGTGATGTGCATTACCGAGAGGGCCCAGAGATACCTCTCTGATACTCGGAGTGACAAATCTTAATCTCGATCTATGCCAACTCAACAAACACCATCAAAGACAACTGTAGAGCATATTTATAATCACCCAGTTACGTTGTGACGTTTGATAGCACACAAGGTATTCCTTCGGTATTCGGGAGTTGCATAATCTCATAGTCAGAGGAACAGGTATAAGTCATGAAGAAAGCAATAGCAATAAACTAAACGATCATTATGCTAAGCTAACGGATGGGTCTTGTCCATCACATCATTCTCTAATGACGTGATCCCGTTCATCAAATGACAACACATGTCTATGGCTAGGAAACTTAACCATCTTTGATTAACGAGCTAGTCAAGTAGAGGCATACTAGGGACACTCTGTTTTGTCAATGTATTCACACATGTATCAAGTTTCCGGTCAATACAATTCTAGCATGAATAATAAATATTTATCATGATATAAGGAAATATAGATAACAACTTTATTATTGCCTCTAGGGCATATTTCCTTTAGTCTCCCACTTGCACTAGAGTTAATAATCTAGTTCACATCACCATGTGATTTAACACCAATAGTTCACATCGTCATGTGATTTAACACTCTCTAGTTCACATCGCCATGTGACCAATACCCAAAGGGTTTACTAGAGTCAATAATGTAGTTCACATCGCCATGTGATTAACACCTAAAGAGTACTAAGGTGTGATCATGTTTTGCTTATGAGGGAAGTTCAGTCAACGGGTCTGCCACATTCAGATCCATATGTATTATGCAAATTTTTATGTCTACAATGCTCTGCACGGAGCTACTCTAGCTAATTGCTCCTACTTTCAATATGTATCCAGATTGAGACTTAGAGTCATCCGGATCGGTGTCAAAAATTGCATCGACGTAACCCTTTACGATGAACATTTTGTCACCTCCGTAACCGAGAAACATATCCTTATTCTACTAAGGATAATTTTGACCGTTGTCCAGTGATCCACTCCTGGATCACTATTGTACCCTCTTGCCAAACTCATGGTGAGGTACACAATAGGTCTGGTACACAGCATAGCATACTTCATAGAACCTATGACTGAGGCATAGGGAATGACTTTTCATTCTCTTTCTATTTTATGTCGTGGTCGGATTTTGAGTCTTTACTCAACTTCACACCTTGCAACACAGGCAAGAACTATTTCTTTGACTGTTCCACTTTGAACTACTTCAAAAACTTGTCAAGGTATGTACTCATTGAAAAAACTTATCAAGCGTCTTGATCTATCTCTATAGTTCTTGATGCTCAATATGTAAGCAGCTTCACCGAGGTCTTTCTTTGAAAAACTCCTTTCAAACACTCCTTTATGCTTTCTAGAAAATTCTACATCATTTCCGATCGACAATATGTCATTCACATATACTTATCAGAAAGGCTATAGTGCTCCCACTCACTTTCTTGTAAATACAGGCTTCACCTCAAGTCTGTATAAAACTATATGCTTTGATCAACTTATCAAAGCGTATATTCCAACTCCGAGAAGCTTGCACCAGTCCATAGATGGATCGCTGGGGCTTGCACATTTTGTTAGCACCTTTAGGATTGATAAAACCTTCTGGTTGTATCATATACAACTCTTCTTTAATAAATCCATTAAGGAATGCAGTTTTGATATCCATTTGTCAGATTTCATAAAGTGTGACAATTGCTAACATGATTCAGACAGACTTTAAGCATCGATACGAGTGAGAAAATCTCATCGTAGTCAACATCTTGAACTTTTCAAAAACCCTTTTCGACAAGTCGAGCTTTGTAGATAGTAACACTACTATCAGCGTCCGTCTTCCTCTTGAAGATCCATTTATTCTCAATGGCTTGCCGATCATCAAGCAAGTCCACCAAAGTCCACACTTTGTTCTCATACATGGATTCTATCTCAGATTTCATGGCCTCAAGCCATCTGTCGGAATCTGGGCTCATCATCGCTTCCTCATAGTTCATAGGTTCATCATGGTCTATTAACATGACTTCCAGAATAGGATTACTGTACCACTCTGGTGCGGATCGTACTCTGGTTGACCTACGAGGTTCGGTAGTAACTTGATCTGAAGTTTCATGATCATCATCATTAACTTCCTCACTAATTGGTGTAGGTATCACTGGAACTGATTTCAGTGATGAGCTACTTTCTAATTCGAGAGAAGGTACAATTACCTCATCAAGTTCTACTTTCCTCCCACTCACTTCTTCCGAGAGAAACTTCTTCTCTAGAAAGGATCCACTCTTAGCAACAAAGATCTTGCCTTCAGATCTGTGATAGAAGGTGTACGCAACAATTTCTTTTGGGTATCCTATGAAGACGCACTTCTCCGATTTGGGTTTGAGCTTATCAGGCAGAAACTTTTTCACATAGGCATTGCAACCCCAAACTTTAAGAAATGACAGCTTAGGTTTCTTGCCAAACCACAGTTCATATGGTGTCGTCTCAACGGATTTAGATGGTGCCCTATTTAACATGAATGCAGCTGTCTCTAATGCATAACCCCAAAACGATAGTGATAAATTGCTAAGAGACATCATAGATCGCACAATATCTAATAAAGAACGGTTATGACGTTCGGACACACCATTACGCTGTGGTGTTCCAGGTGGCGTGAGTTGTGAAACTATTCCACATTGTTTCAAATGAAGACCAAACTCATAACTCAAATATTCACCTCCACGAGTAGATTGTAGAAACTTTATTTTCTTCTTACGATGATTTTCCACTTCACTATGAAATTCTTTGAACTTTTCAAATGTTTCAGACTTGTGTTTCATCAAGTAGATATACCCATATCTGCTCAAATCATCTGTGAAGGTCAGAAAACAATGATACCCGCTATGAGCCTCAACACTCATCGGACCGCATACATCGGTATGTAT
Organism: Aegilops longissima; assembly: GCA_021605205.1. Taxonomy (NCBI): domain Eukaryota; kingdom Viridiplantae; phylum Streptophyta; class Magnoliopsida; order Poales; family Poaceae; genus Aegilops; species Aegilops longissima. Next base: position 257,228,326 of record CM038678.1, read on the forward strand.
TATTTCCAATAAGTCAGTGGCTTGCTCCATTGTTCCAGATAACGGAGTCTTAGTCATCTTTCCCATGAGGCATGGTTCGCAAGCATCAAATGATTCATAATCAAGTGATTCCAAAATTCCATCCGCGTGGAGTTTCTTCATGTGCTTTACACCAATATGACCTAAACGGCAGTGCCACAAGTATGTTGCACTATCATTATCAACTTTGCATCTTTTGGCATCAATATTATGTGTATCACTACGATCGAGATTCAATAAACCATTTATATTAAGTGTATGACCATAGAAGGTTTTATTCATGTAATCAGAACAACAATGACTTAAATGAATAACTGTATTGCAATAAACATGATCCAATCATATTCATGCTCAACGCAAACACCAAATAACATTTATTTTAGGTTTAACACTAATCCCAAAGGTAAAAGGGAGTGTGCGATGGTGATCTTATCAACCTTGGAATCACTTCCAACACACATCATCACCTCGCCCTTAACTAGTCTTTGTTTATTTTGCAACTCCCGTTTCAAGTTACTACTCTTAGCAACTGAACCAGTATCAAATACCGAGGGGTTGCTTATAAACACTAGTAAAGTATACATCAATAACATGTATATCAAATATACCTTTGTTCACTTTGCCATCCTTCTTATCCGCCAAGTATCTAGGGTAATTCCACTTCGAGTGACCGTTCCCTTTGCAGTAGAAGCACTCAGTTTCAGGCTTAGGTCTAGCTTTGGGCTTCTTCATGGGAGTGGCAACTTGCTTGCCATTCTTCTCGAAGTTCCCTTTCTTTCCCTTGCCCTTTTACTTGAAACTAGTGGTCTTGTCAACCATCAACACTTGATGCTTTTTCTTGATTTCTACCTTCGCCGATTTCAGCATCGCGAAGAGCTTGGGAATCGTTTCCGTTATCCCTTGCATATTATAGTTCATCACAAAGTTCTAGTAACTTGGTGATAGTGACTAGAGAACTCTGTCAATCACTATCTTATCTGGAATATTAACTCCCACTTGATTCAAGTGATTGTAGTACTCAGACATTCTGAGCACATGCTCACTGGTTGAGCTATTCTCCTCCATCTTGTAGGCAAAATACTTGTCAGAGGTCTCATACCTCTTGACACGGGCATGAGTCTGAAATACTAATTTAAACTCTTGGAACATCTCATATGCTCCGTGACGTTCAAAATGTTTTTTGAAGTCCCGATTTCTAAGCCGTAAAGCATGGTGCACTAAACTATCAAGTAGTCATCATACCGAGCTTGTCAAACGTTCATAACATCTGCATCTGCTCCTGCAATAGGTCTGTCACCTAGTGGTGCATCAAGAACATAATTCTTCTGTGCATCAATGAGGATAATCCTCATATCACGGACCAAGTCCGCATCATTGCTACTATCATCTTTCAACTTATTTTTCTCTAGGAACATATCAAAAATAAACGGGGAGCTACATCGCGAGCTATTGATCTACAACATAGTTATGCAAATACTATCAGGACTAAGTTCATTATAAATTAAAGTTCAATTAATCATATTACTTAAGAACTCCCACATAGATAGACATCCCTCTAGTCATCCAAATGATCACGTGATCCATATCAACTAAACCATGTCCGATCATCACGTGAGATGGAGTAGTTTTCAATGGTGAACATCACTATGTTGATCATATCTACTATATGATTCACGTTCGATCGTTCGATCTCAGTGTTCCGAGGCCATATCTGCATATGCTAGGCTCGTCAAGTTTAACCCGAGTATTCTGCGTGTGCAAAACTGGCTTGAACCTATTTTATGTGAACGTAGAGCTTGTCACACCCGATCATCACGTGGTGTCTTAGGACGAAGAACTGTCGCAACGGTGCATACTCAGGTAGAACACTTATACCTTTAAATTTAGTGAGAGATCATCTTATAATGCTACCCTCGAACTAAACAAAATAAGATGTATAAAGGAAAAACATCACATGCAATCAATATAAGTGATATGATATGGCCATCATCATCTTGTGCCTTTGATCTCCATCTCCAAAGCACCGTCATGATCACCATCGTCACCGGCTTGACACCTTGATCTCCATCGAAGCATCGTTGTCGTCTCGCCAACTATTGCTTCTACGACTATCGCTACCGCTTAGTGATAAAGTAAAGCAATTACATGGCGGTTGCATTTCATACAATAAAGCGACAACCATAAGGCTCCTGCCAGTTGCCGATAACTTTTACAAAACATGATCATCTCATACAACAATTTATATATCATCACATCTTGACCATATCACATCACAGGAAGCCCTGCAAAAACAAGTTAGACGTCCTCTACTTTGTTGTTGCAAGTTTTACGTAGCTGCTACGGGCTTAGCGAGAACCGTTCTTACCTATGCATCAAAACCACAATGATTTTTCATCAAGTGTGATGTTTTAAACTTCAACAAGGACCAGGCGTAGTCACACTCGATTCAACTAAAGTTGGAGAAACAGACACCCACTAGCCACCTGTGTGCGAAGCACGGCGGTAGAACGAGTCTCATGAACGCGGTCATGTACTGTCGGTCTGGGCCGCTTCATCCAACAATACCACCGAATCAAAGTATGACATGCTGGTAAGCAGTATGACTATTATCGCCCACAACTCTTTGTGTTCTAGTCGTGCATATAACATCTACGCATAGACCTGGCTCGGATGCCACTATTGGGGAACGCAGTAATTTCAAAAAAAACCCTACAATCACGGAAGATCTATCTAGGTGATGCATAGCAACGAGCAGGGAGAGTGTGTCCACGTACCCTCGTAGACCGAAAGCGGAAGCGTTTAGTAACGCGGTTGATGTAGTCGAACATCTTCGCGATCCAACCGATCAAGTACCGAATGCACGGCACCTCCGCGATCTGCACACGTTCAGCTCGGTGACGTCCCTCGAACTCTTGATCCAGTTGAGGCCGAGAGAGAGTTTCATCAGCATGACGGTGTGGTGATGGTGATGATGAAGTTACCGGCGCAGGGCTTCGCCTAAGCACTACGATATGACCGAGGTGTTGAATTGTGGAGGAGGGCACCGCACACGGCTAAGAGATTGTCTGTTATGCCTTTGGGGTGCCCCCTGCCCCCGTATATAAAGGAGGGGGAGGAGGCCGGCCAACAAGGGGCGCGACAGGGAGAGGGGAGTCCTACTAGGACTCCAGTCCTAGTAGGCTTCGGCCCCCACCCTTTTTTCCTTCTACCAGAGGGGAAAAGGGAGCGTTTCCTAAACGGCACCCGCTGCGCCCGTTAATGTATTACATGCAACCGGTGCACACCGCCGCACGAATCTGGGCCGGCCCGTTAAGGTCTTCTTTTCCCGTCTCAAACTGCAAAAATATACGTCCGCAAGTGAGTTTGCAGCAAATCGAACTTCGGATCTCGCTGTAGTTGATAACTGGCCTTGACCACCTGGATTACCACGTCTGTTGTGATTTCTTCTCCCTTTCTTTGTTTTTCTTCTATCTCTTATTTTTATTTTTTATTTTCTTTTTCTCTTCCCTTTTGATTTCTTTTTCCTTTTTCTTAATTTCGTGAAATTTTTGAGAATCCGTGACTTTATTCCAAATTGATGCTTTTTCTAAATTCATGAACTTTTATTCGATTTTTGTGAACTCTTTTTGAAATCGATGAACTCTTTTTCGAGTCTGTGAACTTTTTTTGAAAATCAATGAACTTTTTTCCAAATGGATGATTTTTTTTTCAAAATTGATGACCTTTTATTCGAATTTGTGAACTCTTTTTGAAAATCGATGAATTTTTTTTCAAATTGATGAACTCTTTTTTCGAAATTCATGAACTTTTATTTGATTTTTGTGAACTCTTTTTGAAATCGATGAACTCTTTTTCGAGTCTGTGAACTTTTTTTGAAAATCAATGAACTTTTTTCCAAATCAATGATTTTTTTAAAATTGATGGACTTTTATTCGAATTTGTGAACTCTTTTTGAAAAGCGATGAATTTTTTTCAAATTGATGAACACTTTTTCAAAATTCATGAACTTTTATTCGATTTTTGTGAACTCTTTTTGAAATCGATGAACTCTTTTTCGAGTCTGTGAACTTTTTTTGAAAATCAATGAACTTTTTTCGAAATCAATGATTTTTTTCAAAAGTGATGAACTTTTATTCGAATTTGTGAACTCTTTTTGAAAATCGATGAAATTTTTTTCAAATTGATGAACTCTTTTTTAGAAATTCATGAACTTTTATTTGATTTTTGTGAAATCTTTTTGAAATCGACGAACTCTTTTTCGAGTCTGTGAACTTTTTTTGAAAGTCAATGAACGTTTTTCAAAATTGATGAACTTTTATTCAAATTTGTGAACTCTTTTTGAAAATCGATGAACTTTTGTGAATTCATGAACTTTTTTTGAAAATCGATGAACTTTTTTCAAATTGATGAACTCTTTTCCGGACTTGTGAACTTTTTTCGAATTTGGGAACTTTTTTGACAATCGATGAACTTTTTTTTAAAATTGATGAACGTTTTTGAAAATCAATGAACCTTTTTCTAATTTTTGAACTTTTCAATATTTGGTGAAAGTTTTTGAATACATGAACTTTTTTCTAATTCGCGATTTTTTAGAATTTATTTCAGATTTTTTTCTTTTCTAAAAAATCACGTATTTCTAAATTGTTTGTACCAGAAATAGTGTGGTTAGTGTTGTTGTTAACCATCTCACACTATAATCAATCACTAGGTTGTAGTAGATTTACTGGTTAGGCACGCTGGATCGTAACTAAACGGCGCAAGATCGAATCCTGTTGGGAGAAGCTTTTGTGGGAGGTTTTTTCTCTGCGTGTTCCTGGGCCGGCCCACCAGATAGCGACAGTGGGCGCCAGTTGCCTGTACCGGCGCATTAAGCGCCGTATAGGAGCTCCCGGAAAAGGGGAAGGAGAGGGAGTAGGAGAAGGAAAGGGGGTGGCGCCCCATTCCCAAGTCCAATTCGGCCTCCTACCTTGTGGGGGGCGCACCAGACCCTTGTGGGCTGGTTAGCCTCCGTCCTGTGGCCCATAAGGCCCATATCTTTCCCCGGGGGGTTCCGGTAACCTCCCGGTACTCCAGAAAAATGCCCGAATCACTCGAAACCATTCCGATGTCCGAATGCAACCTTCCAATATATGAATCTTTACCTCTCGACCATTTCGAGACTCCTCGTCATGTTTGTGATCTCATCCGGGACTCCGAACAAACTTCGATACATCAAATCACATAATTCATAATACAAATCGTCATCGAACATTAAGCTTGCGGACCCTGCGGGTTCGAGAACTATGTAGACATGACCGAGACACATCTCCGGTCAATAACCAATAGCGGAACCTGGATGCTCATATTGGCTCCTACATATTCTATGAAGATCTTTATCGGTCAAACCGCATAACAACATACGTTGTTCCCTTTGTCATCGGTATGTTACTTGCCCGAGATTCAATCGTCGGTATCACCATACCTAGTTCAATCTCATTACCGGCAAGTCTCTTTACTCGTTCCGTAATGCATCATGCCGCAACTAACTCATTAGTCGCATTGCTTGCAAGGTTTATAGTGATGTGCATTACCGAGAGGGCCCAGAGATACATCTCCGATACTCGGAGTGACAAATCTTAATCTCGATCTATGCCAACTCAACAAACACCATCGAAGACACCTGTAGAGCATCTTTATAATCACCTAGTTATGTTGTGACGTTTGATAGCACGCAAAGTGTTCCTTCGGTATTCGGGAGTTGCATAATCTCATAGTCAGAGGAACATGTATAAGTCATGAAGAAAGCAATAGCAATAAAACTAAACGATCATTATGCTAAGCTAATGGATGGGTCTTGTCCATCACATCATTCTATAATGATGTGATCCCGTTCATCAAATGACAACACATGTCTATGGCTAGGAAACTTAATCATCTTTGATTAACGAGATAGTCAAGTAGAGGCATACGAGGGACACTCTGTTTTGTCAATGTATTCACACATGTATCAAGTTTCCGGTTAATACAATTCTAGCATGAATAATAAACATTTATCATGATATAAGGAAATATAAATAACAACTTTATTATTGCCTCTAGGGCATATTTCCTTCACTTATATACCAGAAGATGGGCACCGAAGGTGGGCTGGGCTGAGCACAACCCACCGTATGCCACTGGGGGCAGGCGCCTCGTGTCTTGTGTTCACCAGGTGGCCCCCCTCCGATAGTTATTTTCTCCGGTATTTCTTATTTATTCCATAAAAAATCCTCGTGAAGTTTCAGCTCATTTGGAGTTGTGCAGAATAGGTAGCCTAACATAGCTTTTTAAGGTCCAGATTTCCAGCTGCCGGAATTCTCCCTCTTTGTGTGTAACTTGCATATTATGAGAGAAAAGGCATTATAATTACTCCAAAAAACATTATTATGGATAAAAACATCATAAATAACAGTAGGTAAACATGATGCAAAATGGACGTATCATGGCACGCCACTCATCCATCTTCTTCGTAGCCAGAGGAAAGTTCAGCAACAGCTCCACCTACGCGAGCACATCCGCCGGCGAATGACTATACGCAAGGTATGAGAGGTGGCTCGACTTCTGTGCTAGCCAGAAGGAACTCCATCTCTGTCCTATTGCCGAGGTCGATGCCCGCCAGTAGTTTGACGTGGCAGCAGGCCATGCGCACCATGAGAACGGTGCACATGCTCCTTGCCTGGCCGTTGGCCAGGGTCAACATCGTTGCGGGGAAGCGTTTCGTGTCCATCTTGTGACGGCTGTAACGCCCCCGATTCAATCGTACACTAATCATACACGCAAATATGTACAATCAAGATCAGGGACTCACGGGAAGATATCACAACACAACTCTAGACACAAATTAAAATAAAACAAGCTTTATATTACAAGCCATGGGCCTCGAGGGCTCGAATACATAAGCTCGAAAACACAAGAGTCGGCAGAAGCAACATTATCTGAGTACAGACATGAGTTAAACAAGTTTGCCTTAAGAAGGCTAGCACAAAAGCAACATCAACCGAAAAGGCAAGGCCTCCTGCCTGGGAGCCTCCTAACTACTCCTGGTCGTCGGCGGCCTCCACGTAGTAGCAGGCACCCTCAGTGTAGTAGCAGTCGTCGTTGAAGGTGGCGTCTGGATCATGGGCTCCACCATCTGGTTGCGACGTTCGGGAAGAATAGAAAAGGGGGGAAAGGGGGAGTAAAGCAACCGTGAGTACTCATCCAAAGTACTCGCAAGCAAGGATCTACACTACATATGCATCAGTGTCAATGAAATGGGTAGTATATGTGGACTGAACTACAGAATGCCAGAAAAGAAGGGGAAAGCCTAGCCTATCAAAGACTAGCATCTTCAAGCAGCTCCAAGCATCTTGCAGCATCAGAAGAGATAAGAGTAGCATAAAGTAAAGTAGTAGTAGTGTTATCAACCTCGGCCAGAGATCGTTTCTCGACTCCCTGTGAGAAAGCAATCCCAGAGCCATACTATCCAGATATCACCTCAAGTATCCAGTTCAAGTTGTATCGATCGGGATACAACTCCAAGTGTCCGTTACCTAGGACAGGATATCGATAGATGTTTTCTTCCCTACAGGGGTGCACCAACTTACCCACCACGCTCAATTAACTCCGGCCGGACACACTTTCCTGGGTCATGCCCGGCCTCGGCCAAACAATACACCGCAACCCGACCTAGGCTTAATAGAGAGGTCAAGCACGCCGGACTAAACCTATGCCCCCAGGGGTCATGGGCCATCGCCCCGGGAACTCCTGCACATTGTGAACGCGGCCAGTGAGCAGACCTAGCTACCTCCTTTAAAAAGGCAGGTGCTTACCAGTCCAACCCGGCGCGCGCCGCTCGATTCTTGGCGCCTATTAAGCTTCGGTGATGCATCTGACGAGAATGCCCATACTATGCCCACGTGATGGTTAGTGCTATCAGGCCAGAGGCCCCTCGGATCAAATATCCAAATCGTAGTGGATTAGGAACGTGCGGTAACAAGCAGAGACTCACGAAAGATGTGACCTCGTCGTCCCGTCTCGAGGACTTGTGGCAAGGGCTAAGAATGCCCGGCCACGCCTCATAATTATCTCGCGGGCACCCTCCAGGTCAACCCGACTCCTCATCACTCGCAAATATGCTCGCGCGGGTACCCCTCAGGGCCGACCCGTCTTTAGTAACATGGTTCAGTGTAAAGTCATAGTAACCATAGTAACTGTGTGTCTAACACCAAGGAGAAAACCTGAGGAGTCACCCTCGATGGATTCCACTCGATGTAATCATCAAGGTGAACGTAAGAGGAACCACCCTCGAGGTTCACACTTGAGGGGTTGCACGACAAAGTCGTATCCGAAGTGGTTAAGGAGGAAATCACCCTCGATGACCATGATAGAATAGCTACACTACAGAGATCTCATCAGGAGTGATGTATGAGGTTCCACCCTCAGCACTCGATGGTAACTCTGCAGAGTCGAGCAACAAAAGGGGCGTGATGTGATGTGCGGTGTCGGGCTCTGGTCATCGATCACGTTGATTGAGTCATCGATGATGAAGCAGGGGCAACAAGGACCAGGTGGGGTCATTGATGGATCACTAACCAACCTATACTAAGCAGTTTAGGATAAGCAGGTAAGGTAACAATAAGCAGGTTACAATAGCAGGCTATGCATCAGAATAGGAGCAAACAATAACAGTAGCAACATCTAATGCAAGCATGAGAGAATGGAATGGGCGATATCCGGATGATAAAAGGGGGGGGGGCTTGCCTGGAAGCTTTGCTACAAAGGAAGAAGGGTCGTCAGAGACGTAGTCGGTCACAGGGGCAGCATCGGTCTCGGGGTCTACCGGAGAGAAGAGGAGGAAGAAACAATAAATGTAAAGCAATCAAAGCATCATAAGGCATAACATGGCAATACGCGATGTTAGCGCTGAACTAATGCAGTGCTAGACGTTACAGATGGAGAGGGAAAACATCCGGAGAGGTTTTCCTGGCGTTTGGCTTTTCCGGACGAACGAAAGGGAGGGGACGGTTCCATGTTCAGCATGCTAGGGGCATGTGATAGATGAACGGAACGTGTATTCGGATTCGTTGGATTTTTCTGAGCAACTTTCATATAGAAAACATTTTCATCAGAGCTACAGTTTAATTTCTATTAATTTTCAAAGCTTTAAACATTTTCTAGAATGTATTAATTCGAAATATAAACAATAAAAAGTTTTGTCACCTAGTACTTCTCTAGCCAGGGTGTATTACAGGTGGGGCTAGTGGGTTTAGTCAACAGTTGACCAATCAAGATTGACTGATCAACAGGGTCAAAGCAGGGCCCATCTGTCATTGACTTTAGTTTAACAAAATGGTAATTAACAGGGATGATCCCACATGTCATTTACTTAGGCTAAATTAACACTAAATAAATACTAATTAATCCTAGACCTAAATATAAACAAGGGTCGGCCTCAACAGAGCCAGCCATCAGGTTGGCTCACACACACACACACACCTAGTATACACAGAGCACACACGGCCATGGCCATTGCCGTGGCCAGCAACAGCAGCAGCCGGCGATAGTGGCGCAGCGTAGCCGCTAAGCGAGCAACACAAGCTGCGACAGCCAGCACGCAGTAGTAGAAGCATTAATAAGGGGCAACAGTACATAAGTAGCAGCAGACAGAGCAGCACGGCAGCGGAAAGCAGCAGCGGCAGCTAGCAACAACAGAGTATCACGACACGCGGGAAAGGAGGAGCACTGCGCGGCCCTGGGCAGCAGGGGCCCGCGAGCGTGTGCGAGCCAAGGCGCGGGGCTGGGCGCGCAAGGGAGTAGAGCTCCATCCGGTCACGGGAGGTCACGGGCGGCGGCTTAAGGCAACAGATCGAAGGGGGAAAAGGGGGAATCGGGGAAGAAGCTCACCCCGGAGCTCGTGGTGTGGTCGAGGAAGCCACAGGGAGTCGAGGAAGCCACAGGGAGTCGAGGTGGACCGGAGGAGCGACGCGGCAGCGACGAACGGAGTCGGGTCCCGAGGTCGAAGGCGGCTCGATCCAGTCGATGTAGGTGCTCCGAGCTCGAACGCGTCCCTGTAGTGGAAGGAGATGAGCGTAGCCGACCTCCTGGATAAGCTAGCGGGGCTCGGGGTCGTCGGGAAGCACGCGGACAACGAAGACAATGGCGATGGCAGCTCGGCTTGTCGCCGGGAGGAAGCAAAGGCGCGAGGGGAAAGGAATAGGGGGCTAGCGTTCATTCTGCGGGGCAGAGGGGGTCGCTGGCGTCTAGTAGGCGTCGGGGGAAAGCTATGTGGCCGATGTCGGTGTCAAAACCAGCGGATCTCGAGTAGGGGGTCCCGAACTTGCGTCTAAGGCGGATGGTAACAGGACATAGTTCGGCCAAGGATCTCCTGGCAAGGAGAGAGATCTTAATGAATTTAGCATATCGCCAAAAGGCGAGTGCTGAAAGATATCCGCGGAGGTAAACTCCATGATCGGTGCCCAATCGGATTCGATAGGCACGGACGCAAGCGGCTCGGAGCCCGTGGCCAGGGATGAATCCAACGGTTCGGCAACACGGCTCTCGCAGGAGGTGAAGTCAGTATTCGGCTCTATCGCCACTGAGAGTGCGGCCTCCGTGGTGGGGTCTATCCTCCCGTCCTCAGATGGCGCAATTTGTTCCGTATTGAGGGCCGGAGTAGTTGCAGGTGTGATCTCCCGAACACTGTCTGACAGCAGAGTTAAGTCATGCTCATCGTGATTGTGCGGCGCACCTGACATGGGCTCGAATCCGTCGAAGATCAAGTCTCCGTGGATGTCAGCAGTACAGTTCAAGTTCCCAAACCTGACCTGACAGCCAGGGGCATAGCTCTCGATCTGCTCCAGATGGCCAAGCGAGTTGGCCCACAGTACGAAGCCACCGAATATGAAGATCTGTCCGGGGAGGAAAACCTCACCCTGGATCGCATCGTTGCCGATGATCGAAGGATCCATCAAGCCTTATGGTGACGGCACAGTGGAACTCTCAATGAAAGCACCAATGTCGATGTCAAAACCGGCGGATCTCGGGTAGGGGGTCCCGAACTGTGTGTCTGAGGCGGATGGTAACAGGAGGCGGGGGACACGATGTTTACCCAGGTTCGGGCCCTCTCGATGGAGGTAATACCCTACTTCCTGCTTGATTGATCTTGATGATATGAGTATTACAAGAGTTGATCTACCACGAGATCGTAGAGGCTAAACCCTAGAAGCTAGCCTATGGTATGATTGTTGTTGTCCTACTGACTAAACCCTTCGGTTTATATAGACACCGGAGGGGGCTAGGGTTACACAGAGTCGGTTACAAGGGAGGAGATCTACGTATCCGTATTGCCAAGCTTGCCTTCCACGCCAAGGAGAGTCCCATCCGAACACGGGACGAAGTCTTCAATCTTGTATCTTCATAGTCCAACAGTTCGGCCAAAGCATATAATCCGGCTGTCCGAGGACCCCCTAATCCAGGACTCCCTCAGCCGACACGCGCGGGCATCTGCGGACGAGCTGCGTCCACAACGTTCCTGGTGAATAGAGGAAGAAGGAACTGGGGAGGTGGCCTGGTCCTGCACACGATGGCTCCTAAGGCCCGTCCGCTCAGTGACTTTTCCTCTCTTTTTTAACAGAGATAGAAATGGATTATTTAGGGTAACCAAAAGAGCTGAGAAAAAATGTGGGACTTAGACTATTGAAAAGTTTGCAGTTTTAGGCAGTGCCACAAAAAGTTTGGAGGCCAGAGGAATCCAAATAAATTAGCACTTTAAAGTGCTGAAATTGCATTGTAATAATTGCTATAGTCCATCTTAGCTCTTAGGTGATGTCGTTTTCCTTAACAATTAACTGTTATGGAATTTTGGCTAAATGATGAACTATTTTGCAGCAATGTTTGTGCAACTCCATATTTCACTTGCAAACTGAATTTGATTCAAAGTGGAATTTCAAATGATATTTGAATCAAATGTGATCAAGCACTGTTTAGCGAAATGATTAGCTTAATCACATAGGGTTACTGTAGCATGACACTGGGGGTGTTACAAATCTCCTCCACTACAAGAAATCTCGTCCTGAGATTTAAGTGTGGAAGTAAAGAGTAACTTCGGGAGAACTGACCCTTATAGGGTTAATTATCTGCTGAACAATTCAGGGAATGTGGCAGAAGTATCTCTCGAGTTGAAACTTAAGAAAACATCGAGAGCAAAATATGAAGGTACAATAGGAAGTTTCAAGCGGATGGACAAACGATCGATGCCTGAACAGAGTGTGGGAAGGGGGTTCAGAGCATCGAGAATAGATCATCTCTCAGATGGTGGCTCGTGACAACACACAAAGCCAAGAGCAAATGATACTTTGGAATAAAGGATATACAGGAGAGTCAGGTTCCGATCCTATGGAACTGTGGGTTATGGGCCCACCATGTGGTTCAAAAGTAGGAAGGACGCTGACATATTGCACGGTCATGGTAGCAAGGCATGTCAGAGGATAGGTTGTCTGTTATGTTGGCAATAACGTTGGTACCAAGGGCAAGGGATGAAGAGAACCATTTTCCTGCTCATTGAGACGAGGCGGACCAATAAGCAAAGTTCTCGTCCATCGGTGGTTACCGGAATGTCAACAGCAATAATAGCAGGGTCTTACTGAGAAATTGTACACCGAGGTGTTTACTGACAAATTGTACACCGAGGTGTTTACATAAGCAGGGAACTATTACTGCTTATATCATATTGATCAGAAAAAAGGTTAAACAAACCAATGGAAAGGAAAAGTATGATTATCAAATCAAACTGTCCAATGGAAAGGAATATGTGTTTACACATAAGAGTTGGGAGTATATCCTTCCCAATTGGAAAAGCGGAGCAGGATATACATGATAGGACAGCAAGTTCAAAAGCATTTAGATAATGGAGCAAGGGAAGAATCATGATATTACCCATACAACGGTGTGAGGATAATTGAACGAGAAACATTTTGTATTATGCTTCCGATGTCCTTGTTGATATTCGGAATACCACAGTCATGGCTCGATGCAGCAACCATATGGTGTCAAGTAAAGATTGGGTTCAAAGGTCTGTGTTGGCAGAAAGTCAAGATGTCATCGATGATATCACGGATCATCGAGGGGCAGGGATGGTATTTCTGGCCATGAATTCAGTTGACATCTCTGAAGAAGCCAAAGTGTTGACAGTGATCACGACAAATTTTGTCGAGAGACTCTATGAAGATGCCATCGGGTAGAAAAGGAAGGATGAAGTGAAAGGCTATGAGAACCACGGATTCGAAACAAGCTCGAAGTCAAGCTTGTTGTTCGAGGTTAAATGATAGGATGAGGAAGATCGACGTAAGCTTAGCTCATCGTTGAAAAATTTTGCTCCGGGAAGGACCGGGTAGCACAGTTAAAATTTAGGACGATAATGATGTAGCCAATCAGGCTAGGAATGATGTGACGGAGTATCACTTCAATTAAGAATTTACAAGAGGTAGTGCCATGACACAATATCCTCAAGATAACATGAGGCAATACTTGAAGGTAGATCAAATTAGAGGTTGGACAGGTGAAATGACTTGCGGGAGACAAGTATTTTAACTTGTCCGGGAAATGGAATTAAGGAGAAACTATGGTCGAAACCACGGTTATGAATGATCAAACCACCCATACAAGATGAACTTATAACAAGGGGTAATTATTTTTACGAGCAGCTTCCATGATAAGTTCTACATCGGGCCCATGGGCATGAACACAAAGGTTCAAGGTCGACTCCCACTTCTTCAATGCATAACCTTTCATTCACTCCTCATTTTCTAAGAATTTGTAGTGCGAAAGATTTATCTGGTGAAGCACCAGAAGAGTATGACTCACATCTCTTTCGAGTTCACACGGATTAGGGAAGGCATAGGTTCAACCCGTAGGGGTATCTTAGGAACATATACCATTAAGTTCCAGAGCACATAACATCAGCTCAATAGTAGAGCATGGTTGAAAATAAGTAGAGGATACAATTTATCAAAGGCATTATGTATCAGGGGAAGAACTCAAGGATTTGAGAATAGGTAGGAACGGTCAGATAATAATCCACCAAAGGATATGGCGGACCACAAAGAATCTGATGTGAGTATCAATGCTCAACCAGAAGAAGAAATAGTGCAAAGGCATCGGATTATAGAACTAGATGAATAATTTCAACGTTCAAGTTGAAGGGAACTAGGTGGACAATCAATTACAACATAATTGGCCGAGATCCAACTCATGTCCAAAATGACGTATTGAAAGCACAAGTGCTCCCTGGGTGATTTTGATAATTAATGACAACATATCTCTTGTTGGACTAATACTTTTACCTAGTATGTTTCAGACAAGTTCAACAAATTAAGTGGCATGGACTAAAGGATGTGGAACCCCTTCAAGATGCTAAGGACAAAGGATTGGCTCAAGCTTCAAGATCAAGACTCTACATTTTCTATTTTAGTGATCCAAGATCACATTGAGTCTATAGGAAAAGCCAATACTATCAAGAGGGGATGAGGTGTTGCTTAATGGCTTGCTTGCTCAAAGTGCTTAGTGATATGCTCCAAAACCCTCAACTACCTTCCCACATCCACATATGACCTAAACCAAAAGTCAAACTCGGCCCCACCGATTCTTTCTATCCGGTGCCACCGAGTTCAGATGTCATAGCCACTGCCACAAACCCTAGGCAAATCGGTTTCACCGATAGGGATCTCGGTCTCACCGAGATGGGATTGTAATCTCGCTATGTATGTCCATTACCAAAATCGGTCTCACTGAGATTGAGCAATCGGTACTACCGAGATTACAATGCAAACTTTCTGGTTAGCCTATTACCAAAATTGGTCCCACCGAGTTTGTGTAATCAGTCTCACCAAGTTTGCCTGACCAACTCTCTGGTTAGTCTATTACCAAAATCGGTCTCACCGAGTTTGTGTAATTGGTCTCACCGAGATTACGTTGTGCCCTAACCCTAACCATATCGGTCCTACCGAGTTGCATCTCAGTCTCACTGAAAATCCTAACGGTCACTAGGTTTGCTAAATCGGTCCGACCGAGTTTCTCAATTCGGTCTCACCGAGATTGGTAAATTGTGTGTAACGGTTAGTTTTTGTGTGGAGGTTATATATACCCCTCCACCCACTCTTCATTCGTGGAGAGAGCCATCAGAACATACCTACACTTCCAATACACATTTTCTGAGAGAGAACCACCTACTCATGTGTTGAGGCCAAGATATTCCATTCCCACCATATGGATCTTGATCTCTAGCCTTCCCCAAGTTGCTTTCCACTCAAATCTTCTTTCCACCAAATCCATATCCTGTGAGAGAGAGTTGAGTGTTGGGGAGACTATCATTTGAAGCACAAGAGCAAGGAGTTCATCATCAACACACCATTTGTTACTTCTTGGAGAGTGGTGTCTCCTAGATTGGCTAGGTGTCACTTGGGAGCCTCCGACAAGATTGTGGAGTTGAACCAAGGAGTTTGTAAGGGCAAGGAGATCGCCTACTTTGTGAAGATCTACCGCTAGTGAGGCAAGTCCTTCGTGGGCGATGGCCATGATGGGATAGACAAGGTTGCTTCTTTGTGGACCCTTCATGGGTGGAGCCCTCCGTGGACTCGCGCAACGGTTACCCTTCGTGGGTTGAAGTCTTCATTAACGTGGATGTACGATAGCACCACCTATCGGAACCACGACAAAAACATCCTTGTCTCCAATTGCGTTTGAATTCTCCAAACCCTTCCCCTTACATTCTTGCAAGTTGCATGCTTCACTTTCCGCTGCTCATATACTCTTTGCATGCTTGCTTGATATGTATTGTGTTTGTTAAACTTGTGCCAAAACTCCACTTCAACTTAAAGAAATTAAAAACTGCAACTTTTGGTACTTAGTGTCTAATCACCCCCCTCTAGACACCTCTTCTCGGTCCTTTCAATTGGTATCAGAGCTTTGGTCTCCATTGCCTTGGTTTAAACACCTTCGGAGGAAGATGGATGTGTCTACTTTGGGGAGTCTTAGACATAGAGTGCCTATTCTTGATGAAGAATATTTTCATGAGTGGAAAAATGAAATGCTTGAGATTTTCAATGAATATCACTTGAACAAGTACATTGCTAGCCCTTGTGCACCTCATATTGATCCCTTGCATCCCACACCCGAAGAGGATCTTGACATGATTCGCAATCTTAGAACCATCAATCTTATGATAAGAGGATTGCCCAAAAATTTGATTGCTAGTTTGTCTACTCTTGATTGTGCCTATACTATATGGAAATTTCTTAAGGAACGATTTCCAGATTATTCCTTGAAAAATTTAGACAAAATTCTCCATAAGTCTATTGCTTTGAGTAAGATGAATTCTAGTGATCCTAGCTTTGGTGATTGTCTATTTGAGCTTACCAATCTCATGCGTGCCATAGGAAATGTTGGGATCATTAGCGATATCATAACCAAAGCTATTAGAATTCATAAATGTGACCACCGTGATGATCATTTGTCTAATGAATTACCCTCTCTAGGAATTGATCAATCACAAAATGATGTTGAACATGGATACTATGATGAGGATGATGATAGTGACTATGATCTCGAAGATGCGATGAGACACTTTGGTCTTATGGTAAATCTTCGCGGCTACATGGCTGGAGGAAAGGAATGGGTCCTTGATAGTGGATGTACTGATCATATGACCGGAGATAAAGGCATGTTCCGTGAGCTTGCTAGAAACGACGGCCCTCGAAAGTATGTCACTTTTGGTGATAATTCAAAGGGTAAGGTGGTTGGCCTTGGTAAGGTGGCCATCTCACATGATAGCTCCATACAAAATGTCATGCTCGTTGAATCTCTTGGCTACAACTTACTTTCAGTATCTAGACTTGCTGATTTCGGGTTCAATGTCCTATTTACTGAAGTAGACTGCCAAGTGTTTCGTAGAGATAATCATAAAATGGTCTTTACCGGTATACATAGAGATCTTTACATTGTTGATTTCACTAAAAAGGCTCAACCTAGATCTTGCTTAATTGCTAAATCTTCTAAAGGTTGGTTGTGGCATAGAAGGCTAGGCCATGTGGGCATGTGAAACCTTGACAAACTCATTAAAGGAAATCATATCCTTGGCGTTAACGATATCATATTTGACAAGGATAGACTTTGTAGTGCTTGTCAAGCAGGGAAACAAGTTGGAGGAAGTCATCGCGCTAAGAACATCATGACCACAAGAAGACCACTCGAGCTACTTCACATGGATCTCTTTGGTCCAAATGCCTACAAGAGTCTCGGTGGTAACTCATTTGGTCTAGTCATAGTTGATGATTTTTCAAGATTTACGTGGGTGTTCTTTCTTGATGACAAATCGCAGGTCCAAAAGATCTTCAAAAACTTTGCTAGGAAGGCCCAAAATCAATTTGACGTGAAGATCAAGAAGGTTCGGAGCGACAACAGAACGGAGTTCAAGAACACAAATGTAGACACCTTTCTTGACGAAGAAGGGATTGCACATGAGTTCTCGGCTACGTACACACCTCAACAAAATGGAGTCGTTGAGAGGAAGAACCGGACTCATATCGAGATGGCAAGAACGATGCTTGATGAGTACAAGACGCCAAAACACTTTTGGGCAGAAGCAGTTGAAACAGCTTGTCATGCAACAAATCGCTTGTATCTTCACAAGCTACTCGGCAAGACGGCATACGAGCTCCTCACCGGTAACAAACCCCAAGTTGGATACTTTCGAGTATTCGGCTCAAAGTGCTACATTCTTGATAAGCATCGTCATTCTAAATTTGCTCCTAAGTCTCATGAAGGTTTCCTACTTGGTTATGGCTCAAACTCTCACACATACCGTGTCTACAACAATTTCACCCGAAAGGTTGAAGAAACGGTAGATGTGAAGTTTGATGAATCTAACGGCTCGCAAGTAGAGCAATTGCCAATTGATGTAGGAGACAAAGATCCCTCGGAAGCAATCCAAGACTTGTCTATTGGCAATATTCGTCCAACGGAGATGAAGGAGAGTACCTCGTCCGTCCAAGTGGAAGCTTCTACCTCATGACAAGGTGAACCAAGAGTTGATATGGAAGCATCCGCAAGTGGGACACACCAAGATGAAGAAAACGAGGAAGTGCACCAAGACGAACGTCAACAACCTCCTTCTCCACCACGACAAGAGAACGACAACGCTAACAATGAAGAAGGCCAAGAAGAAGAACCAGATGAAGAAGATGTTAAACCAAGACCCAAGCAAAAGCTTTCACGAGTTCGAGCAAGAATTTCTAAAGATCATCACGTGGAGCAAATCTACAATGATATCCAAACCAGGAGAATCACTCGCTCTAAAACTCGTTTGGCTAACTTTTGTGAACATTACTCATTCATCTGTAGCATTGAACCTATGAAGGTTGAAGAAGCATTGGAGGATCCGGACTGGATAAACGCTGTGCATGAAGAGCTACACAACTTTGAGAGAAATCAAGTGTGGACATTGGTCGAGAAGCCCGACAACAACCACAACATCATCGGTACCAAATGGGTGTTTCGCAACAAGCAAGATGAAGATGGCCAAGTTGTTCGCAACAAAGCACGTCTCGTCGCCCAAGGCTACACACAAGTCGAAGGTATGGACTATGGTGAGACATATGCTCTCGTTGCTAGACTTGAGTCCATTCGCATCTTACTTGCTTATGCTAATCACCATGATATCACTTTGTACCAAATGGACATTAAAAGTGCTTTTTTAAATGGTGAAATTGAGGAGGAAGTTTATGTTAAGCAACCTCCCGGCTTTGTCAATCCTAAGAAACCTAATCATGTCTACAAACTTCACAAAGCCTTTTATGGTCTTAAACAAGCTCCTAGAGCATGGTATAAATGCTTGACCAAGTTCCTTATTGAAAAAGGCTTTGAAATTGGAAAATAGATCTACTCTTTTTACTAAAAGGGTTAATGGAGAACTATTTGGATGCCAAATTTATGTCGATGATATTATATTTGGATCAACTAACCCTCATTTTAGTGAAAAGTTTGGGAAGCTAATGTCGGAGAAGTTTGAGATGTCTATGATGAGTGAACTCAAATTCTTTTTTGGTTTGCAAATCAAGCAAACTAAGGAAGGTACCTTTGTCTCTCAAACGAAGTACACCAAGGACTTATTCAAGAAGTTCAATATGCAAGAATGCAAAGGTATGACTACACCCATGCCTACTAGTGGACACCTTGATTTGACCAAAGATGGTGAACCGGTTGATCAAAAGGTTTATCGCTCTATGATTGGTTCATTATTATATCTATGTGCTTCATGTCCCGATATCATGCTAAGTGTGTGCATGTGTGCACGATATCAAGCTGCTCCTAAGCAATGTCATCTTAAGGCCGTGAAGAGGATAGTGAGATACTTAATACATACACCAAATTTTGGCATTTGGTATCCAAAGAGGGCTTCCTTTGATCTTGTTGGCTACTCCGACTCGGACTATGCCGGTGACAAGGTTGATAGAAAGTTCACTTCGGGTACTTGTCAATTCCTTGGTAGATCTCTTGTGTCTTGGTCTTCCAAGAAACAGAACTCGGTATCCTTATCCACCGCTGAAGCGGAATACATTTTCGTTGGTTCATGTTGTGCTCAATTACTTTGGATGACCCAAACTCTTAAAGATTATGGGATATATGTGAAACATGTTCCATTACTTTGTGACAATGAAAGTGCTATCAAGATTGCTCACAATCCCGTGCAACACTCTCGAACTAAGCATATTGAAGTTCGTCATCATTTAATTCGAGATCACGTTGCTAAGGGTGACATAAACCTTAAGCATGTTCGCACCAATAAGCAATTAGCGGATATATTTACTAAACCACTTGATGAGAAAGTGTTTTGCAGGTTAAGAGGTTAATTGAACATCATCGATGCTTCAAACTTGGAGTAGGAACTCCATTGGATACATGCAAGACTTGAGCTTACGACTAATCACTTGATATTTCTCCTATGATGATTATCTTATGTCTTGAAGCATCTTGCATGTTATCTAACCCTTGTAGGTACTTGGATGAATCTAATTCTATGAGATTGCAACTCACTCACATCTTGAGCAATCTCTACATCACCAAGTCTCTACACAATGGTGGTTGAAGACAATGAAGCACGAAACCTTTCAAACATATCCTTTGACAAATTCTATGTTGAGTTTCATGATTGTCATGTTGGATACACAAGTGCTCTTCCTTGCGAAAACTAACCCATGTAGGTAGATGAACTCAAAATCCAAAGGGTGCTCCCAACTCTTGACGGGCTACATCAACCTTGACCAACCCACACAAGTTCAACTACATGATCAAGATCAACACCGCCACCCAAGGTATGTTATTCCATCTTAGAGAAGCTTTACTCCAAGTCATGAGTCAAAGCAACTCGACAAGATGTGAATACATCAAGATACTTAAACGAAAAATGGTAACCCCATTTTGAGCTTAAACGATGAGTACGACCTATGATCAAGTGATCTCACTTGACTCCTAAGTCAATATACTCTAACGTAGGTGACTTTGTCACCGCCCAACTCTAGATGAAGTTCTCGTGTGTTCTTTTCTGTGTTCTTGCATTTGTCTCATGCATATTTGTTTCCCCTTCCAAAAAAACTTCGTCTAGATCTTTTAGTTTCTTTTCTTTGTTTTTTGTTCTGCATTTTCTACATCCAATTCATTGCAAATCTTTGTGAGGTCTTATTTGTCTAGTGAGCTGAGGTGACAAGTGTTTTTCTCTGTGATGAACTCGGTTCCAACGGTTTCATGTTTCCGGTCTAGCCGAAGATTTTCGGAGCAACCGAAGCATACAACTCGGTGACACCGATTTCACTACAGGAAAAACATTTTGCCATTTATTCCTGCTTTATTCTTGATCCAGCTCCACTCAATGAATCTTGTCCTCTCCAAGCATCACATTTACCTTAATGCTTTGTACTGTGATTCAAGGACCGAACCCATTCACAACAAATTCCAGAAGACCCTTCTTGGAAATTGATGTCAAAGGGGGAGAGAGAGATCACATCAAAGCTTAATCATATCTCTAGGGGGAGAGATCTCTAGGGGGAGGGAATACTCCAAGAAAGAGTAATCTTCAAGGATCCCAGATGCTTGATGTTTAAGAGGAGAGATGCCACATGTCTTCTTGGGGGAAAGACATGTTCATATGTGCTTATTTGCATTAGCTCTATTCATTTGTTTCTTTGAGCTCTGTTTTTCTGTTCCCTATCTTCTCCCAGTATCCCATGCTAGATTCAGGGGGAGCAAGACATCCAAGGGAAAGAAAATTCTTAAATTCATTGCATATCTTTCTCTTTGGGGACATGTCAATATCTATCGTGGTACTCTGTACTCACTCTACATGTCATCCCAGTCTTGGTACTCTTGTGGTTTCGTTTTTTTTTTTGCTCTAGCTAGTAGGTGCATCTGTGTTGTCTAACCTTGTTTACACAGCCTCATCCCATCCTAGCCAACTCAAGACCACAAGGTAAGTATATGCATCATAGTCATGCGTATGAGAAATTCTTGCTGATGTACATACTGTTTGCAAGAAGGACTCATGGGCATGAAGGTACATTTCCCATATTCATATCTTTTGCCCTGATGCATATAGCCAAGACACATGTAACACATTGCCTACTATGTCATGGTTATGCTCTCACATGCTTCTATATTCCATATTCACATGATTGCATACATGTAGGGGGAGCCTATGCTTGTTACATGTCTTTCCAAAGCTTTACTTGTTATTCTCTATATCTTTATCTAAAGCTTTGATGTATGTTACCATCAATTACCAAAAAGGGGGAGATTGAAAGCACAAGTGCTCCCTGGGTGATTTTGATAATTAATGACAACATATCTCTTGTTGGACTAATACTTTTACCTAGTATGTTTCAGACAAGTTCAACAAATTAAGTGGCATGGACTAAAGGATGTGGAACCCCTTCAAGATGCTAAGGACAAAGGATTGGCTCAAGCTTCAAGATCAAGACTCTACATTTTCTATTTTAGTGATCCAAGATCACATTGAGTCTATAGGAAAAGCCAATACTATCAAGAGGGGATGAGGTGTTGCTTAATGGCTTGCTTGCTCAAAGTGCTTAGTGATATGCTCCAAAACCCTCAACTACCTTCCCACATCCACATATGACCTAAACCAAAAGTCAAACTCGGCCCCACCGATTCTTTCTATCCGGCGCCACCGAGTTCAGATGTCATAACCACTGCCACAAACCCTAGGCAAATCGGTTTCACCGATAGGGATCTCGGTCTCACCGAGATGGGATTGTAATCTCTCTGTGTATGTCCATTACCAAAATCGGTCTCACCGAGATTGAGCAATCGGTACTACCGAGATTACAATGCAAACTTTCTGGTTAGCCTATTACCAAAATCGGTCCCACCGAGTTTGTGTAATCGGTCTCACCAAGTTTGCCTGACCAACTCTCTGGTTAGTCTATTACCAAAATCGGTCTCACCGAGTTTGTGTAATCGGTCTCACCGAGATTACGTTGTGCCCTAACCCTAACCATATCGGTCCTACCGAGTTGCATCTCAGTCTCACTGAAAATCCTAACGGTCACTAGGTTTGCTAAATCGGTCCGACCGAGTTTCTCAATTCGGTCTCACCGAGATTGGTAAATTGTGTGTAACGGTTAGTTTTTGTGTGGAGGTTATATATACCCCTCCACCCACTCTTCATTCGTGGAGAGAGCCATCAGAACATACCTACACTTCCAATACACATTTTCTGAGAGAGAACCACCTACTCATGTGTTGAGGCCAAGATATTCCATTCCCACCATATGAATCTTG
This sequence comes from Aegilops longissima, assembly GCA_021605205.1. NCBI lineage: Eukaryota > Viridiplantae > Streptophyta > Magnoliopsida > Poales > Poaceae > Aegilops > Aegilops longissima. Next base: position 257,251,189 of record CM038678.1, read on the forward strand.
ATATCTAGCCTTCCCCAAGTTTCTTTCCACTCAAATCTTCTTTCCACCAAATCCATATCCTGTGAGAGAGAGTTGAGTGTTGGGGAGACTATCATTTGAAGCACAAGAGCAAGGAGTTCATCATCAACACACCATTTGTTGCTTCTTGGAGAGTGGTGTCTCCTAGATTGGCTAGGTGTCACTTGGGAGCCTCCGACAAGATTGTGGAGTTGAACCAAGGAGTTTGTAAGGGCAAGGAGATCGCCTACTTTGTGAAGATCTACCGCTAGTGAGGCAAGTCCTTCGTGGGCGATGGCCATGATGGGAAAGACAAGGTTTCTTCTTCGTGGACCCTTCGTGGGTGGAGCCCTCCGTGGACTCGCGCAACCGTTACCCTTCGTGGGTTGAAGTCTCCATCAATGTGGATGTACGATAGCACCACCTATCGGAACCACGACAAAAACATCCGTGTCTCCAATTGCGTTTGAATTCTCCAAACCCTTCCCCTTACATTCTTGCAAGTTGCATGCTTTACTTTCCGCTACTCATATACTCTTTGCATGCTTGCTTGATATGTATTGTGTTTGTTAAACTTGTGCCAAAACTCCACTTCAACTTAAAGAAATTAAAAACTGCAACTTTTGGTACTTAGTGTCTAATCACCCCCCCTCTAGACACCTCTTCTCGATCCTTTCACGTATGATCAGGAAGGTCAAATTTCAGGGTTCGGCTGATGATTGCAAGGAACGCAACATATTAAATCAATAGGATCAGGATGACAATGACAAAGGATGTTAATGAATATTGCCAGACATATGGATTTAACCATAATGCAGACAGACAAGACTTTCGGGAGCACTAGGCTGCAGAGGATCTTCGGGAGATCGAATTGCATTCGAAGAATTTTGTGAGACATATGATCAACTGGGGATGAACGAATCCCTGATAAGTGTGAGGAATTATTCATAGGGGTATTCAGGCGGAAAAGGAGCTGCAAGGCAGCAAGCACAAAGGATTCTCGGAAAATCGCAAAGTATTTCAGGGTATCTTGTAGTAACAAGAGCAATTAGAAATGAAGGTATGGACGGCAAGTGTAAGTAGCTATCCATGGGGATTTATCTGTGGTAGGGAATTGCAACGGCGAAGGGCACAAGGGTCTTAGGAAAACATCGAAGAGTATCTTCGGAATCTTCTGGTGCACCAAGCAACCATCTAGAATGAGGGGCTCTCCGGGAGGAAGTAGTTACGAGAACCTAAGGTTAGAGTTAGTAAATCTTTAACCCGAATAGAAGAGAGATCAGAGTTGTTGGAAATATGCCCTAGAGGCAATAATAAAGTGGTTATTATTATATTTCCTTGTTCATGATAATTGTCCATTGTTCATGTTATAATTGTGTTATCCATAAATCGAATACATGTGTGAATACATAGACCACAACATGTACCTGGTGAGCCTCTAGTTGACTAGCTCGTTGATCAATAGATGGTTACGGTTTCCTGACCATGGACATTGGATGTCGTTGATAACGGGATCACATCATTAGGAGAATGATGTGATGGACAAGACCCAATCCTAAGCATAGCACAAGATCGTGTAGTTCGTCTGCTAAAGCTTTTCTAATGTCAAGTATCATTTCCTTAGACTATGAGATTGTGCAACTCCCGGATACCATAGGAATGCTTTGGGTGTGCCAAACGTCACAACATAACTGGGTGGCTATAAAGGTGCACTACGGGTATCTCTGAAAGTGTCTGTTGGGTTGGCACGAATCGAGACTAGGATTTGTCACTCCGTGTGATGGAGAGGTATCTCTGGGTCCACTCGGTAGGACATCATCATAATGAGCTCAAATGTGACCAAGGAGTTGATCACGGGATGATGTGTTACGAACGAGTAAAGAGACTTGCCGGTAACGAGATTGAACAAGGTATAGGGATACCAACGATCGAATCTCGGGCAAGTATCATACCGGTAGACAAAGGGAATTGTGTACGGGATTGATTGAATCCCCGACATCGTGGTTCATCCGATGAGATCATCGCGGAGCATGTGGGAGCCAACATGGGTATCCAGATCCCACTGTTGGTTATTGGCCGGAGAGATGTCTCGGTCATGTCTACATGCCTCCCGAACCCATAGGGTCTACACACTTAAGGTTCGATGACGCTAGGGTTATAGGGAAAGTTGTATGTGGTTACCGAATGTTGTCCGGAGTCCCGGATGAGATCCTGGACGTCACGCAGAGTTCCGGAATTGTCCGGAGGTGAAGATTTATATATGGGAAGTCATCATACGGTCACCAGAAGTGTTGGGGGTGTACGAGTATTGTACCGGGACCACCGAAGGGGTTCCGGGGGTCCATCGGGAGGGTCTACCTGCCCCGGATGGCCCTATGGGCTGTATGTGGAAGGTAACTAGCCCCTAAGTGGGCTGGGCGCCATCCCCCCTAGGGCCCATGTGCCTAAGGGGGGCACCCCCTTGGCTTGGGGGGCAAGCCCCCTCCCCTTGGCCGCCACCCCCCTCTAGATCTCATCTAGAGGGGCCGGCCCCCTTCCCCCTTCGCCCTATAAATAGAGGGGAGGAGGGAGGGCAGCCGCACCACATCCAAGGCGCAGCCCTCCCCCTCTCCAACACCTCCTCCTCCTTCTGCTGTGCTTGGCGAAGCCCTGCTGGAGTACCATGTTGCTCCAACACCACCACGCCGTCGTGCTGCTGCTGGAGTTGTCTTCCCCAACCTCTCCCTCTCTCCTTGCTGGATCAAGGCGTGGGAGACATCACCGGGCTGCACGTGTGTTGAACGCGGAGGCTCCGTTGTTCGGCGCTTAGATCGGAATCAACCGCGATCTGAATCGCTACGAGTACGACTCCTTCATCCGCGTTCTTGTAACACTTCCGTATCTCCATCTTCAAGGGTATGAAGATGCACTCCCCTCTCTCTCATTGCTAGTCTCTCCATAGATTGATCTTGGTGATGCATAGAAATTTTTTAATTTCTGCAACGATCCCCAATAGTGGCATCATGAGCTAGGTCTATGCGTAGTTTCTATGCACGAGTAGAACACAAGTTGTTGTGGGCGTCGATTTTGTTAACTTACTTGTCGTTACTAGGCTTATCTTGATTCGGCGGCATCGTGGGATGAGGCGGCCCGGACCGACCTTACACGTACGCTTACGTGAGACAGGTTCCACCGACTGACATGCACTAGTTGCATAAGGTGGCTAGCGGGTGTCTGTCTCTCCCACTTTAGTCAGATCGGATTCAATGAAAAGGTTCCTTATGAAGGGTAAATAGAAATTGGCATATCATGTTGTGGTTTTGGCGTAGGTAAGAAACGTTCTTGCTAGAAACCTATAGCGGCCATGTAAAAATTTGCAACAACAATTAGAGAACGTCTAACTTGTTCTTGCAGCATATGTCGTGTGATGTGATATGGCCAAAAGGATGTGATGAATGATATATGTGATGTATGAGATTGATCATGTTCTTGTAATAGGAATCACGACTTGCATGTCGATGAGTATGACAAATGGCAGGAGCCATAGGAGTTGTCTTAATTTATTGTATGACCTGCGTGTCAATGAAAATGCCATGTAATTACTTTACTTTATTGCTAATCGTTATCCATAGTAGTAGAAGTAATAGTTGGTGAGACAACTTCATGAAGACACGATGATGGAGATCATGGTGTCATGCCGGTGACGATGATAATAATGGCGCCCCGAAGATGGAGATCAAAAGGAGCAAAATGATATTGGCCATATCATGTCACTATTTGATTGCATGTGATGTTTATCATGTTTTTACATCTTATTTGCTTAGAACAACGGTAGCATAAATAAGATGATCCCTCTCTAAAATTTCAAGAAAGTGTTCCCCCTAACTATGCACCATTGCAAAGGTTCGTTGTTTCGAAGCACCACGTGATGATCGGGTGTGATAGATTCTAGCATTCGAATACAACGGGTGTAAGCCAGATTTACACAAGCAAAACACTTAGGTTGACTTGACGAGACTAGCATGTACAGACATGGCCTCGGAACATGAGAGACCGAAAGGTCGAACATGAGTCGTATAGTAGATATGATCAACATGGAGATGTTCACCGTTGATGACTAGTCCGTCTCACGTGATGATCGGACACGGCCTAGTCGATTCAGATCATGTATCACTCAGATGACTAGAGGGATGTCTATCTGCGTGGGAGTTCATTAAATAATTTGATTAGATTAACTTAATTGTCATGAACTTAGTCTAAATATCTTTACAATATGTCTTGTAGATCAAATGGCCCACGCTAATGTTGCCCTCAACTTCAACGCGTTACTAGAGAAAACTAAGCTGAAAGACGATGGTAGCAACTATACGGACTGGGTCCGTAACTTGAGGATCATCCTCATAGCTGCCAAAAAAGCATATGTCCTTGATGCACCGCTAGGTGAAGCACCTGTTTTCCCAGCAACTCAAGACGTTATGAACGCCTGGCAGTCACGTAGTGATGATTACTCCCTGGTTTAGTGCGGCATGCTTTACAGCTTAGAATCGGGGCTCCAAAAGTGTTTTGAGCAGCACGGAGCATATGAGATGTTCCAAGAGCTGAAGATGGTTTTCGAAGCTCATGCCCGAGTTGTGACACTCCAAAAATATTCTTTTGGTTTTCTTCAAAAAATTTGTTGGATTTGAAGGAGGTCTCCAAAACCCTTCCAAAAATCTCTCTCAAAAGCTTTTTCCCTTTGGCAAATATTTTTATTTTTACATCTCCTTCAACTCTGGTGTTTGATTTTTAAATTTTTTTCCCTGATTGCCCTCTTCTCAAGATTTCAAGAAAAATCCTTGGAGTTTATTTTCCTTTCAAAAAGAAACTCTAGGAGTTTTACATCCTCTCCAATATTTGAAACCATTCATGATTTTTTTTCATGCACCACATGGTAAAACCTTCCCAAAAATCTCTCCTTCCACTTTGGGCAATCCAAACATTCTGTCTCAACAAGCTCAACCATTTTCTGAATTTTATTTCAATTGTTTCTCCTCCCAAATCTTTTGTCTATTATTTTGAGCCTAGGTAATTTGCAAAGCAAGTACCTTAATGCATTTGAGTTTTGACCTCAAACCAACTCCCCTGGATAGTCCTTGGTACCCACAACCTAGATCAATCAAGATCCACTCCTCTTCTGTTCAAAAATTTCAAATTATAGTCTCTGCAAGTTTGGACCAGATTTGCCAAATTTGGTGAAATTCATATCTACACTTCTCCAAAAATTCCACAAATATTCAGGCAGCCTCTAGATGAAATGAGAGGGCCCTCCACCAAAAACCAGCTCAAGGAAAAATCCCTACATGCCTAGATCATTCTGTCGAACACCTTGCATGCATTGTTTCTGTTCATATTCAGTTAAGTTCAGAATTCAGTGTCGATCTTCGCCGTAATTTCAGTCACATGCTCACAGGCACTTGGCACGTTGCTCATGCCCTAGCCTGCTTGTCCGGAGCCTCACACGCGTGCTTAGCGCGTTCTGGCGTCGGTGGCACCACGACCGCTGCTTGCCGGCGTGTCTTCTTGGCGGCAGAACCACCGTGGCGGCCGACATGGAGCGAACGGCGGCATAACGCCGCTCAGCGCCACCCAAACCTCCTGGTAGCCCAGCGGGCTATTTCCTCGCCATGACGCGATGCAGCACTGTCGCCGTGGCACGGCAAGCACAGAGCGTGCTCCCGCGCCGATGGGCCCGTCGCCCCATTCCTCGAGCTCCCCTAAGCAACCTAACCCGACGCTGTTTAGCACCTAAACGGAACCAGGAACCCCACGACGACGCCAACCTCTGAACCTCCCGATCAACACCTGCACACCCGTAGAACTTCGCGGAGAACCTGTTTTCGGCAACCGCCTCACGGCCGGCTATAAATAGCACCCCGAGCTTGCTCTCGCCCGCACCCTCCACCACCTCTCTAGTCCTCGCCAAGCCCTGGAAGGGCCACGAGGAGCTCTTCTTCCTCGACTCGGCCGCTTCCTTCCGCCTCGGCCTCCACCGCGATTCACTCCGGTGAGGTCATCTCCGCGCCCTAACCTCGCCGATACCCTCTCATGCTATCACGAGTCTAACCCCTCCTCAATTCCACCTCCGCAGCTCTCCGACGAGGTCCACGACCACCCGAATCGCCGTCCACGGAGCAAGCATCGCCGCCGATGTGGTACTCGCCAACGACCACCACCACCTCCCACAGACGCGGATCGGCGCCTCAACACGGAGGTACTCTCCGATCTCCCCCTCGCCATGGATCGCCGCCGATGATCATGACTCTCGGCGCCGACGAGCCCCGACTCCCTCGCTTGAAATTTCAAACTGACGGGTGGGACCCGCCACAGCCTCTCTTTGATTTTTTGAACCGTTTTCTGAAAGCGTACTTTGGCAAATACGCTTCCACTCTGAACCGTTTTTCTGGACTTTTCTGCAAAGCCCCCTGGAAGTTTTCTGTTTCATTACAGATGGGTCCTTGGACTAAAACCCTTATAAACTTTTAACAGAAATGAATTTTTGAGTGATTCTTTTTCTATCCTCTTCAAATTTTTGTCTAGTTTTTTATCATATTTATTTGAAAAATATTTGGATCAACTTTCTCTACCCCACGGTATTTACGTTAGCGCGTGTATTTTTGTGTACCGTAGATGCCGAAGGAGGTGACGGAACCGCGAACTTCGCCGAGCTAGACCCCGACTACTCCGAACCAGGCAAGCAATGTTTGAACTTTTGATATGATGAGTGTTTGGGCATGTTTGCATTATTTTTGTATCATGGCACGTTCATGAGCATTTCGATGATAGTTTATCTCGTGAGCATTGAGGCAAATGAGCTCGGTAAATCCATGAGTTGTTGGAAACTTGTTGCATGGCCATGAGTTGGCATGAGTATGGGTAAGATGGCAGTGTTGTAGCATGCCAGGCTTATGCCATATCATTGACCCAAGTCGACATAAATCGGTCGATTCCGTCCGTCTTCCCTTCCGTACTACCACCTGCTTCCGCAAGGGATACGGCTTAGTAGGTTGCAAGCCACTTCTGGTACACACCAAATCGAGAGGCGGGATGAAGGTTCCATGGCCTGGATTAAAGCCTTTCATCCGTCAGGGGCATGGGTGTTTCGGTTGGGACCGAGAGGGGGCACCCTTAGAGCGCTGCGATATAAATTTGATCCCATGCTATTCGAGATTGTGATCTCCCCGTCTCAAAGTTTTTCTTAAACGCTGTCTAGGGTGATTCCTGGCAACGTGAGGTATGCTGGGTGTGTACTAGCTAGTTGTGTTTCCTCTGAAATACCGTAAACGGAACTAGTCCTTCGTGACTACGGAAATCCGTTGGCTGTGGACAAATTTTTGGTACAAACTCTGCAGAGTCAAAATTCTTGAATCCATCTTATTCATGTTCGAGTACCGTGTTCACCTTATTCATCAAATATCGCCTCGGTGATGGAGACTCCGATAACTACTTGAGTGTTAAATGTTTATTTCGGTGAATGGACTAACCCGCTTCTTGTCTTGTGATGAAGATTTTCCGAGAGGACTATATCTTGTCGCTATGAATAATGAATTATAAGCCCTTTCGCGATGTCGCCAGACGTCCGATCGCGGCATTGATGTTATTTATTTTCGTTATAAGCCCTTTCTGCGATGTCGCTCAGACGTCCGATCATGCATTGTTGTTATTTATTTTCATTATAAGCCCTTTCTGCGATGTCGCCGACGTCCGATCGTGGCATTGTTGTTATTTATTTTCATTATAAGCCCTTCCCGTGATGTCGCTCGACGTCCATCGCGCATTGTTATTATTTACTTTTATTATAAGCCCTTTACGTGATGTCGCCCGACGTCCATCATGCACGCATGTATTTTTATTTCAATATAATCCCTTTATGAGGTGTCGCCCAGACGCCCGACTGTGGCATGTTTTACTTATTTATTCACCCCTTCGAGGCGTCGCTTCAGACACTCGATTGGTTTTGAGTTTATCTTCTTTGGGTTTTCGAGCGGACTACCGCCGATTCCCTTTCTTATTTACTTTGCTATACTGATTAAATTGAGCCTTGTTAAAATTAATCATGACGCATACATGCATTCATTTGTTATATCTTTTGTCCGAACTGTCTTGCGAGTACTTTCAAAGTACTCACCTGGCTTGTTGATTTGGCCAGATGCTGACGAAGGCGATCTCATGGATGAAGAATTCGATAGCGAGTCCGATGCCTAGAGGAATCCCAGTCAGTCTCGTGCGACCCCTGGATTAGTCATTGTGATATATCCGCTTCCGCTATCCAAATAAAATTCATCGAGCCTCACCTAGACACTCGATGAGCCGCCAGTGCAGTAGACTTATTAACCACCCCACTGTGTTATTCCACCAACCACTCATATCTCGAGTCAGTAGTATTTCCACCCCACACCATTGTGTCATATCCGCCATCATGTATAATTAATGGCATGTTGTATTAATTGGTTGGGCATCTTCAGTCCGACCCTGTAATATTGTAATGCTACTGGCTTATTGTATCAAAGTTTTGTCTACCGGTATGAAGGGTTTTCCTCATATTGGACTTCATAGGTCGGTTGTTCAATAAATATTTTTATTGAAAAACCGGTCGTGACAAGCTTGATACCAGAGCCAGGCTGACTGTAGGAAGCCACTAGGTGCGATTGCTAATCGGTTATTAGCATAATAGAGTTGTTTATTATTTTCACAAATGTAGTCAATTTCTGACAGTCAGCATAAATTTATGATTTGACTACTCAGGATTTTTGCCTACTTTTGTAGATGGCTGGCAACGACTGCGAGTCGCAGATGTTCGCCAACATGCCCGATGGGTTCGCAAGCTTCTCTCCTTCATCGTCCAAGTCGCGATGGGGCCAGATGTGTGCCAGTCTTCTCTCTCTCTCAAAGACAAGGTCAATGACCGTCTAACCATGCACCAAGCCGCGGTGGAATTCAAGAGAGGGCGAGTTGAGCGTTACCGGTTCGTGGGGAGAGCCATGCCCACAGAGAAGCATGCACTGCAGATGGCAGCCCGTGAGGCGATAGCTCGTATCAGGGATATCCTTCCTTCAATGAAGACTCGTCGCTACCGCTACCTGCCATGTCACGTGCCGTATACCTGCCACTACGCGTTCTCTTGCCCCAGAGGAGAACGGGACGAAGCTTTTGAGATGCTTATCGAGTATCTCCGAGCTTTGGAGGCAGCCTTCGACAACCTGGTGGACGACTTTGTAGCTGCCTGCATGGACTCAGTCCATGGTTGTGCCGCCAACAGGAGGGAGCTCCTGCGTGCCGCACCGCCACTGAGTTTCGTCTCGTCATCAGCATCGTTTGCTCCTACTGCCCGCACCGCTACTCGTCGCCTACCTACCACGGAGGAGTTCAACCACGTCATTGCACCGACTCCGGTCGTTCTGCACCACCCCTCGTGCCCGCTCAGGTTCGAGATGTCCCACACAGGGCACCTGCTCCACCAACTCCGCGCAGCACCTCTCGTCTGGAGCCTATCTCCGAAGAGGAGGTTGAGTCCCCAGCCTCACTCGCCTCACCCTTGGCAGGCCAAGGAAATCCTTACCATCTTCGACTAAGCACGCTTAGCCATGCGATGTACCGACTTGTACGATATGCTTATATGTAAATAGGCTGTGAGAAGTAGCTTGTTTGCGCATCATGTAGGATCTGGAGAAGTGCACTAGACTAAATAACATGTCAGGATTATGTACGCATATCCTGAGTGATGTATTGTATAGTTGTATTGTATAATTACTGCTTGCGTGTAAGATATGTAATGGATAGTCCTTCTCCGTGCGCAAACGTGTATTATCTTGAAAAATCTTGGAGCATTTGCAACTTTTTGCATCTTCTAGAATTTATTGATTTTTGCGGCTCAATTTCTTTTCTTATGAGTGTTTCAAAATATATCCCCAGAGTGAACTATGTCTCGTCCTTGGACGCGCTCCATGCCAACTCCGACAGAGGAAAATTATGGCACACCCCCAGGCAACAATTTCACACAGGGACAGACAAGTCAGCAGGACAGTGAAACGGCACTTTCCCAAATGTGCCGTCTTTATGAACAAAGTTAGCAGCAACATCAGGAAATACTGAACCAAGTCATCAATATGGGAAATCACCGTGGACAGTATCAGCAGCAATCAAAATTATCTGAGCTACAGAAGACACGTCCCCAAACATTTTCTCACACTAACAAACCTCTTGAAGCCGAGGACTGGCTTCGAGACATGGAGAGAAAATTAATTATTGCCCAGTGTTCAGATCTTGAGAAAGTGCTTTATGCTCCGCACTATCTCACTCGAGCAGCCGCATCGTGGTGGGAAAATTTCCTACACATGCACCCCAACGAAACTAATATATCATGGGAGGAATTTAAAGAAGGTTTTCGTGGGGCACATATTCCTAAGAGTCTTATGAAGATCAAAAAGAGAGAATTTGATGACCTCAAGCAAAGAACAATGACAGTGTCAGAATACAACAGTCAGTTTACCTGCTGTCTCGCTTCGCCAACGAGGAGCGTATGTCGAAAACAAAAGATGGAGAAATTCCTAGACGGTCCGACACCCGCGCTTAAATGCCAATTGGTCGTACACACCTTTCCAGATTTTAAGACGCTGGTGGATAAGGCCATTACGTTGGAAAATGAGAGACGCAGCTTAGAAGATTTCCGCAAGCGGAAGAGGGACCAGACTAAACACACCTGCAACCACCGCAGCAAGACAAATGTTCAGAAAAACTGGACACCCAAACCCACGACAAGCGTCTCACGCCCAATCAAGAATTTCCATGCAAGGGACAAGGAGTTCACATACCGCCCAGGCGTTACCTGTTACGCTTGTGGAGAAGAAGGGCACTATGCCAAGCAGTGCCCCAAGCCAAGGAACTCGACCCCAAAGCCGAACAACGGAAGCAATAATTCAGCGCCAAAGCGCAACAATTTCAACCCAAATAACAACCATAGGAAGGGTCATCTGAACCACGTGACCAAAGAGGAAGCACAAAATGCCCCAGATATCATACTCGGTACGTTTCCTGTCAACACAATACCTGCCATGGTTTTGTTTGATTCTGGAGCTTCTCACTCATTCGTTTTGAAAAGTTTTGCTTTGCAAAATAATTTTTCGATGCTTCCCTTGGGAAAATCTATGATCGTCAAGTCCCCTGGAATTAAGCAAGTTACCCAGAATTATTGCCAGGGTGTGGTTATCGAGTTTGAAGGGTTAAAGTTTCACGCAAACCTTATCGTGTTGGAAAATAAAGGACTGGATGTCATCTTAGGGATGGATTGGTTAACCACCAACAAAGGTTTTATTGACTACTTCAACAGGACCGTAATTCTCACCCATCACCACGGGAAGACCATAAAAGTTTCAGCCAAGGAAAGAAAAATATCCCGGCAACCGAGATTGAACAAGGTGGATATTTCTGAATTGAGCAAGGTTCCAGTAGTGTGTGAATTTCCAGATGTATTCCCCGAAGAACTACCAGGCATGCCACCAGATCGAGAGATAGAATTCAGCATTGAGCTAGCACCCGGAACCGCTCCCATATACAAGAAACCATACAGGATGGCACCATCAGAATTGGTAGAACTGAAGAAGCAAATAAAGGAATTATTGGAAAAAGGGTACATTCGAGCCGCCTCACCACAGGGTTCACCAATTTTGTTTGCCAAAAGAAGGATGGAACACTGAGATTGTGCATAGACTATGGAGCGCTAAACATGGTCACAATCAAGAACAAATATCCGATGCCACGAATAAATGATTTATTCGATCAACTCGCTAAGGCCAAGGTGTTCTCAAAGATTGACTTGAGATCGGGATACCATCAACTGAAAGTGCGAACGAAGATATTCCCAAGATAGCTTTCACCTCGGATCTGGATTGTATGAGTTCACCGTAATGCCATTCGGACTAACAAACGCCTCGCATATTTTTTTCACCTCATGAACAAAGTATTCATGAAGTTTATGTAGCGACCCGACCTCGAGACGGTCAAGCCTACGTATTCTTGTGCCATCCACGGATCGGTATCTTTGGCACACAGTACATCAATGTATATATCAAAGTGCAATCACATGTATAAATAACGTAAAATGATATATACCTCATAATAATCAGCGGAAACAATCAAGCGGGTGTGGAGTCCCATCAACGCCATCGGCAGGTTGAGTGTAGACCGTAACCTCAGATCGTAACTCTTACTCGTCGAGGAAATATCGCAACATGATACGTTGCAGCCGTGTAGGTCAAGACATTGAATGTACCGCAAGATCACAATAAGATAAAGCAGATGATAAACTATACTATATGCGGTATGGCTTTGTGGCTCAGATCTGAGTTTTGTTTGCGTAAAAGCTAGTTTTATTTTACCTACATCAAAGGAATAATGAAGTCTGTACTATGGAGTTTTTCTGTCATGACATGGTTCCGCCAACCGATGTCTCATAGCCCAAATCATCATAAGTTGCCCACAATTAAGTTATCAATCCGGTGTTGAGAGTTCCAGATAGATCCAGTCCAGAGGCTCAAATTGTCCGTGAATCGGGACACGGCTAATCGATTAGGTTATAACCCTCTGCAGAGGTTTGTACACTTTACCCGCAAGATTCGATCCCTCTCTTTACGCTCTCGCACTTCAGAATGTTTGAGAACAAGATGACCAAACATGGTCTTCCAAAGAGTTCCTCGACCACCGTCCGTACTCAACCCATCCTACCGTAGTTCTACATCTGCTAGTACCGCCCCAGCCAGAGTCACAACTAAGGTCAACCAAGCCAGAGCCCATAATGACTTGCGGTTGCACAGTAAGCTTCCGGCATGAAGTATTCTTCCGTCTCTTTGAGTCTGGGTGAAGCTTTCCGCAAGATGTCATGGCGCTTCTCCATGCATCCCGCCAACCACTGGGTTCTCCAGGTGCCCGTCAACCGCCCTTCACCCAAAGAGTGTGTATTGAAATCCTGTCTCGAGTCTTGAAGTCTTGAGGTCTTGAAGATGCAGTCCTTGCAGATTCCATCATGGAGTTGTCGTCATTGACGAGAATCCTCCATTCTCACACCACTCCCGAGCACTCATACCAAACCCCGTCTACTATAGCGTAGCATTAAAATAAAATATCGTCCCGGGCTTGGTAACAGGGGGAAGGGTTCCTACCTCATGCATACTACTCAACTACAAGGATTCAATAACACTACTGAGGGGTGGTTGCAAAGATGTCACTAAATGCAATAAAACATAGGTATGAAAGCATGGTCAAAGTGAACTTGCCTGGTGATGTTGACGAAGAAGAATTATCGTTCTCAAGAAATAACTTGATAGACTACTCGTCACTCTCGATGAAATCTATATAACAAACATATCATTCACATAAGCACTCACACTAACAATCAAAACAAAAGAGAGAGCGAATAAGAATCCGAAGGAACTTCAAATAAAACTAGGGAGTCTTCTTCTACAACATTCACAAAAATAGTTTTGTCTAACGGAAAATAAAACACTAAAATAACAGAGAATAAAATATAAATTTAGTTAAGACAAAGAAAAAAAATAAAGTATTTTTTTCATAAAGCTATTTTGAAAGTATTTTCAATTGGGAGTTAAAACAGTAGAGAAATCCATTGCAAGTTATTAGCTTAACTTGAATTGATTTCACGATAACAAAATAAAAATAAATATAAAAACTTGTTGAACACCTACTGTTTAACTAATAGAAACCAAACATAAACTTTCTGAAATATAAAATAAAATAATTTAAAACAACTATAGAAAAAGAAGTAGCTATAATTCAATAGAACTAAAACAGAATTTGTTTTACATGAAACAATAAGCTAAAATACTCAAACAATTTTGAAGTTTTTACCACTGGTAAATATGATCACTAGTGATCAGTAGAAAAAGAATCAAATAAAAATCTATTTTTAAACTCCCGAATAAGCAAAACAAGCTTTAATTCAAATCTGATCTAACTCAATTTTATAAATCCAAACATAGACAAATTATATATTTTTGGAAACTACAAGAAAATTGTGATCTAACGCAAAAAGAATCAGCATCATTGGACTTCTAGATCAAAATTTATAAGCTAAACAAGAACGGAACTAAATCTGTTACGGGAATAAATCTGAAAACGAAAACGGAGTTACCTGTACGTGAGGCAGAGATGGCAGGAAGGAGATGGCGATGTGGAGGGCTGCTCCGGCGAGGGGGCGAGGTCGCCAAGCGAGGGTGGGGTGGCGGAGGAGGGGTCGGGCGCTGGGGAGGTGGCGCTGGGCGATGGGAGGTTCCAGGAGAGCTCCCGGTGAGCGTTCTAGGCAGGAAAAGGAGGACGGTGGCGAGAAGGCTACGGGCAGGAGGGGCGTGGTGATGGGAAAATGGAACGAGGAGAGGGAGGGGTTTTATAGGCGGTCTCGGGAGGCGCTGGGATGGAAAGACGAGGGATATCGGGAAGGTGGAGATTTCTGTCTCCATGGACATGGAAAGCTTCTGTAACGTGAGAGGAAACAGAGGAAGGAGATGATCTCTTGTTGGGCTAGAATAGGAAAGTGCTTAATGGGCCAGCAGGTTTTTCCTAATAAAACGATTCCATTCCTATTTTTAAAATTAGGAAACTAAAACAATAAAAGGAAATCAAATCATTTCGAATAAAGAGTTTTATATACTAAAATTATCAGAAAAATAAAATGTAGATGATGAGCATTATTCCACGGCCAAAATAAAAACTTAAAAAAATGTTTTCAGAAAATCCCTAAAGGCTTTATTTCTTTTTGCAAATAATTTTTAAATAAAAACTTTGGTTTTCTTGGCTCAAATATTTTCAAAATGCCCTGATTTTGGAGGGTCATTTTCCTCCGCTCTTTCTTGCTTGCAAGAATTTATTTTCGGTATTTCTCGGGAAGAAAAATAGAGAAGCAAGTGCAAATATTTGAAAGAATTAAATTGCAAAACTCCGCTCAAATTCTTTATAGTTGAAGAAGTCATGTCATCTTCTCTCATTGATTTTAATAGGATGAATTTGAATTTACGGAGAAGGGAAAGTCATTTTATTCCCTCTCTTTCAAAAGTTTTTGAAAAGGTTCAAATTTCACTCAAGTTTAATTCACTCAAGCAAACAAACAAACAATTCAATTAATTATATTAACATTCCAAAATTTGGGATGTTACAGTTTATGGATAAGTTTGTTGTGGTATTTATCGATGATATTCTGGTATACTCCAAAACACCGTAAGAGCACGTTGAACATCTCCGGATTGTACTAGGAGAACTCAGAAACATCGGTTATACGCTAAATTCAGCAAGTGTGAATTTTGGCTAAAGCAAGTAGGTTTTCTGGGCCACGTACTGACCCAAGAAGGTATCGCTGTAGACCCGAAAAAGTCAAGGCCGTACTTGGCTGGAAGCCACCAGCCAGCGTGACGGATGTACGAAGTTTCTTGGGTATGGCAGGATACTACCGGAGATTTATTGAAGGATTCTCCACCATAGCAAAGCCAATGACGCAACTACTCAAGAAAGACAGAAGTTTGAATGGACGGAAGCTTGCGAGAAAAGTTTCCAAGAACTAAAGAGGAAACCGACGACAAAGACCGATATTAATTGTGCGGATATACACAAAAATTTTGAGGCATTTTGTGACGCATCCCGAAAGGGCCTCGGGTGCGTATTAATGCAAGAAGGCAAGGTTGTCGCATATGTTTCCAGACAGCTTCACAAGCATGAGGAAAATTATCCTACTCATGACCTGGAATTAGCAGCAGTCATTCATGCACTCAAGGAATGGAGACACTTCTTACTTGGTAATCGATGTGAAATATACACGGACCACAAAAGCCTCAAGTATATTTTCACACAACCAGAACTGAATTTACGGCAGCGATGCTGGTTGGAATTAGTAAAGGATTATGATGTTGGAATCCACTACCACCCGGGCAAAGCAAATGTTGTAGCAGATGCTCTGAGTCGGAACCCCAGTCCGGACAACGACAGCATGCCAAACTTGAGACCTGAATTCCAGCAGGAATTTGCTAAGCTCAATCTGATGGTAGTTACCGAAGGCAGTGTGTCGAACTTAGAGTTACAGCCTACCCTGATAGAGAAGGTTAAAGAGGCTCAACGTGGGCACCCCAAAGATTGAAGGCATAAAGCGGAAGATGAAGTTGGGCAAGGCCTCGAAATTCGTTATTGATGAGCAAGGAATATTGTGGTACGGGAATAGGCTTTATGTGCCAAATATCCATGACCTTAAACAGCAAATCATGGCTGAAGGCCACACCGCTCCATATTCAATCCACCACGGAGGAACAAAATGTACAAAGATCTTCAGAAACATTTTGGTGGCATGGTATAAAAAGAGACAGCCACGTTTATTGCATGTTGTGACTCTTGTCAACGCATCAAGGCCGAGCACCAGAAACCGGACGGACTATTGCAACCAAATAAGATACCCGAGTGGAAATGGGACGAGATTGGAATGGATTTTATTGTTGGACTACCTCGGTCACGACACGGACATGATGCCATATGGGTCATCACCGATAGATCGACTAAAGTAGCACACTTCATCCCGTGAAGACAACACACACCACTCGAAGCTTGCTAGGCTCTACCTTTCCCGTGTCGCTTGCTTACATGGAGTCCCAAAGAAAATAATCTCGGACAGGGCACTCAATTCGTCTCCGATTTTGGGATCACTTACAACAAGCTCGGGAACTCAGTGGCATTCAAGATCGCATACCATCCCAGCATGGATGGGCGACCGAGCGAGTAAACCAGATTCTAGAAGATATGTTTGAGAGCATGTGTCCTCACCTATGGGACCAGTTGGGAAGAGAGCTTACCATACGCAGAATTCGCATATAACAACAGCTACCATCCAGCTGCAAATGGCACCATTTGAAGCTCAGACAGACGAAGATGTCGTACCCGCTAAATTGGTCGGAAACCGGAGGCAGTCATATCTTCGCCCGAGCTGCTCAAAGAGGCTGAAGATAAAGTCAAGGTAATTAAGGACCGACTCAAGACAGCCCAAAGTCGACAAAAGAGTTACTATGATCAGAAGCATCGCGGAGTCCATTTTGAACCCGGTGAATTTGTGTACCTACAAGTATCTCCCATGAGGGGCTTGCATCGATTCAAGATTAAAGGGAAGCTAGCACCAAGATTCATCGGACCTTTCTGCATAGTAGCACGAAGAGGCACGGTGGACTACCAGCTAGACTTACCCGAAGAATTATCCGACATCCACGACGTATTCCACGTCTCCCAATTGAGGAAGTGCGTAAGCAACCCAGAGAAACAAGTACCCCATAAAAACATTGACGTGCAGCCATACCTTACATATCGAGAGCACCCAATAAAAATCTTAGAAGAGTCTGAAAGGAGGGCCCGACGGAAAACCATCAAGTTCTTCAAAGTTCAGTGGAGCAACCACACCGAGAATGAAGCCACTTGGGAAAGAGAGGATTTCCTTCGGACAGAGCACCCAAAATTATTTGAGGATCAGCTGGAATCTCGGGGACGAGATTTTTCCTAAGGGGGTAGGTGTTGTGACACTCCAAAAATATTCTTTTGGTTTTCTTCAAAAAAAATTTGGATTTGAAGGAGGTCTCCAAAACCCTTCCAAAAATCTCTCTCAAAAGCTTTTTCCCTTTGGCAAATATTTTTATTTTTACATCTCCTTACCCTCTGGTGTTTGGTTTTTAAATTTTTTTCCCTGATTGCCCTCTTCTCAAGATTTCAAGAAAAATCCTTGGAGTTTATTTTCCTTTCAAAAAGAAACTCTAGGAGTTTTACATCCTCTCCAATATTTGAAACCATTCATGATTTTTTTTCATGCACCACATGGTAAAACCTTCCCAAAAATCTCTCCTTCCACTTTGGGCAATCCAAACATTCTGTCTCAACAAGCTCAACCATTTTCTGAATTTTATTTCAATTGTTTCTCCTCCCAAATCTTTTCTGTCTATTATTTTGAGCCTAGGTAATTTGCAAAGCAAGTACCTTAATGCATTTGAGTTTTGACCTCAAACCAACTCCCCTGGATAGTACTTGGTACCCACAACCTAGATCAATCAAGATCCACTTCTGTTCTGTTCAAAAATTTCAAATTATAGTCTCTGCAAGTTTGGACCAGATTTGCCAAATTTGGTGAAATTCATATCTACACTTCTCCAAAAATTCCACAAATATTCAGGCAGCCTCTAGATGAAATGAGAGGGGCCTCCACCAAAAACCAGCTCAAGGAAAAATCCCTACATGCCTAGATCATTCTGTCGAACACCTTGCATGCACTGTTTCTGTTCATATTCAGTTAAGTTCAGAATTCAGGTCGATCTTCGTCGAAATTTCAGTCACATGCTCACAGTGCACTTGGCACGTTGCTCGCGACCTAGCCTGCTTGTCCGGAGCCTCACACGCGTGCTTGGCGCGTTCTGGCGTCGGTGGCACCACGCGCTTCTTGGCGCGTGTCTTCTTGCGGCAGAACCACCGTGGCGGCCGACAGGGGAGCGAACGGCGATAACGCCGTTCAGCGCCGCCAAACCTCCTGGTAGCCCAGCGTGGCTATTTCGCTGCCAGCAAGACGCATGCAGCACCGTCGCCGCTGGCACGCCAAGCACAGAGCGCGTTCTCCCTACGACGGGGGCCCGCGCCGCCCGTTCCGTCGAGCTCCCCTAAGCAACCTAACCCCGACGCTTTAGCACCTAAACGGAACCAGGAACCCCACGACGACGCCAACCTCTGAACCTCCCGATCAACACCTCGCACCGCCAGAACTTCGCCGGAGAACCCGTTCTCGGCAACCGCCTCAGCCGGCTATAAATAGCACCCCGAGCTTGCTCTCGCCCCGCACCCTCCACCACCTCTCTAGTCCTCGCCAAGCCCTGGAAGGGCCACGAGGAGCTCTTCTTCCTCGACTCGGCCGCTTCCTTCCGCCTCGGCCTCCACCGCGATTCACTCCGTGAGGTCATCTCCGCGCCCTAACCTCGTCAGATACCCTCTCATGCTATCACGAGTCTAACCCCCTCCTCAATTCCACCTCCGCAGCTCTCTCCGACGAGGTCCACAACCACCCGAATCGCCGTCCGCCGGAGCAAGCGTCGCCGCCGACGTGGTACTCGCCGGCGATCACCGCCACCTCCCACAGACGCGGAATGGCGCCCTGAACACGGAGGTACACTCCGATCTCCCTGCCTCGCCGTGGATCGCCGGCGACGACTCATGCGGACTCTCGGCGCCGACGAGCCCCGACTCCTCGCTTGAAATTTCAAACTGACGGGTGGGACCCGCCCGTCAGCCTCTCTTTGTTTTTTTTTGAACCGTTTTCAAAGCGTGCTTTGGCAAATACGCCCACTGAACTGCTTTTCTGGACTTTTCGCAAAGCCCCATGGAAGTTTTCTGTTTCATTATAGATGGGTCCTTGGACTAAAACCCTTATAACTTTTTAATGAAAGGAATTTTTGAGTGATTTTTTCTGTCCTCTTCAAATTTTGTCTAGTTTTTATCATATTTATTTGAAAAATATTTGTATCAACTTTCTGTACCCCACGGTATTTACGTTAGCGCGTGTATTTTTGTGTACCGTAGATACCAAGGAGGTGACGGAACCGCGAACTTCATGAGCTAGACCCGACTACTCTGAATCGTGCAAGCAATGTTTGAACTTTTGATATGATGAGTGTTTGGGCATGTTTGCATTATTTTTGTATCATGGCACATTCATGAGCATTTCGATGATAGTTTATCTCGTGAGCATTGAGGCAAATGAGCTCGGTAAATCCATGAGTTGTTGGAAACTTGTTGCATGGCCATGAGTTGGCATGAGTATGGGTAAGATGGCGGTGTTGTAGCATGCCGTGCTTATGCCATATCGTTGACCCAAAGGTCGAGATAAATCGGTCGATTCCCGTCCGCCTTCCCTTCCGTATTACCACCTGCTTCCCGCAAGGGATACGGCTTAGTAGGTTGCAAACCACTTCTGGTACACACCAAATTGAGAGGCGGGATGAAGGTTCCATGGCCTGGATTAAAGCCTTTCATCCGGTCAGGGGCATGGGTGTTTCGGTTGGGACCGAGAGGGGCACCCTTAGAGCGTCGCGATATAAATTTGATCCCATGCTATTCGAGATTGTGATCTCCCCGTCTCAAAGTTTTTCTTAAACGCTGTCTAGGGTGATTCCTGGCCTCTGAAATACCGTAAACGGAACTAGTCCTTCGTGACTACGGAAATCCGTTGGCTGTGGACAAATTTTTGGTACAAACTCTGCAGAGTCAAAATTCTTGAATCCATCTTATTCATGTCCGAGTACCGTGTTCAACTTATTCTGTCAAATATCAGTCTCGGTGACGGAGACTCCCGATAACTACTTGAGTGTTAAATGTTTATTTCCGTGAATGGACTAACCTGCTTCTCGTCTTGTGATGAAGATTTTCCGTGAGCACTATATCTTGTCGCTTATGAATAATGAATTATAAGCCCTTTCGCAATGTCGCTCGAGACGTCCGATGCGCATTGATGTTATTTATTTTCGTTATAAGCCCTTTCTGCGATGTCGCTCGACGTCCGATCGCGGCATTGTTGTTATTTATTTTCATTATAAGCCCTTTCGCGATGTCGCTCGACGTCCGATCGCGGCATTGTTGTTATTTATTTTCATTATAAGCCCTTTCGCAATGTCGCCGACGTCCGATCATGCATTGCATTGTTGTTATTTATTTTCATTATAAGCCCTTTTGTGATGTCGCCGACGTCCGACTACGGCATTGTTATTATTTACTTTTATTATAAGCCCTTTCTGTGATGTCGCTCCGACGTCCGACTGCGGCACGCATGTATTTTTATTTCAATATAAGCCCTTTATGAGGTGTCGCCCAGACGCCCGACTGTGGCATGTTTTACTTATTTATTCACCCCTTCGAGGTGTCGCTTCAGACACTCGATCGGTTTCGAGTTTATCTTCTTTGGGTTTTCGAGCGGACTACCGCCGATTCCCTTTCTTATTTACTTTGCTATACTGATTAAATTGAGCCTTGTTAAAATTAATCATGACGCATACATGCATTCATTTGTTATATCTTTTGTCCGAACTGTCTTGCGAGTACTTTCAAAGTACTCACCTGGCTTGTTGATTTGGCCAGATGCTGACGAAGGCGATCTCATGGATGAAGAATTCGATGGCGAGTCCGACGCCTAGAGGAATCCCAGTCAGTCTCGTGCGACCCCTGGATTAGTCATTGTGATATATCCGCTTCCGCTATCCAAATAAAATTCATCGAGCCTCACCTAGACGCTCGATGAGCCGCCAGTGTTGTAGACTTATTAACCACCCCACTGTGTTATTCCACCAACCACTTATATCTCGAGTCAGTAGTATTTCCACCCCACACCATTGTGTCATATCCGCCATCATGTATAATTAATGGTGTGTTGTAATAATTGGTTGGGCATCTTCAGTCCGACCCTGTAATATTGTAATGCTACTGGCTTATTGTATCAAAGTTTTGTCTACCGGTATGAAGGATTTTCCTCATATTGGACTCCATAGGTCGGTTGTTCAATAAATATTTTTATTGAAAAACCGGTCGTGACACGAGTCGAGAGATATGAAGTCTCCGACAAGTTCTACAGTTGTAAGATGGAGGAGAATAGTTCTGTCAGCGAGCACATACTCAAAATGTCTGGGTTGCACAATCGCTTGTCTCAGCTAGGAGTTAATCTCCCGGATGACGCGGTCATTGACAGAATCCTTCAGTCGCTTCCACCTAGCTACAAGAGCTTTGTGATGAATTTCGATATGCATGGGATGGAGAAAACCATTCCTGAGGTATATTCAATGCTGAAATCAGCGGAGGTGGAGATCAGAAAGGAACATCAAGTGTTGATGGTCAATAAAACCACTAGTTTCAAGAAAGGCAAGGGTAAGAATAACTACAAGAAGGACGGCAAGGGAGTTGCCGCGTCCGGTAAGCCAGTTGCCGGGAAGAAGCCAAAGCATGGACCCAAGCCTGAGACTGAGTGCTTTTATTGCATGGGAAACGCTCACTGGAAGCGGAACTGTCCCAAGTACTTAGCGGATAAGAAGGCCGGCAATACCAAAGGTATATATGATATACATGTTATTGATGTGTACCTTACCGGCACTCGTAGTAGCTCCTGTGTATTTGATACCGGTGCGGTTGCTCATATTTGTAACTCAAAACAGGAGCTGCGGAATAAGCGAAGACTGGCAAATGACGAGGTGACGATGCGCGTCGGGAATGGTTCCAAGATTTATGTGATCGCCGCCGGCACGCTACCTCTACATTTTGAGCATGAACATTGTATCTGGATCTCGCTTAATGCGAGATGGCTACTCATTTAAATCTGAGAATAATGGTTGTTCTATTTATATGAGAGATATGTTTTATGGTCATGCCTCGCTGGTCAATGGTTTATTCTTGTTGAATCTCGAACGTGATGTTACACATATTCATAGTGTGAATGCCTAAAGATGTAAGGTTGATAATGATAGTCCCACATACTTGTGACATTGCCGCCTTGGTCACATTGGTGTCAAACGGATGAAGAAACTCCATGCAGATGGACTTTTGGAGTCTCTTGATAATGAATCATTTGACACGTGCGAACCATGCCTGATGGGCAAAATGACCAAGACTTCGTTCTCCGGAACAATGGAGCGAGCAACCAACTTATTGGAAATCATACATACTGATGTGTGCGGTCCAATGAGCGTTGAGGCTCGCGGTGGTTATCGTTGTGTTCTCACCCTCACTGATGACTTAAGTAGATATGGGTATGTCTACTTAATGAAACACAAGTCTGAGACCTTTGAAAAGTTCATGGAATTTCAGAGTGAGGTTGAGAATCAACGTGACAGGAAAATAAATTTCTTACGATCAGATCGTGGAGGGGAATATTTGAGTCACGAATTTGGCACGCACTTAAGGAAATGTGGAATTGTTTCACAACTCACGCCGCCTGGAGCACCTCAGCATAATGGTGTGTTCGAACGTCGTAATCGCACTCTATTAGATATGGTGCGATCTATGATGTCTCTTACTGATCTACCGCTATCATTTTGGGGTTATGCTTTAGAGACTGTCGCATTCACTTTAAATATGGCTCCGTCGAAATCCATTGAGACGACACCGTATGAATTATGGTTTGGGAAGAAACCTAAGCTGTTGTTTCTGAAAGTTTGGGGATGCGATGCTTATGTCAAGAAACTTCAACCTGAAAAGCTCGAACCCAAATCGAAAAAATGCGTCTTCATAGGATACCCTAAGGAAACTATTGGGTATACCTTCTACCTCAGATCCGAAGGCAAGATCTTTGTTGCCAAGAATGGATCCTTTCTAGAGAAAGAGTTTCTCTCGAAAGAAGTAAGTGGGAGGAAAGTAGAACTTGATGAGGTATTGCCTCTTGAACCGGAGAGTAGCGCAGCTCAGGAAGATGTTTCTATGGTCCCTGCACCGACTAGAGAGGAAGTTAATGATGATGATCATGAAACTTCGGATCAAGTTGCTACTAAACTTCGTAGGTCCACAAGGACATGTTCCACACCAGAGTGGTACGGCAACCCTGTCCTGAAAATCATGTTGTTAGACAATGGTGAACCTTCGAACTATGAAGAAGCGATGGCGGGCCCGGATTCCAACAAATGGCTTGAAGCCATGAAATCCGAGATAGGATCCATGTATGAAAACGAAGTATGGACTTTGACAGACTTGCCCAATGATCGGTGAGCCATAGAGAACAAATGGATCTTTAAGAAGAAGACAGACGCCGATGGTAATATGACCATCTATAAGGCTTGACTTGTCGCTCAAAGGGTTGACTACGATGAGACTTT
Organism: Aegilops longissima; assembly: GCA_021605205.1. NCBI lineage: Eukaryota > Viridiplantae > Streptophyta > Magnoliopsida > Poales > Poaceae > Aegilops > Aegilops longissima. The sequence continues at coordinate 257,275,047 of CM038678.1, forward strand.
CTCACCCGTAGCGAAGCTGAAGTCTGTCTGAATCATGTTAGCAATTGCCGCATTCTATGATTATGAGATATGGCAAATGGACGTCAAAACGGCATTCTTTAATGGTTTCCTTAAGGAAGAATTGTATATGATGCAGCCAGAAGGTTTTGTCGATCCTAAGAATGCTGACAAGGTATGCAAGCTCCAGCGCTCAATCTATGGGCTGGTGCAAGCATCTCGGAGTTGGAACATTTGCTTTGATGAGATGACCAAAGCGTTTTGGTTTACACATACTTATGGAGAAGCTTGTGTTTACAAGAAAGTGAGTGGGAGCTCTGTAGCATTTCTCATATTATATGTGGATGACATACTATTGATGGGAAATGATATAGAATTCTTGGAAAGTATAAAGGCCTACTTGAATAAGTGTTTTTCAATGAAGGACCTTGGAGAAGCTGCTTACATATTAGGCATCAAGATCTATAGAGATAGATCGAGACGCCTCATTGGTCTTTCGCAAAGCACATACCTTGACAAGATATTGAAAAAGTTCAATATGGATCAGTCCAAGAAGGGGTTCTTGCATGTATTGCAAGGTGTGAGATTGAGCACGGCTCAATACCCGACCATGGTAGAAGATAGAGAAAAGATGAGTGTCATCCTCTATGCCTCAGCCATAGGGTCTATTATGTATGCCATGCTGTGTACCAGACCTGATGTGAATCTTGCCGTAAGTTTGGTAGGAAGGTACCAAAGTAATCCCAGCATGGAACACTAGACAGCGGTCAAGAATATCCTGAAGTACCTGAAAAGGACTAAGGATATGTTTCTCATTTATGGAGGTGACGAAGAGCTCATCGTAAAGGGTTACGTCGATGCTAGCTTCGACACAGATCTGGATGACTCCAAGTCGCAAACCGGATACGTGTATATTTTGATGGAGGGGCAGTTAGCTGGTGCAGTTGCAAGCAAATCGTCGTGGCGGGATCTACATGTGAAGCGGAGTACATAGCAGCCTCGGAGGCAGCAGAGGAAGCAGTCTGGATAAAGGAGTTCATCACCGACCTAGGAGTTATTCCCAATGCGACAACACTGGAGCTATTGCCCTTCAAGTCGCATATAGCAGATCTCAAGAGAGGTTTCACTGAAATTTCAGCATTCTTCTTCAGTATAGCTTCGGTATTTTCTTTCGTCTTAGTGCAAAATTGCGTAATACGTAATTTCCATTGCTTGTTGAGGTCGGAAGAAGCATTGAGTTTGATTGTTTGTGTTGCACAGATAATGAGCGTTTAAGAAGGTTGCACACGGAAACCTTATTCAAATTCACCAACCAGGTAGGTTGCTACATGAAGGTTGACAAATTTCTAATTCTAAAATGATGGCTCAACTAAATTAGTTTTCATCTCAGATGTTAACTTCTGGATGTAGATGAAATTAGTTCAGTTGATGATCTTGGCTTCAATTTGTATGTTGTCCTTTACACCTAGGAGATTGAATTGATGGGAGGACTATAATTTCTTTTGTTTTGACACCTCGGACTCCAATGTACTATTTTTCTCATAGGAACAGCTTAAACAAGTGCTCTAGAGCTTGTGAATTTGGTTGCCTTCCATTCAATATTAATTTCTAAATTGTACAAATTGATCTAATTTTATTCCTGACCAGAGCTTTAAATTTGATAAGAGATTACGTTTAATGGCAAATGGTAGGTTTATATGCAATTTAATTCATGTGTGTCTCGGACTATTTCTGATTTGCTATTATTCAGCTGAAAATTTCACACAGAATCCTGAAGTTTGAAGGAAGAATTAGGAAAAGCAAATTAAATGTATCAGAAGCTTCTGCTGACCCATAAAATCAACATAACAAGTGTTTATTTGAAACAGGAGCATAAACAGGAGCGTAAAATTGATAAAGCTAACTTTTACTACACTAGCTGCACTCTTGTCCAGCAAGGCACCGATGAAGGATTCTGTTTCTGGGAGACCTGATTATGGGGCCAACACGGTCATCTATTTTTTTTTTTTTGGCAGCAGAAGGTTATCTAATATCAGGAAGGGGCATCTCACAATACTACAGCTATTAAAAAGAATCCAAAACAGAGGCGTCTAGGAGAACGAGGTTAGCGCCTATGCGTTGGATGTAGGTTTCCAATTATATGCTCTATTTTGGAATGTAGTTTCTTATAACCATGAACTCAATACTCATATACTTTTATCAAAAGCATTACCCTTAGAGTTGGATGTAATTTTAACCAATGTTTGTTTTCTTGTGGTGGATGTAGCTTCGTTGTTGTTCATCTCCCAGGATGGTTATTGCCAATTATCAGGTCTGTTATGCTGTATTTTTTTTGTGTTCTAATGCAAATTATCCGACTCTATGTGTCCTTTGAGAAAGTTTTTTCTTGAATATGTTGATCGGAGGTGTGTTTTCTGCTGATAATATACATTGCCTGCCATTAGCTTTGGTTTTTGGTATTTTCTGCAGAACCATGTCAAGCACAATAAACTGAGGTCCTTTCATACTACATGCCTTCTATTTCATTTCTGCATATTTGAGAGAGGTGGGCGACTCTTCCTGAGCTGAATGCTATATGGCTGGAAGCCAGACGCCTCCGCTCGCCGTTTCCCACGCCTCCGGCGCCCTTGGTGATTTCTGTGTGGATCAGGTCTTCAGGTGATCCCTTCTTTGTGAATGCATATAGCGGTGGTTGTAGATGTCGTGTTTGCCCATATCTGGCGTTCTAACCCCGCCTTCGTGGCAGGGTGCCAATATTTTCGGACGTAGTTGGGCAAGCAAGCTAGGATCTGAAGGAGAGAATTGACATGGGTAGCCGACGAGAGGGCAAGATTCGTAGGTGGCGGTGAATTTAGATGGCAGCGGCACCACTACGGGCGATGCCAATAGCAGGGACAGCGAGCCGGCGTAGTTTGAACAGTGTGGAGTGAAGCTGGATCCGCAAGCATCCGAGTGGATTAAAGCGGTACTACACAAATTTATACACTCTGGTTTCGTTAATGTTGCAGTTCTTCGATGAGAACAAAGGCAATTTCTCTGTTATAAAATGGACCACCGTCTGACTGCGGAACATACTGACATCTGGGAATTAGTTTTTAGATGTTCGATACAAAAGAATACTAAGCTGTCAGCTGAATTGCTGTGTGGTGCCGTGGTGTTTGCATAAGTAGTGTTATATATTTTTTAGTTTAGACATGTGCATCTGTGGTGCTAACCTTCAGTTCATTCTTATGTTATACCTGTGCTTCAATGAGTTCATGTTGATGCTTGAGATGACAAAGCTTTTATGTGTTTCCTGCACGGGGCGGAGGTGATGCGATCTACTCGGGAATAAGTGAATGATATCATTATGATGCCAAATTAGTTCGCAAATACTGCTGCTTCTAGAATCTGAATGTACCCGCTATGCATGTTGACGGTAATGAACTACTCCCTCCGTCCCAAAATAAGTGTCTCAACTTTGTACTAGCTCTAGTATAAATTTGTACTAAGCTCAAGACACTTATTTTGGGACGGAGGGAGTATTTTACAAGATAAAATATCAGGAAGGGGCATCTCACAATACTGCAGCTATTAAAAAGAATCAAAATGAGCCCACGGTAAGGATTTGGTTTACAGTGGTTATACTTTATATAGCATCTCAAGGCAACTTTAGCTCATTGGTTAAATTTGATTCTCCGTTCAATTGGTTAAATTTAGTTCTCCCTTCAAGTTAGATGAGCCTCTCATTAATATAAATTCAGTCACAGAACATATCATTTATAAGTTTTCTTTTTTGTTATACATTGTTAACTGTAAGATATCCTGATTACTGTACTGTTTTACTTTGATGAGTCACCATCGTCGTCCGGAGACAGGTCGGCAGGGGATGCTATGAGGAATTGCGTACATCCAAACTTCCCCTGTGATATCTTTATTTTCTTTCTCAGTTTAAGGTAGTGAAGCCTTAGTTAATCTTCAAGTTGCTATGTTCTTGTTTGTTGGTATGGGTTTGCAAACTGAAAATATTCTGTTTTTTTTTCAGGTCTCTGTTAGAGGAATGTATTTTCTTGCAAACTGAATTGGTTTTCTGAAACATATCTTCGTATTTTTGTGTATGGCTTGAGCACTATTCATTGGATATACTTTGTTGCTTCCAGCCCATGGATAAGAATATTTTAGTCGCTGGAGAGATTGTTGAACATATGACATTGATGCAAATCTCTGGCCACCTACAAGTGAAAATGCTTGAAGACCAAGTTCGAATATGTATGAGGGCAGTGAAGTTCAGCATGCAAGTCTATTCACAGTCTCGCACCCTAATGTAATCAGTCGAGTAGTGACGGGAAGGCGCCGCCGACCAGGATGTGGAGGAAGATGGGGTTGAGCCGGGTTGGTGAAGGGTGTTGTGGCTGGTCGTTGGCCAAGCAGCCGCCTCTCTCCTCCTCGTCTTTGACATCGTGAAGAATGATGTTGAAATGGATGCGTGCTGCAGGAGCAGCAAAGGCGTCGTGTGAGCCTTGGGCTCTTCATCAACTAGGTAGGAAGTGCGGCTTGCCGCACCCGGCAGCACCGCTATCGGATACAAATCATATCCAATTTGGTAATCCATTCATCAAAGCATTGCAAATTTTAAAGAAAGCATGATATTGATTCAGTACAATGTCATACACCAAATCATTATCTATGAACTGGCGCACCCCTGTCAGGTGCAATTACATTCAACCTGGTAACAAGAACAATTGAACCATTGGAGACAACTAAAACATAGCATGATAACTTCTACAATACACCCCAAGCATTAAGAATAGGAATGACACTTATAGCCAAAGATCTTGGTAAGCAAATGGCAACATTTTTATAATTTGTAGCACTTTCAGCTTCGTTTGATAAATCATGCCTATGTGGTTAGTTAACCACAAATGCAAGAAATTTCAAATGAACAACAGTTTAAGTCCGATGAAAATGGATTCATAATGAGCAAACCAATCAATTAAATATTATACAGCTTGTCGGATAGCATTTAGGTAGGACACGAAAGTACTTAGAATACAATATAGCCAAGGGATACCAGTCTTACACACATACATTGTCTAATATTGTCCACCTAGTGCCCTGACTCATATTTCTAATGACACATAATGTACAGTAAGGGCAGGACAGGTACATATTTGCACTAATTCAGCACACCCATATAGAGGCATTCAACCTAAGTACAATATCTTAACAAAGCCTGCTGATAAATAAAAAAGGCCTCGTCTTCTCCTTGTAGCTGAGGTATCAAATCCTGCATATATAAATTTCCAAGCGCAGATCAGTAGGAGCTAATCACGAGAGTCATTCAAACAAGCAAGGGGAAGATCAAGCAGACACACCACAAGGGCGAGCTTTTCACAACATTCGGCCTACTCGCTTGGCTTTCTCGATTTTATTGGCCACTACCTCATAAGTTTATGGCGTTTTCCTTGGTGCACTTCGAAGAGGGAAAGCAGTCAAACACACATACACAATTGGCAAGTAGAAGCACATACCTTGAAGTACTACCATCAACCGGTGTTGCATTTTCCTAAATAAGCAGAAAACACATACAATCCATTTGCCTATTCCTAGAAAAGACAGAAGGAATACCTATCATATGGGAACAGAGGCTTGCGTATGTCAGCATTTGTCAGTTCAGTTTTGGAAATGCCTTTCTTCAAGCCTCTGGGGCTGTAGACAGCAAAAATAAGACAATGATTTACAATTAGTTAGGACACACTATATATTGCATAGGTTCACAGGATGAAGGCAAAAGGAAAGAAGTTCAAGACGTTACACCAAAAGTAAAGGGCGATCACAGCATATGAAAACTTATTTACAACGCTTCCATAAAGCACATGAGCAAAGTACGTAATTAACTATATATAGACAAATAATATATGACTTGATGCATCCTTTTTTGATATTACGGCCTGTTGATCCAATTTCCGCCATCCTGGTAGTACACAATATATATTACATGAGTCCACATGATAAAAAGGTATAAGGGCCACATTCACTTAGTTTTTACTCCATCCGTTCCTAAATATAAGGCTTTTTAAATATTCCAATACGACATTGTATGTAGTCCGTATTGGAATCTTGAAAAAGACTTATATTTGGGAACGGAGGGAGTATGTGGCAAAAAGGGAAGTGCTAACTTTATTGATGGTGGATGCAAGTGTGAAGGAGGTAATGTAACTACAACTGCCCATGATGATGCTTTCATAAAACAAAACAGCTCAGCAAGGCCTGACTCAGAAATACTTTAGGGAAGTTGCAGTACTGGGTTACCCCTATGAGGCGACTTCACAAAGTTACTTGTTCGCCATTATACCAGCATTGGAAACTCATCAAAGCCCCAAAATCAGGAAAACACAAAGCAAATGATATGAGAAAGGGACATACCTATGATTCTCAATCCATTTATGCGAGGATGCCTCATCAACTCGAGCACAACAACCTGTAGGTCAAGAATAAAGAACACGAGGAAGGGACATAAACTAACATGGAGTGCGCCTTGGCGCATGGTATTTCTCAAGGAAAGAATAAGGTGCTGCAAGCAGCATATACATATGCTCTTGTATAAAGCATAAAGGTTAAGTACAAAGCAGAATATATATAGTAGAAATCATCAATTTTCAGTAGAAAGCATCAAGACACGGTTTAAAGCAAACTATATACAGTAATTGTGGTTCAGTAGAAAGCAACAATTCAGATGCAAGAAGAATATACTATGGTTCAGTACAAAGCATCAAGATTCAATACAAAGCAGAACATACATAGGTGTGGTTCTTTGCGAAGGGTGAGCGTGTGTATTTTTTGTGGTCCGTAATTAGCACCATGCTTACTAATGGAACCAAACATGTTGCTTAAGTTAATGCAACAAAATATTATAGTGTGTTTGACCAACAATGAATTAATGAAACAATGGTAATCTATATATGTTCTATGACAACCTTGTACATAATGAGCCAGCTGGAGCCCATCAGAAATGAATACAAGTAAGCATCTATAATATTAAAATAAGGAACACTGAAGGACATTCGTAAGAGCAGTGAAGGCACCATGTATGAAGCTACACACAACCCAATAATTTGCAGCTCTGTAGCTGATTCCAAATGGTAGGTTAACTTGGTTACATAGATCGGTGACTGAAAACAGAACACACATGTTAGCTTTACTGAAATTTATGACTGAGCTTTGAAAATAATGGTTTAAAAAAAAGGGTAACCGCATAAGGCATCAATATCAACCACCCAGCAAAGCTTGACTAACCCAAGTATCAGTAGTCTAACTTTAGTTCAGCTAGGTTGCTATATGGCAATACGAATCAAATAAGTTTTCTGTCTAGTATGCATCAGCAATCGGCTTTTTCTTCGGCACTAAATAAACCGGACTTGTAATAAAAATTTCTTAAGGATCATTGGCAGCTTCTTTCGAAGTATCAATTTTAAAAACCAAATGCATCACCATAAATATTTTAACATATGGTTGAATAATATAGATTGACCATGTAGATTCGTTAGTCACTACCAGAATAGATTTGGCAAGAAAAAAAAGACTAAAATTTGGTACCGTTCAAACTATAGGCTGGCCATCAGAATGCTGGTGTGGTCACAAAATCACAGATAAATCCAGAGAAGCATAACAGTGCCATGCAAGAAAAAGTTCATGGCGTAGGAGCATCAATGTAAAATGTGGAAGAAAAGCACAGGTGCATCCAAGATAGTGAATCTTCTATTTTAGTCTCAAAGTGGGCTCTACCAACTTCGACAGTCTTCCCCTAAGCATATGCAAGAAAAAGCATAAGAAACCGTAGAGCATTAACATTGATCATTAAGCAGGCATAATAGTGTATCTGAAACATAATAGAAGTTGATGTAACATTAGGCACTCATGAGATTCTATACTCGTGGGTTGTGGCCTAGAGGTAAGTAATAATGTTTCAAATAGAGAGTTCAAAGTTTAGATCATCAATGGATTGCACCTTCTCAAACTCGGATTGTTCATTAAATAGATCTGAGGAGCACTTGGTCTGAGTGACCTCTATTCATGTTGTCAAGCACACAAATATGATCATTTAATCTTGGGGAAAATATTAAATGCTGGATAGAAAATGCCATGTTCTCCATTTAACATACACTGGAAATTTTATTTGAATTCAGCATAGCTTGAACTCCTGATAGCCAACTCATGAGTTAAAGTTTGGAATAAGATGACTTTCATCAAACCTATATGATCCAGTTTCAGAATATGTGTAGGATTTAAAATGAATGCATAACATCATCATCGATTATCCAGAAAGACGTAGATGTCGTGTTTTTTTACCACGACACAAAAAAACAGGAGCATTCTGGCAAATAAATGTGAGAAGCATGGTCATTATTGCAGATTTTTAATCCAGGGTCTATGAAAAATCTCAAGAACTATAAATAAGTTGGTGTCTCTTTACTTCAGCAGTAGGAGCATAGGACCCTGAAAAAAGTATTAAAAATTTACAAAAATCTATTCAGTAGCAGCCAAGACGACCAAGCAAGTAAGCCTGGACCAATATATAGCTCAACTTTATGGTAAATAGCGGCCTACCTCTTTCTCCGACAATGACCATAATAAGAAGCGCACTAAATGCTCTTCATTTGCAGCAGACACGCGCGTGCCTACATCCTTCCCTTGGTACAACGATGTGCTCGAACGGGGACTGAATCGACCTTGCAAGAAGAGTGAATATTATATGAGATGATTGTTTTTAACTAAATAAAATCTTAAAAATTCTGAAAAGGAGAAGATCTGCTACGGCATCATCGGACAATGTTTGGCTATTAGCTGAAGCATAGATGACCTAGTCCATCCCAATTCAAATCAACCATTAACTTGACATTGAGTGACCAATAACAATTGATGCAATATTTTTATCTCGACGTAACAATGTGAAATGTGTTCAGTTAAACAACTCTAATGGTTGATTTTTCTGCAGGTAAACAACTCACCTTTCCAAGAAGAAACCACATCTTTCCATCCTCCTGGAAGTACCATAGCTGCAACCACTGCTTTGGCCGTTGCAAGAGCAGCAACAACGCCTTTACAGTAGAGCCTTCCGGGATGATGTGACACAAGAAGGGACCAAGTAATTAAGCTGGTTAGTCCTGCTTGCTCAATCTCGTAGGTACTGAAAATTCATGTGCCTGCAAAACAACCACACACAGCGTGACTCCAAAATGAGATATCCCGACCTGGCGTTAAATAACAAAAAGGATTTAACCATTTTTATCTTAGCTTATACTACTAACATTCAGGTTTCGTCTGTGTGGAGGCAAACAAAACAGTCATAACTCATAAGCACACAAACCTACAGCATATTTTCACCAATTTCTCCCCAACTCAATCTGGAATATATCACAACTTTCTCAAAGAAAAAAAACATATAGAAGGACCCAGAGAGAGGGAGAGACGAGGAATAAAGTACCTGTCTTCCATCCAAGAAATGATGTACAGGTCGCCCAAGCAAGTGTCATATTCCGGCAGAGGGCTCGGGTACTCGCCGGGGCAGAGAAGATCCTCTCTTGATGTGGATTCCACGGCAGGCAGCGGGAACGACCCTGATGCCACACGGGAGCTCTGGCCGCGACCTCAGCGTTCTCGGCTGGGAGCTATGGCAAGACGATGGGATGAGCAGCGGTCAGATTGGGAGCACATAGATGGAGGTACACGCACACACACACACACACACACACACACACACACACACACACACACACACACACACACACACAGAGAGAGAGGAGAGAGGAGAGGGAGAGGGAGAGGGAGGGGGAGAGAGAGAGAGAGAGAGAGAGAGAGAGAGAGAGAGAGAGACCTGGATGGAGGACCGGAATCAGGGCTGGAGGAGGAGGAGATGCGGCGGCGGCTCGCGGTGAACCACACGAGCATGGCGTCCCCCGCGAGGCGTTCCTCCGCCTCCAGAGGAGCGGGTCGGTGACTGGGCGAGGAGCGGCGAGGCAGGGTCAGTCAGCCTCGCGGAGGGAGCGGGTGCAGCGCGCCGTCCTTGCCGCCGTCGCCCCTGGAGGGAGCGGGCGCGGGCGGAGCGGAGGGAGAGGAAGGAAGAGGACGCGGAGGCAAGATGACGGGAGCGGGGCAGGAAGGCGCGGGCGGGAGGAAGAGGAGAGGAGGCGACGGCAAGAGCGGGCGAGGAAGGAGGCGGATAGGTCTCCGTCAAAGGAGCGGCCCCCTTTTATACGCCCACTATGTGAAATGACCGAAATGCCCTGGTGGGGGCACGGTATTTACATTATGTTGCCATTGAAATTTTATCCGACGGCTCACAGCGATTTGGTAAATATCCGACGCCTCACATGAGCCGAGCCCGAGATCCGACGGCCCGAATTGCATCAGGAAACTGATCCGACGGTCCAAAATCCAAATGAACGGGGAAGCTCCATTTTGTTTCAGACTCTAACAAGGGATTTGTTGTGCGTGCCCTTGGTCGCATGCGCGCCTTGGGTACAACTTGCCTCTCGTCTCTCCTCCCTGTTATGGATCCAACATGAGGATAAATTGTTGGGGCAGTAGGTAATATCAGGATTTTTTTATTGTTGTTGCTTCTATTTACGTTTATGTTCATGGTTGTTGGTGTATGGCGTTCACCTTTTACCTGGATGCCAGACCAAATAAGATCTTAATTCAGTTTCTTTATTTCGATGTTCATCTCGTGTATCATGAAGAAATTTCACCACCAAAGAGAGCGGAGCTATTATCTCGACAATAGAAGCTAGATAAATTAATCCATGAGCATTTTCATGCATATTATTTAATATATTTTTAGTTGTGCTAATTTAATAACAATACTATTTATAGTGCTGATTTGGAGATATGTGCAATACACTTTCAGCAATCAACATTTCACCTACCTGTGTATTGTATGCATTAACTAGATTAATTAATGACAAAGGAAGGATTTATTCAAGTCAAGTTACTAAATATTTATGATGGTATCTTTTTCCCTGAACTTCTTATATATCCAGGATCAACTCGGAGTTGAATACTTAACTGGTTCAGGAAAGCTTCAAATACAATAGTGGCAAGCATCTCCATTGATGCTACAAAGCATCTCGATGATTTTAAAGCGAGTCTTCATGTTAATTACATTACTTTTTGTATCATGCCCTATTGATCAAAAAGTTACTTAGCCCTAATCATCCATGCTTAATAATGAGGATCGTTTTGGGATTTTGTTTAGCTTTCCAACACTTCTATAGTTTATTAGTACAGAGCTAGATCTCTCACTGTGCTCATCACATGTAACGAAGTCATTTTACTTGGCTTTCTAGCAACCGGTCAGCAAGTGGGTCATGATGAACCAATTTATGTTCTCTCTCTTGCATATAGATGCTCATGATCATACTGATCTGATCTATTGTAGGTTCCATAGGAACACTGAACTTGATTTTGTTGCCTCCTCGTGGCAGGGCCGGGGAAGCAATGGCGGTGGATCTGGAAGAGCACCGTGTGGGATCCGCCGCCAGTATGCTTTTCTTCCTTCCCGTCCTCTCGATCCACTCCCTCTCTTTGTTTCTGAATTTTGCACTCAAATTGTGAGGTGAGGCTCAAAAGCAGTGGTTATCGACGGCGGCAACGATGACGAAGATTGTCCCGGCATCTGGAACAGTGTATGCATTGAGCTCGAGATGACGATTAGCCACTCCATCCACGATCACTGTTTTCCCCCTTCTTTTGTGGAGATGATTTCACTACTCTTTATCAATGCTGTAATAACCAAGGTGCATGTGTGACTCGTTCAATCAAGTGTGTAATGAACCCTGCTTAATATGCCTATGATGCAATACCACTACATAGTTTGAAAAGGAAAGTGGAAGGGGAGCCTCCCACCTGGCACCGCCAAGCTTCCTCTCAAGCGGCGCCACTAGGTGGCGCCCCAACCGCTAGTGGATTATTTAGGGTAACCAAAAGAGCTGAGAAAAAATGTGGCACTTAGACTATTAAAAAGTTTGCGGTTTTAGGCAGTGCCACAAAAAGTTTGGAGGCCAGAGGAATCCATTTGCATTTTCCACAAATAAATTAGCACTTTAAAGTGCTGAAATTGCATTGTAATAATTACTACATTCCATCTTAGCTCTTAGGTGATGTTGTTTTCCTTAACAATTAACTGTTATGGAATTTTGGCTAAATGATGAACTATTTTGCAGCAATGTTTGTGTAACTCCATATTTCACTTGCAAATTGAATTTGATTCAAAGTGGAATTTCAAATGATATTTGAATCAAAGGTGATCAAGCACTGTTTAGCGAAATGATTAGCTTAACCATATAGGGTTACTGTAGCATGACATTGGGGGTGTTACAACGGCCTTGGCACGCTCCCCACAACTCTGTTTGTCTTGGATCCCGCCTCGTCGTCCTTGGACGTAGACGCGAAGACCCCATGGGCCGCAGCGCCGCCTCTAGACAGAGCGACGCGCGGGTCTTGTCTTGTGGCAGAGCGAGTACGACTCTTGTCCCTGAAAGGGTGTGGAGAGCACTCGCCGCCGGCTTCTCCCGCCAGAGATCTGGGCCAGCAGCTTGGAGGCAGACGGTGCACCCGTCGCCGCGCTCTTCTTCTTGGGCGCCATGGATGAAGAAGATGGCAAAACTTGCAGGAGAACTGCTGGAGTAGATCCGCACAAGCAATCCCCCTGCCTGGCGCACCAAAGATGTTGGGATACGACAATCTATGGGACCAGCGTGGCCCCTTTGCAGTTCGGCTTGGGAGATCGACGAGTACGGAGAGCAAATCCAAGAGTCCGCACACGAAGTTTCCTCAGGTTCGGGCCGCTGTGGAGGCGTAAAACCCTACTCCTGCTTGTTTGGTGCATTGACTTGGGGCTCAAGTTACAAGCGCAGCTTGCCGAAAAAACATGAGCAAGGTGTAGCTACTATGTAAGCGTGAGCAAATCATCGACCCGTGCCCAGGTAGCCATGGCCCTCCTTTTATGGACAAAAAGGGGTCACCACACTGGCAACATGGTCATTACATCTCGTGAATAGTGGTCTCGATGCTATCTAACATAATCCTGCTGGACTAGGACAAGGGCATTTAATGCACCGCGAGCTGGTAGCCATCCTTTAGCAAAATGCGTCTCTCCTTTTGTGCCGTCGATGTGGACGAGCTTATCACCTTGACACGTCCACTAGACCGGTGTCAAAAAAGTTGATCTTCATGTGACGTGCTGACATGCATCCTGATGATCCTCCCCAAGTCGCTCGCCCGCTCGACACCTAATCTTGACAAGCCATCAGCTGGTCGATGAGGTGGAGCGATCAAAAAGCGCGAAGGGGGAACTTCCCGGCAAGGAGCTTGCCAGGTCGTGGCTTGCCGGTGCAGGGCTTGTCGGCAACCCAAGTCTTGATCTTTAGTACTAACTTAGTACTTCTTGATGACCTGTCGGGAGGCCTTCTTCACGGTCTTGTATGTTGAATATTGAGTCTTGTATGTAATAGTCCTCCGGCAAGCCTTGTCGGCGGGAAGGCTACAACTACATGTGCACAAGTCAGAGTACTAAGGTACCCACATTTTTGTACACCGACACAAGCCATGGATGTAGCTCCGGCCATGGATGCAGCTTTCGTTTGCAGCTCCGGTTGTCAGGAAGCAGTAGCGGATGCAGCTGAGAGAGGAAATCGCGGTGAGGGCGCTGGGTCAGGGGTTGGCTTTGTGGTGCTCGCTAGAGGAGAAGATGAAGAGAGAGAACACGAGGAGATTGCTTGGGCGCTAGAGGAAGAAGAAAGACTAGTGGATGAGAAAGCTGCGGAGAAGATAAGAAAGAGGAACACATGTTGCGAGGCTCACCAAAAACAGATACACGAGAGATGCATGATCAGCCTCAATCCTCGCACGCCACGCGGCCGGCAGCCCGGCTATAAACATTTCTCTAATACTCCCTCCGTAAATAATATAAGAGCGTTTAGATCACTACATTTTTATATTTGTTTACAGATAGAGTATAAATTTGGTAAAACTTTACTTACGCTTTTATATTTGTTTACAGATAGAGTATAGATTTGGTAAAACTTTACTTAATTCTTATACGCGAAGTAAAAAGAAAGGAAAGGAGTATACGAACAACTCCCCTCTTCCCGCTCCACCCGCCCAGATCCAGATCCACTCTGTCCAGCCCTGATCCAACCACCGTTAACCCACCCGCCGGCGCTTCCGGCGCGCGTCCGGCGCCACCGGCGCCATGGACAAACCGTCCACGCTGCTTGTCCACTTCGACAAGGGCTCCGCCGCCATGGCGAACGAGATCAAGGAGGATCTGGAGGGCAGCGACGTCGCCGCTAAGGTCGAGGCCATGAAGCGCGCCGTCATGCTCCTCCTCAATGGCGAGACACTGCCGACGCTCTTCATCACCATCGTCCGCTACGTCCTCCCTTCCGAGGATCACACCATTCAGAAGCTGCTGCTCCTCTACCTCGAGATCATTGACAAGCGCGACGCCGCCGGCTGCGTTCTCCCGGAGATGATCCTCATCTGCCAGAACCTCCGCAACAACCTGCAGCACCCCAACGAGTACATCCGCGGCGTCACGCTGCGGTTCCTCTGCCGCCTCTCCGAGCCGGAGGTGCTTGAGCCGCTCGTTCCTTCCATTCTCGAGAATCTCGAGCACCGCCACCACTTCATCCGCCGCCACGCGCTCTCCGCCATCTCGGCTATCTACCGCCTCCCGCAAGGCGATCAGCTCATTCCGGACGCACCCGAGCTCGTCGAGCGCGCACTCGCGTCGGAGCAGGACGCCTCCGCCCGGCGAAACGCGTTCGTCATGCTCTGCCTCTGTGGGACGGAACGTGCTGTGGCTTACCTGCTCTCCAACGCCGAGCGTGTCATGGAGTGGCCCGATCTCCTCCAGATGGCCGCAGTAGATCTCATCCGCAAGGTCTGCCGCCCTCCAAACCGTGCCGACAGGGGCAGGTATATCAAGATCATTTTCTCCCTCCGTTCCTCTCCAAGCACCGCCGTTCTGTATGAGTGCGCGGGTGCTATCGTGTCTCTCTCCTCGGCTCCCACTGCAGTGCGAGCTGCCGCCGAAACATACTGCCAGCTCCTCTCATCGCAGAGTGACAACAATGTCAGGCTCATTCTCCTGGACCGTCTGAATGAGCTGCACACGTCACACCGGGATGTGATGGTGGATGTAGTAATGGATGTGCTGCGTGCACTTGCCAGCCCGAATTTGGATGTGAAGAGGAAGGTGCTGGATTTGGTGCTCGATCTGCTCACTCCTCGTAATGTGGAGGAGGTGGTGCTTTATCTCAAGAAGGAGGTGGTCAAGACACAATCAGGGGAGCTTGAGAAGGGTGGTGAGTACCGTCAGATGCTGGTGCAAGCGATTCATGCATGTGCTGTGGAATACCCAGAGGTGGCTGGATCGGTGGTGCACCTTCTCATGGACTTCCTTGGTGACACTAATGTCGCTGCGGCAGTTGATGTTGTGTTATTTGTGCGTGAGATCATTGAGACTAATCCAAAGCTGTGTGTGTCCATGATACAGAGGCTGAGTGATACCTTCTACCAGATCCGGGCATCCCGTGTCTGCTCAATCGCTCTTTGGATCCTTGGTGAGTACTCCCTATCTTTATCAGAGGTCGAAAGCGCCATTGCCACTATCAAGCAGTGCCTTGGGGATCTACCATTCTTCACTATCTCAGAGGGAGGGGAGTCAGCTGATTCCTCCAAGCCAGCCCAGCCGGTGGTGAACTCTGTCACTGTGTCTTCCAGGCGGCCTGTTGTTCTTGCAGATGGCACTTATGCCACACAGAGTGCTGCTACTGAGGCCATTTCGACTCCATCAGTTACTCCTGGATCATTAGCATCGACCCTAAATCTCAGATTACTCATTCTATCAGGCGATTTTTTCTTAGCTGCAGTTGTGGCATGTACCCTTACCAAACTGGTACTAAGGCTGGAGGAGGTGCAGTCATCGAAGGTTGAAGCAAACAAGGCCTGTACTGGGGCCTTGCTGGTCATGACGTCTATTCTGCAGCTGGGACTATCCTCCTACCTTCCCCAACCGATTGATAATGATTCATATGACAGGATTCTGCTTTGTGTGAGGTTGCTTTGCAATACTGGTGATGATGTGAGGAGGATTTGGTTGCAATCATGTAGACAGAGTTTTGCCAAGATGCTTGCTGAGAAGCAATTCAGGGAGACAGAGGAGATGAGGGCCAAGGCACAGATCTCTCATGCCCAGCCAGATGATCTTATTGACTTCTACCACCTCAAGAGCAGAAAGGTAAGTAAAAACTACTTATCAGTTGTTGCTTTTGCCCTATGGAAATTGCCCCATTTTCTTTGGCTAATGCTTAATTGGCAGCTGGCTTTACAACCATTCTATTTCCAAGCTTCTAACAGTAAATGCATTACTTGGTGCTTGGCATCATGAATCTAATATTTGTTGAGAAGTTATTGCATAGCATATGGAGTATTCTTATCTTGCATCCAGGCAAAATGGATTTTGTAATTGCTGTACAGTCAGCATTAGTCTCTTGATCCTTAAGAATGATACGTGTATATACCATGTCTGGTAACATTTTTACTTGCCCAGTAGTCCTAGAAGTCCTCGCCCAATTTCTTTTAGCATCTTTCAATGCATTTGGGTTTTAAAGAAAGCTTGATTAGCTTTTCTCACACTCTTTTTTGTATACCACAGTATTACACGTGGTAGTTCACTAATGTGTGTTTTAATTTGCTGCTGTTGTTCAGTTGTTAATACCCTTGTTTGAACTTAATGGTTTAGGTTTATGTGTGTTTATTGGATTTGGTATACTCGCCAAATGTCAGGTTGTCTAGATTTTTCTAGGAGGATAGTTAGGAAACCTTTATCTTCTTTGACTGGATAGAAAACCTACTGATCAAGACAGGTTTTACGCATGTTAGGTTGATACACGTGAAATTGACCAATTGCTTCTAAACAAAAGGGTTTATCTTAGCGTTGTACTCCCTCCGTCCGGAAATACTTGTCGCTCAAACGGATGTATCTAGCAGTAAAATACATCTAGATACATCCGTTTGAGCGACAAGTATTTCCTGACGGATGTAGTATATAGCAAAGCTTCAGTAGAAATTATCTGTATCATTGTGTATTGTCTTGGACGGTGAGCTCATAATTGCCACAACTTGCTAGCGTGCTGCTTTATATCTGTTCATCCCCTTGTTAAAACAAACTTGGCATTTTCTATTTTGTTTCCTAGGGCATGAGCCAGCTTGAGTTGGAGGACGAGGTCCAAGATGATTTGAAGGCTGCAACTGGTGGATTCACCAAGGAAACAGATGATGCAAATAGACTTAATCGCATTCTTCAGTTGACTGGGTTCAGTGATCCTGTATATGCTGAAGCATTTGTGACAGTTCATCATTATGATATTGTACTTGACGTTACTGTCGTTAACCGCACAAAGGAGACACTTCAGAACCTATGTTTGGAACTAGCTACCATGGGAGACCTCAAACTTGTTGACCGTCCTCAGAACTATACTTTGGCTCCTGAGTCAAGCAAGCAAGTACGTGCCAATATCAAGGTTTCTTCAACAGAAACTGGAGTCATATTTGGGAACATTGTTTATGAGACATCCAATGTGATGGAACGATCAGTGGTTGTCCTAAATGATATTCACATTGACATCATGGATTACATCTCACCTGCTACGTGCGCAGATGTTACTTTCCGGAACATGTGGGCAGAATTTGAGTGGGAAAACAAGGTAATATGCTTCTTTCTTTGCGCAATGGAGTCCTTGGGAAACTTCATCTGCACGATGTTCCCCATTCTTTGTAGCAAGTTACCTCAGCTGATTACAAAATTTGCTTAATCGTTTTTTTTGTTCATGTAGCCAAGATATCTGTAAAAATCTATTAGATTTAATGTCTCTGACTTGACCAATTGCTTTAGGTAGCTTACTCTACTACACTATTATTATCCATAATTCATGGCAAGTAGGTCATAGATTTATATCCCCCAAATTAAAGCTGCAATGAGAAACTTTAAGCAATAAGCTCTAGTTATTTGCTGAAATACTGTTGCCTTTTAGCTCCTGACCTCTGTTGCTGAAGCAGTCATTATCTTAAACTACTTTGTGGGTTATTTTTTATCAATCGTGCTTGTGTGAGTTCTTTATATCAGACTTCTTAACTTTTACTTTGGTTGACTTTATTGTTATTATTATTTGCTTTGAAAACCTTCTCTAAATGTTGTGCTCTGTCATTTCGTCTGGCTCATATGGAGTGCATTTGAATTGTCATGTTGCCCCTTTGTATTGTGTTTACAGATTTCTTGTTATTTCGTATTTCAGTTTTTTACTACATCTTTATGTGTCCTTTTATCAGGTTGCAGTGAATACTGTAATTCAAGATGAGAAGAAATTTTTGAATCATGTTATCAAGTCAACAAACATGAAGTGTCTAACACCACCGTAAGTTTTACATAATGGACTTCGTATGCTGCCTTGCAAACAAGAATTATGAGTGCTTTGTTATGTACTGGCATAGTTGTTTGTGGAGTATATGTTTACATGTACAAGGCATGTACACTTTTACATGGTACCAATATGTGTGCGGTCATTAGTCAGATGCGTGAATAATTTAATTTAATTTACACATGTAGAATATGGTTTAAACATTTGAGACGTAGACTTCAGTTGTGAGTGCCTATTTCAGTGTTCAGTGATGACCTGTTAAGATTCCTAAACTCAACATTTCTTTCATAAACTCAATGCTAAGATTCCTAATTTCTGTGTAGGATTAATCCGAAAAAAAATTATGAGCTGTTTCATATTATATAACTGACAAATGAGCATAAAATTGCACAAACCGAAGCATTTATGGTGCTCACATAGTCATGCATGACATATAAATAGGGCATCAGTTTTGGTTATTCTGATGCATTAGAATTTTGACAGCTGTTTTTGATAAGGTGATTCTGCTCTTGAGGATAGCTGGTTAGGTTGTGCAGTCCATTGTTTATCTGATTACGTCTGTAATGGAATTTCTGAAACCAGGTCTGCGCTTGACGGGGAATGCAGTTACATTGCTGCTAATCTTTATGCCAAGAGTGTGTTCGGAGAAGATGCTTTGGTGAACATCAGCATTGAGAAGCAAGTCGATGGCAAGCTTAGTGGTTACATCAGAATAAGGAGCAAGACACAAGGAATCGCGCTCAGCTTGGGAGATAAGATTACCCTCAAGCAGAAGGGAGGCAGTTAATTCTGATGTTGCCTGCTCACAAACACCGGATTGTATGACATGTTTCCTTCAAGAGATCCACTTGCCAGTGTCATACTAGAGGCACAATGGGATTGATTGAATTAACTACAGGAAGTTTTTGTGTACAGAATATCAAAGAGAAGAATGATAAAAGAAGAGGATCCTATGGAAGTCAGTCTTGGGAGCTGAAAAACGATCTCGACACTTCCTTTCGCGATAGGTGTTTCTTGATAAATGGCGTTGTAGAAATAGACGTGAAATTTCTACTGTTGACCCTTACAGGTAGATCAATTATGATACTGTATTACCGACCTCCATTCATATAACATTGTTGCCTGTTTTTATCTTGAGAAATATACACTTTTTTGCGAGAAATATACATATTAGAGCATCTACAACCGGACTTTGCAAATCCGACCCCTCAAATGCATGCCCGTGGACACTAACTGGTTAAGCCTCAAATTTCCAATCTCACAATCGGACACCTCAATTAGCATATCTTCAATCCATACAAACCCATGCAACTATGTAAATGATGCTACATCGTCCGGCTACTACAACATGTTATCGGATTACCAAAATTTGGCATGTTTGGCTATGGTGGAGAAGTTTCGACATAGATGGCCGAAGATTGCTGGACAGGAGCTTGGGTGGCGGAGGAGATTGAAGTGAAGTGGCTAGTGTTTGGTCAGATGAACGGATGGGGACGAGTATATGTGGGGTCCGGTGGCAAAGCGTGGGCCGAGTCCGACGTGGCGGACGCGCCCAGGAGCCCCATATATTCGCCTCATATTTGGGCTGGATATAAGGGGTGCTGGTCAGCCCGGGTGTTTGAGACCCGTTTGAGGCGACCGTCTATGTCGAAACTTTATGACCGATCACTAACAGGGCGGCTAGTCCGGACGTATGAGACGAGTTCGAGGCGTTCGAGTGGAGATGCTCTTATTCAAAAAAATGAAAATGCATCACAAACGCTATAGAGGGTGCGCTATTGGTGGTTTCGGAGCATCTGAACGTGAGTCGTTGGAGGTGCTGAGAGCTGGCGATGCGAGCGGGTCGATCCTGTTTGGCGGATCGGATGCCTACGTCGTGCTCGGATCCGGTTTGGCCACTTGTCATATTGGTGTTACGGCATCTTCAACGGTAACTCGTAAAAAACCTGCCGCATCCGTCTGTGGATAGTGGGAATTAGTCTGCAAACACGAATACGGGAGGCAGCCATTCAACGTTAGCCATATACATTTTCACAACAACTCGAACCAACCAGACGAAATTCGTGCAAACAATTGTGGATTTCATGCGAACTCGACCGGATTTCATAAAAACATGACGGATTTTGTACAAACCGAACACAAACGGTTACATTTTGAAAATATTTTAACTAAAAAGTTACAACTATGTGCACGTATGGTCGCGTGGAGCTCAACTCCCACGACACGGATACACTACACTAGTCCATGGCCAGCCGCGACGGATTCCTTCGTCATCGGACTGCCGGGAGTCCCGGATGCATATTCTTCCCCCGTATCTTTCCTATGTCCGAGTGCGCCGCTCATTGGAGTGTGGCGAAGAGGGTGCTTCGGCCGCCGGGAAAGGGTGCTTCAATGGACGCCCAGGCCAGGGTGGTCTAAGATAAGGAAGAAACCAAGCATGTCACCGGCTGTACAAGCAGGCGACGCGCCGGCGGTGGCCTTTCTAGGACCCGAGCGGCGGCGGCCTCCCATGTTCTACTTCCCCTAGAAGTTGCCAGCGGACGTGGATGTGGATGCGCTAACCACCGACTCGTCGATCTCCTCCGCGCACCCGCCTTCTTTCTCTGTCTGCATGGCGCGGCTACGCGTGCCTCGACGGAGGATGGCGCGGTCGTAGGCACTGGAGGGGCGGTATGACGTGACGTTGTCCATGCCCGTGCCGTCATGCTCCTCTCCATGCCGGCCTGGAGCAACTCGCCACTCCTACGAGCTGGCTTGGAGCGGCGAATTGTTGAACCACACGATGGATTGGGGCGGCAACTTGCTCCGGCGGCCTAAGGAAGGGAGGTGGAGCAGCGAGCTGCCTCGCTCGTATCCGCCGGGCTCGGCGGGCCACCATGCCAACTTTTATGCCAGAGAACTCCTCTTCCTGCCCGTCGGATGCCATCTAAATAGTGGAGAAAATGGTGAAAGATGAGATGGGAGGAGCGGTGGAGGGGTGTGATTCTTGCCCGCCGCCTGCAATCATTTAAATAGAGGGCGGACAGGAGGAGCTCGGCCGATGTGGCGTTTAATGCCGGCTTGCTCCTGAACAGAAGTGTGGCCGGAGTAGGTTTCTCGCTTCCACGCGGGGTTAATGGAGGTGTATGAATGCGATGAGGAGGCGTGTTCAATCGGGCATGCAGCGGGCGGCGCCCTCGGCTGGCGCGCCGCTTCAATGGCGGAGGCAGTGAGAGGTCGCGTCCGTCCTGAGTCGTCTTCAATGCGGAGCGGCGCGCTCTATAGTGGCATGAATGTAGGCAGGTGGCGCCGGGCTGAAGAGCATGCGGGAGGGGGGAGGTTTTTTTTTTGTGGGGCAGGGAGGTCAGAAGTGGGCTTGGGAGCGGCCTGGAGTGCCGCAAATCTTCCCCATTTTTATCTCCAGTTTGCGGGTGAAATCGCGTTCCGACCGCTCCATGAACCGATACCGATCGACGTTGGATGGCTTCTGTGGTCCGGACGATTCCGGGAGGTTTACAAGTCTGCCTTGGAGATGCCCTTATTGCCAGATTTGGCAACATTTCTTTCTTTTTGAGAAATAGTTGGCAACATCTAGGATGTGTTTGGTTGACTGCATTAGGCCCAACCAGGTCCGTGCGAAAAGAATCCGGCCTGTTTAGTTGCCCGCATACACTGTTCAGCCTGTATCGCACGAAATTTAAAGCACCTCTAGGCTTTTCTTGCTGGGATCGCTCAGATCAGTAGTTTTTTACGAGCCAGGCCGAGCTGAGCCACAACGAGCACAAGAGGAGGCTGGAGGGATGCGAGCACGTACACAACCTGTACACAACCTGTACGTGTTATCTTCTACTACCTTTAAGCTCCTCCCCAATCATGTTTCTTATTTCTTTTTTCTAGTCTACACAACAGTGCTTCGATTCAAGATAAGCTTTACATGAAAAAGATGCACATTGATATTACGTTTTCATTTTTGTGATCGGTTCGTAGTTTCGTCGGCCGTAAATGCTCAATTCTGTGTTCATGTTTGGAGTTTTTTTAGACGAATTTTGTCAATTTCGTCGCGCACGATCGACCGTTCGAAATTTGCTTTGACCAGTAGCCTAATCTTGCAGTTCCACACGACATTCTTGTTACAAGTCTTCTGTTTCGACAATCGTAAACTAGAAGATTTACAGCTTCCTCGTGATTGTACATATGCATATGTGTGATGTGATTTAAGACACTACTTAGTCATTCCTCTAGGCCGGCACGGTTTCTCTCAATCTCCTCTCTTGTGTCTTGCTGCAGTGGCGTCATTGTAGTCGTTGTTCATCTTGGCCTTCTCTCCATGATGGTACTTCACTGACGCCGTCATGGCGCGCACACTGTATTTCTTCTCCTCTGTCCTCTTCTTCAGAGCCCTCCTCTTCGTCAGTCTTGACGCCAGCGCCGTTCCTCTTGACCTCCTTGCCCGCGTCCTACTACACTGGAGTCATTTCCGGCGTTGGTCATCTCGGCCTCCTGTCTCTCGTCATACTGCACTGAAGCTGCCATGGCGCGAGCACTGCATTTCTCCTCCTCCGTCCACTGTCTTTGTGCGGACTTTCTCTGCTGTGACGAGGCTAGCAACTAGTTCGCCGCGCCGCCAACAGGGTCGCTCACGCATGACTCCATGCTCGTCGTGTCGGAAGCGGCTCCATGACCACCGTCCACCGCAGTCGCCATGGTCCTACACGCACTGCATTTCTCCTCCCCCGTCCTCTGGCTCAGCGCTCCTCCACATGGACTTTCTCTGCGGCGGCGACGCTAGCAACTAGTTAACTGCGGGGCCGGCAGGAATGCTCGCCCGATATTTCGTGCTCGTCTTGTCGGACGCGGCGCCGCGGTCACCGTCCTCCACAGTCGCAAGGCAGTGTAACCGTGTGTGTAAAGGATAAGTGCTAGCTCTTAATCATATCCTGCGTATCCAACCAGACACCGTGTAGTTGTGTGTGCCGAGCCAATGCAGCCAACCAAATGCTATGCCAAAATTGCTCCCCTAATGCAAGACTAGATGCGAGCAACCAAATAATGTGCAGATGTTACTTTTCTGCCTGTATTTCCTCAACTAGCCTCCGTTGAGCCAGGCTGAGCTAAGCCAGACTCGCTCGGGAAGGCTACCAAACACGTCCCTATTTCACGTCCACGGATGGCACAGACCATATTGAGTGCGGCCAATGACAACAATAGGACAAGGCACAATTCTATGAGGTTGACGACATCTAGATGAGTAGATATATGAGATTAATTGGAAATTTTCTTGGTTCAGGGTTAGAACCAGACGCGTCTATACCTTCACGCGAGTCGTTTCGTTCCCTCGCGAGTGGGCCGATCCCGTCGGTTTTGAATTCCTTTGTCATGCGAGTCGCTGTAGTATTTATCCCGGGGAATATAAACATACCTCTGGGGTACATTAAAATAAGAAAGAAGGGAATGAACATGTTCATTTTTTCCTCGCAACAAAGGGACCAATCAAAAGAAAAGAAGGAAAAAAGAAGAAATAAGGGGACCAATCAAAAGAATTAATAACCCAACTAGAAGAAATAAGGGGACCGATCAAAAGAATTAATAACCTAATTCCAGCGCTATATTCCCAAATATTGGAAAACCCCAAGAGCATCAACCGAAACAATTTTTTCGCCACCGCAAGTCTCTGTTCTTTCGCGATCCCAATTGGAGGCCTTTTTGGGTACTCTGCCAGAGGGGGAATCGATCACGAAGGGCCTCTACATCAACCTTGCTGCACCTCTGATGATGTGTGAGTAGTTTACCACAGACCTACAGGTCCATAGTGATTTCCTAGATGGCTCTCTTTCTCTCTCTGGTCTTCAATACAATGTTCTCTTCAGAGTTCTCTTCACACACGAAATGAGCATGCTCATCTAATGATTTTCTCTCAATTAAACTAGTTGGGGTTTTAGCCGGAGCACAAACAGATCAAAGATGACCCAAGTAGAGAGATTGAAGTGACTCCACTTCTTTGGTGAAAAAGAGAAGGCAAATAAATGCTGAATAAAAAGTAGGGCAAGTAAATGGCAAATGTGTGTGAAGGAACCTCAACTTCTTTGGTGAAGTCTCCCGGCAACTGCGCAAGAAATTCTTCTGCTACTTGTGATAGGCTTTGGGATTTCCCCGAGGAGGAAGGATGATGTAGTATAGTAGCAGATAATATTTCCCTCAGTTAAGAACCAAAGTTTATTGAACCAATAGGAGACACCAAGCAAACAAGATAAACGGTACATGCACACACACAAAGCAAATACTTGCACCCAACACAGACAAGAGGGTTGTCAATCCCCTTACACTCATTAATTGCAAGGATTAAATTTGGTAGTGGTAGATAGATAATATAAAAAGGAAATAAATAAATAAATTACAACATGTATTTTTAGGGTTTTAGTAAATATAAAGTGAATGGACCCATGGGCCATAGCGTTCATTGGAGGCATCTCTCTCATGAGCGTAGTAACGTTGGGTAGACAAATTACTGTTGGACAAATTAGCGTAGTTCATAACAAATAGAGTAATGCTTGGAGCATGATGACAAACTAAAATCAATTAATATGATTGAACCACATCGTTGTACCCTTAGTAGCAACAATAAAAATACATGCCTTGTAACTCCTCCTGTCACAGAGTAAGGACACTGCAAGACTGAACCTACCACAAAGCACCTCTCCCACTGAAGATAAATCAATCTAATTGGGCAAAAGAGACAGATAGATCAGAGAGAAATGCAAGGTTATAAAATCACACATAGATAAATCTTAGAAAAGACTCAAATAGTTTCGATGAATAATCTGATCAGAAACCCACAATTCACCGGAATCCGACAAACACACCACAAAGATTACATCAAATGGATCTCCGAAGAGATCGTTGTATTTAAGGTCAAAACAGAGATAGAGAGCCATCTAGCTACTACTATGGACCCGTAGGTCTTGTGGGAACTATTCACACATCATCATGGGGGCAGCAAGGTTGATGAAGATGGCCCGTTGATCGATTACCCCTCCAGCAAAGTAGCGATGGAGGCCTCCAGAAGGGATCGCGGAAAAATAGAAGCTTGCGGTGGCGATAAATTGTTTTGGGTTTCACTCTGGGGGTTTCTAGATTTTAGGGAATTTATAGTGCTAGAATTAGGGCAAACAAAGCCTCATGGCCCCACAAGCTCAGGTGGCGCGCCCCACCCCTGGGGGCGCCCCCTTAAGTTTTTGGGCCCCTGGTAGGTCTTATGGCCCTCCCCCTAAGCTTCTAGGGTCTCTTCTAGTCCATAAAATGACCGTAAATTTTCATCGTTTTTGGACTTCGTCTGGTATGGTTTTCTGCGAAACAAAGAAATAGGCAAAAAAACAGGAACTGACACTAGGCACTTAGTTAATAGGTTAGTTCCTAAAAATGATATAAAATTGCATATAAAGCATACAATACTGATAATATAATAGCATGAAACAATCAAAAATTATAGATACGTTGGAGACGTATAAGCCATGAACTGGCTTTGGACGCTTCGTGGGGTCTCTGCTGCTTGATCCATCTTGGGCCTTAGATGCTTCCTCGGCAGCCTGAACCTCGGCTGTGAAGGCCGCGGTCTGCTCTTCTGTTCAGAGAGAATGTTCCATGTTACCATTTACTGTTATGATGTCGCGAGGCTAGCATCTTTAGCTTTAAATAAGCATAGTGCGGGAAGATATGGAAAGGAGCGAAAGTTGTTCTCCCGAGGAGTGTGTGATAACCACTCCTAAAAGGGACGGTATCAAAGGTTAACTCTTCATTTAAAAAAATTCAGGTGTGTCAAAGACTACGTCCAGGGCCAGCCTTCTCGAGCAATGTGCTTCAATTCCCGGTATGATACCCTTGAAGGTGGTATTACTAGGCTTGATCCTTCCTGGGTCTATATGCATCTTCTTGATGGTATCTACATATATCAAGTTGAACTTTTTACCTCCATCCATGAGGATTCAGGTCAGATGAAAGCCGTTAACTATGGGATCGAGTACAAACGCCGCTATGCCACTGTGACGGATGTTGGTCAAGTAGTTTTCTCAGTCAAAGATGGTCGAATTTCTGACCATGGATTATACTTACGTGCCACCGGCTCCATGATGGGTCCAAATTATGAGACCTTTTTACCGATATTTTTGTGCCTACTAGGTAGGCTTTGTGGAATTTTACCGCGTTCATGCACTTCTTTTTATTCATAACCTCGCAGGTAAAGGTTTTTGGAGTAGTATTCATTTAATGGAGAAAATCCCTAAAAATGGCAATGGAATCATGTATTAAAGGTGATAAACACTTCCTATATAAGAATCAAGCAAGAAGGCCAAAGAAACCGCCGTCACCGCGCTTTCGGAACGAATAACGACGTTCCATGAGACCTCGTGCGCTCGCATGAGTGGTCGTTTGGCGCGCCGCCGCCTCTGGAAGATCAGCTATTTTCACTTCGTCGAAACAGATCATGGATGAGACGTGCAGATACTCCAAAAATTCATCCAAAAAGGAAAACCCTAGCCACCGGAGCCCATCCGGTGGGAGGATCGATGAGTGGAAGGAGGGGATTCCTCTCATTGCGAGGGGAACGAAGTCATCATCACCATCTTCATTATCATCATCATCCACATCCTTATCATCTGCGACATCAAGAACCCTAGTGGATCCTTCGGTGTATTTGTTGATCTATTCATCCATGTATTCCATTACCATTACCATGATGATATTCGTTCCCATGTGTGAGTAGACCTGTTGTTCCCGGGGTATGGATGAACCCTAGTGTGTAATAGGATGTTTGATATTAGGATTTAATACCCTCTTTGCATGTTTATGTTGATAATCTTCTTAACGTTGGGTGAAGTCAACCATCCAACGTATGCCAACTCTCGATGGAAGGTTATTACTGTTGGCTAACTGTGTGGTTGTGGAGTTGGGTGACATGACAGGCCCCTTCTCCCTTCGTAGCGGATAGTTGCAATAGGGGTAAAACAGAGACTAGTTTGGCTGCGTCCACGGGGACCTCTTTCCCCTTAATCACTGTTTGATAACCGGAGTGGGGAAGAACGGTGGTGGCGTATGGGATACAGAGATACCATGAGTATGCATGTAGTTGTACTGGCTCCGCCCACAAAGAGAGACATGTAAAGTGGCTTAGGAATCCGAAATAGATTTGTGTTTATGCACCACGATGCACACTACTGGGGATTACGGACCCCTGGGAACTCTTTTAATCATTTGTCTCAAGTCTAGTTATTTTACTTGTTATTTATTTCAGCTCATTTATTCACCTTTACATGTGCAACACTATTATTATCTTTACTACTATTCTAGATCACTTACAATTTCTAGGCACATTATTTGCACCTTGCAAAGGACCAAATATCGGTTCCTGTGCTCCCCGTGGGATCGATACTCTTACTTTGAAAAGGCTACAACCAAACCTTGTGCACTTGCAGGCTATCACTCCATGGCGTACACATCACGAAGCACGCGCTTCCTCTCCTTTCTGGTGACGTGTGTGACATATATCATATTCATGTCCTTTACCTCGGGAGGGAACTCTTTTGGCCAACATTGCGCGGCCATGGTTGGTCTCTATCCTCATTATGAGCTTGGCCTTTGCCCTAGTTGTCGGCCGCAATCTTCCCAGGCTGCTTGATGACCCAACAATTCCGATTGGTATGTGTGGCTGGCTTGTCAGGACTATCATGGATAGCACATGGTTTATCCAAGATCTTGTCCAGTTGAGGTTGACTATCCTTGGAACCTTGAAAAGTCTTCCATTTCTTGCCACCTGATGCGGCTTGAACTACGTTGGTATTTCCCCAAAGAGGATGGGATGATGCAGCACAACTACGGTAGGTATTTCCCTCAGTGATGAGACTAAGGTTATCGAACCAGTAGGAGAACCACGCAACACCACGTAAACAACTCCTGCACACAAAGAACAAATACTTGAAGCCCGACGTAAGAGAGGGGTTGTCAATCCCTCATGGGTAAAAAGATAGGTAAAATTGTAGTAGATTGGATAAATAGATCTCGCGGGAACGCGAGATAAAATAAATAAATAAAAATTGCAGCAAGGTATTTTTGTATTTTTAGATTAACAGATCTGAAAATAAAAGCAAATAAAAATAGACCGCGAAGGAAAATATAATAAAGAAGAGACCCGGGGCCCGTAGATTTCACTAGTGGCTTCTCTCGAGAAAAGTAGCATAAGGTGGGTAAACAAATTACTGTTGGGCAATTGATAGAACTTCAAATAATCATGACGATATTCAGGCAATGATCATTATATAGGCATCACGTCCAAGATTAATAGACCGACTCCTGCATGCATCTACTACTATTACTCCACACATCGACCGCTATCCAGCATGCATCTAGTGTATTAAGTTCATGGAGAAACGGAGTAATGCAATAAGAATGATGACATGATGTAGACAAGATCTATTTATGTAGAAATAGATCCTATCTTGTTATCCTTAATAGCAACGATACATACGTGTCCGTTCCCCTTCTGTCACTGGGATCAAGCACTGTAAGATCGAACCCATCACAAAGCACCTCTTCCCATGGCAAGAAAAACTGATCTAGTTGGCCTAACTAAACCAAAGATTCGAAGAAGAAATATGAGCTATAAGTAATCATGCATAAAAGAGATCAAAAGACTCAAATAACTTTCATGGATAAACACATAGATCTGATCATAAACTCAAAGTTCATCGGATCCCAACAAACACACTGCAAAAAGAGTTACATCAAATAGATCTCCAAGAGACCATTGTATAGAGAATCAAAAGAGAGAGAGGAAGCCATCTAGCTACTAACTACGGACCCGTAGGTCTACAATGAACTACTCATGCATCATCGGAGAGGTACCAATGAGGATGATGAACCCCTCCGTGATGGTGTCTAGATTGGATCTGGTGATTCTGGAACTTGCGACGACTGGAATTGATTTTCTTTGACTCCCCTAGGGTTTCTGGAATATTGGGGATATTTATAGAGCAAAGAGGAGGTGCGGGAGGCCACCGTGGTGGGCACAACCCACCTGGGCGCGTCTGGGCACCCAGACGCGCCCTGGTGGGTTGATCTCTCCTCAGGTACTTTCTTGGCCCAATAGGTGTCTTTTAGTCCAGAGAAAATCACCAAAAAGTTTTGCTGCGTTTGGACTCCATTTGGTATTGATTTTTTGTGAAGTAAAAAACAAGCAAAAAAACAGCAACTGGCACTGGTCTCTATGTCAATAGGTTAGTCCCAAAAAATGATATGGATTTGCTATAAAATGATTGTAAAACATCCAAGAATGATTGCTGAAGTCGGCGTCAACCATGTTCTCCTCAGTGTCACTACTGCTTCCTCTATTACGATGCTTGTTATTTCTATTACGCCGAGGTTTTTCGTTCCCGTTGCAAACTTCGGATGTGTTTGGTTCGCCAGTACGGTTTCTCCTTTGAGCCAACCAGTTGCCTTCACGAGCACACAATCGAGTCATGAGCTGTGTGAGGACTGCAATTTTCCGTGGCTTCTCTTGTTCGAGCTCTCTGGCCAGTGATAACCCACAAGTATAGGGGATCGTGATAGTCTTCGCGGGTAGTATTTTACCCAATTTATTGATATGACACAAGGGGAGCCAAAGAATATTTATAAGCCTTAGTAGTTGAGTTGTCAATTCAACCACACGTGGAGAGCTAAATATCCACAACAAAGTATTTAGTAGCATAATAGTTTGATAATTTCGATAGTAGCAATAGTAGCAGGAATAGTAACAGTAGCATTTTTGTAGTGATTGTAACAACAAGAACAACGAAAGTAACTTAGCAAAGATCGACATGAGAAAAGCATAGGCATTGGATCAACGATGCATATTTGTGTTGGATGACATTCATCATGTAACTGTCACGACCTCGAGCGATACACAATAGCTCCAATTCATCAATTCAGTGTAGGCATGTATTCCGTATTTAGTCATATGTGCTTATAATAAGAACTTGCATGACATCTTTTATCCTATCCTCCCGTGGTAGTGGGGACCATTAAGAAACTAAGAGATATTAAGGCCTCATTTTAATAGAGAACTGGAACAAAGAATTAACATATGGTGAATACATGAACTCCTTGAATTTCATTCATTCCCGGAGAGTATCCAAACTATTTTCACTTTGGGGTCTACGGATCAGAATAATAACAAGTGCATATAACTAGCAGATAGGATCAAGAACTCAAATATATTCATGAAAACATAGAGGGTTCAGATCTGAAATCATGACACTCGGTCCCTAGTAACAAGCATTAAGCATAGCAAATTCATAACAACATCAATCTCATAACATAGTGGATACTAGGGATCAAGCCCTAACAAATTGACTCAATTACATGATAAATCTCATCCAACTCCATCACTGTCCAAAAATCCTACGAAGCGATTACTCACCCTCAGTGGTGAGCATCATGGAATGGTTGATGGAGAAGGGTTGATGATGACGATGGCGATGAATCCCCCTCCCCGGAGCCCCGAACGGACTCCAGATTAGCCCTCCCGATGAAGAACAGGAGGTGGCTGCGGCTCCGTATCGTAAAATGCGATGGTTCTTTCTCTCTGATTGTTTCTTTGCGAGACGATATTTATGGAGTTGGAGGTAGGGAAAACGGAGGCTTGAAGGTCCCACAAGCCTGGGTGGCGCGCCCTAGGAGGGCGACACTTGAGCTTGTGGCTCTCTGGTGGCCCCCCTTCGGTAGATCTTTTCTCTAGTATTTTTTATATATTCTAGAAAAATTCTTCGTAAAGTTTTCAGCTCAATCTAAGAACTTTTATTTCTCCATAAAAATAACACCATGGTAGTTGTGCTAAAAATAGCGTCAGTACGGGTTAGTTCCATTCAAATCATGTAAATTGGAGTCCAAAACAAGAGCAAAAGTGTTTGGAAAAGTAGATACGTTTGATACATATTAGCTCCCCCAAGCTTAACTCATTGCTTGTCCTCAAGCAATTTAGTTGACAAACTGAAAGTGATAAAGAAAAACTTTTACAAACTCTTTTATTCAGTTGCTGTATATATGCTTAGCTTAGTATTCAGGTGTTCAGCAAATATTATGAACTAACCGTATGAACATAACACTTAGGTCTCACATTTACTCAGGACAATAACATAATCAACTAGCGAGCAACAATAACATATCTCGGATGCCAACCATTTTTAAAAATAGTCATGATATAATATGATAACATGGTATCCTGCTAGCCTTTTCTGAGACGGCAAAAATGCAGAGTGATAACCCACTAGTATAGGGGATCGCAACAGTATTCGAGGGTAGAGTATTTAACCCAAATTTATTGATTCGACACAAGGGGAGCCAAAGAATATTCATGAGTATTAGAAGTTGAGTTGTCAATTCAACCGCACCTAAAAGACTTAATATATGCAACAAAGTATTTAATAGCAAAGTAGTACGGAAGTAATGGTAACAGTGGCAAAAGTAACAATAGCAGTTTTGTAGCGATTGTAATAGCAGTAGCAACGAAAGTAACTTAGTAAAGATCAATATGTGAAAATCTCGTAGGCATTGGATCAACAATGATAATTGTGTTGGATAATATTCATCATGTAGCAGTCATAACCTAGGGTGACGCAGAACTAGCTCCAATTCATCAATATAATGTAGGCATGTATTCCGTATGTAGTCATCTATACCTACTAATAAAAGGGTGATTGCTTCTTACCCCCAAACTTTCGTCCGTTTTCGTCCGTCAGCCCAACCATCGACCAGGTTCAAAATATTCGTACGTTAGCTCACCTTCGATCCACCTGTGCTAGATAGAAAAATAGCTGATGATGTGGATCGAACTCCTGACCTCATGTCCCATGGATCAACACAACAACCAACTGAGCCAAGTTAATTTATGTGAAATAGTCCCACATCATTTGTTTAAACTGATTTGTACCAATTTATATACAAGTAAATCTCCTGTGTTAACAACAAGTCACCTTAAAAAAGGACCGTGACAGAGCGGACAAGAATAAAGAATGTAAGTGCATGTTGCAAGAACCGTGTGTATCAAAGGAAGGAATTGAGGGCTGATTTGTGGCTTATTAAAGGAAAGAATTGATGGCTGTCTTTGTGGGCTACCAAATTACAAAGAAAGGAATAAAAGATCCAAGATTTGATAAAAGGAGGGGACATATGCATGCATGATGGTTGATTGAAAGAGTTGGAATAAGAAGATGAAGTAGGCAAACAACTGGCTAGGCATGAAACACCCGAGGACGCTGATCATAGTCTGGACACTCGTATAACACGATTGAAATCAACGGGCGTTGGTTAGTTACATGGCTATGGTGTTCAATTAACTTTATCTTCTCGGTGTCTTCGTGGACTTTGCGACACCATCCATGCAACTTTTAATTTTTTGCCGGTAATCATGTAAATTAGAAAGAATTTTCCGAGGGCCTATGTGAGGGCGTCCGGACCATGTAACGTGGGCCAGACTAATGGGCTGTGAAGATACAAGATAGAAGACTCTCTCCCGTGTCCGGATGGGACTCTCCTTGGCGTGGATGGCAGGCTTGGCGTTCGGATATGAAGATTCCTTTCTCTGTAACCGACTTTGTACAACCCTAGTCCCCTCCGGTGTCTATATAAACCGGAGGGTTTAGTCCGTAGAAGCAATCACAATCATACAGGCTAGACTTCTAGGGGTTTATCCATTACGATCTCCTGGTAGATCAACTCTTGTAATACTCATATTCATCAAGATCAATTAAGCAAGAAGTAGGGTATTACCTCCATAGAGAGGGCCCGAACCTGGGTAAACATCGCATCCCCTGTCTCCTGTTACCATCAACCTTAGACGCACAGTTCGGGAGCCCCTACCCGAGATCCGCCGGTTTTGACACCGACATTGGTGCTTTCATTGAGAGTTCTGCTGTGTCGTCGCTAGAAGGCTCGATTGCTCCGTCAATCATCTACAACGATGCTGCCATGAGGGAGGTCTTTCTCCCCGGCCAGATCTTCGTATTCGGCAGCTTCGCACTGCGGGCCAACTCGCTTGGCCATCTAGAGCAGATCGACAGCTACGCCCCTGGCCGTCAGGTCAGGTTTGGAAGCTTGAACTACGTTGTTGATATCCGCGGAGACTTGATCTTTGACGGATTCGAGCCCACGGCAACCGCTCCCTGCCACCGCGATGAACATGACCTAAATCTGTCATCGGACCATACCCAGGAGATAGCGCCTGTAAGTGCTCCGACCCTAGATCCAGAGCAGATTGCACTATCCGAGGATGGGAAGCTCAACCCCGCCACGGAAGCCGCAGACTCAGCGGCATTGGAGCCGCACACAGACCCAACCTCGAGCGGGATCTGCATCACCGGAACCTCGGATTCGTCTCCGACCACAGGTCCTGAACCACGTTGAAAGTGCAACTATCCCTAGGTGGTTTTGGTAATTCATAACAACATATAGCTCATTGAGCTAATGCTATTCCAAGACTATTATTTCAGGAAAGCTCAATGAATGGCATGGCATGGATGATGAAAGTGGATCGCTCAAAATACTAAGGACAAAGGATTGGCTCAAGACTCTTCATTTTACATTTTAGTGATCCAAGATCACATTGAGTCTATAGGAAAAGCCAATACTATCAAGAAGGGATGAGGTGTTGCTAAATGAGCCTTTTGCTTCATGTGCTTAGTGATATGCTCCAAAACCCTCAACTACTTTCCCACATCCACAAATGACCTAAATCTAAAGCCAAAATCGGTCTCACCGATTCTTTCTATCCGGCGCCACCGATTCCAAAAGTCATAGCCACTGCCACAAACCCTAAGCAAATCGGTCTTACCGATAGGGATCTCGGTCTCACCGAGATGGGGTTGCAATCTCTCTGTTTCCCTTCGTAACGTTTCGGTCTAACCGAAGTGAGCGATCGGTCCCACCGAGATTGCAATGTAAACTCTCTGTTTCCTTTTTGTAACATTTCGGTCTCACCGAAAAGAGCAAATCGGTCCCACCGAGTTTACCTGACCAACTCTCTGGTTAGCTAATTACCAAAATCGGTCTCACCGAGTTTGTGTAATCGGTCTCACCGAGATTACGTTATGCCCTAACCCTAACCATATCGGTCTCACCGAGATGCATGTCGGTCCCACTGAAAATCACTAACGGTCACTAGGTTTACTAATTCGGTCCGACCGAGTTTAACGATTCGGTCCCACCGAGTTTGGTAAATTGTGTGTAACGGTTAGATTTTGTGTGGAGGCTATATATACCCCTCCACCTCCTCTTCATTCGTGGAGAGAGCCATCAGAATGAACCTACACTTCCAACTTACCGTTTCTGAGAGAGAACCACCTACTCATGTGTTGAGACCAAGATATTCCATTCCTACCATATGAATCTTGATCTCTAGCCTTCCCCAAGTTGCTTTCCACTCAAACCCTCTTTCCACCAGATCCAAATCCTATGAGAGAGAGTTGAGTGTTGGGGAGACTATCATTTGAAGCACAAGAGCAAGGAGTTCATCATCAACACACCATTTGTTACTTCTTGGAGAGTGGTGTCTCCTAGATTGGCTAGGTGTCACTTGGGAGCCTCCGACAAGATTGTGGATTTGAACCAAGGAGTTTGTAAGGGCAAGGAGATCGCCTACTTCGTGAAGATCTACCGCTAGTGAGGCAATTCCTTCGTGGGTGACGGCCATGGTGGGATAGAAAAGGTTGCTTCTTCGTGGACCCTTCGTGGGTGGAGCCCTCGGTGGATTCGCGCAACCGTTACCCTTCGTGGGTTGAAGTCTCCATCAACGTGGAGGGACGATAGCACCACCTATCGGAACCACGCCAAAAACATCCGTGTCTCCAATTGCGTTTGAATCCTCCAAACCCTTCCCCTTACCTTCTTGCAAGTTGCATGCTTTAATTTCCGCTGCCAATATACTCTTTGCATGCTTGCTTGAATTGTGTGATGATTGCTTGACTTGTCCTAAAATAGCTAAAATCTGCCAAACTATAAAATTGGGAAAATGTTAAGTTTTTATTGGTCAAGTAGTCTAATCACCCCCCCTCTAGACATACTTCAAGGTCCTACAAGTGGTATCAGAGCTTTGGTCTCCATTTGCTTTGATTTTCATAGCTTTTGGTGGTCATAGCCTTGGTTTCACAACCTAGGAGAGTATGGTGTCTAGCGAGGGAAATTATCACCGTAGAGGTCCTTACTTTGATGGTACTAATTTTGCCAGTTGGAAGCATAAGACGAAAATGCATATTCTTGGACATAACCCCGCCATTTGGGCAATTATTTGTATTGGCTTGCAAGGTGAATTCTTTGATGGGAGAGAACCGAACCGTGAAGCTAATGCGAAAGAATTGAAGATGCTACAATACAACGCTCAAGCATGTGACATCATCTTCAACGGATTGTGCCCCGATGAATTCAACAAAATCAGCCGTCTTCAGAATGCAAAGGAAATTTGGGATACTTTGATTGATATGCATGAAGGTACCGAGTCCGTCAAGGAATCCAAGTTGGATGTGCTCCAAAGTCAGCTTGACAAGTTCAAAATGGAGGATGGTGAAGGTGTTGCTGAAATGTACTCTAGGCTTGCTCTTATCACAAATGAGATTGCCAGCTTAGGGAGTGAAGAGATGACCGACAAATTCATCATCAAGAAAATCCTAAGAGCATTGGATGGAAAGTATGATACCGTGTGCACATTGATCCAAATGATGCCAAACTACAAAGATCTCAAGCCAACGGAAGTCATTGGAAGGATTGTTGCTCATGAGATGTCACTCAAGGATAAGGAGGAACTTCACAACAAGTCAAATGGTGCTTACATAGCCTCAAGTGAAGCCCCCCGCATCGTCAAGTGAGAAACCAACCTTCAATGAAGAATTGAGCTTAATGGTGAAGAAGTTCAACAAATTCTACAAAAGTAGAAGCAAAGAAAGAAGCTCCAAGTCAAGGTCTTACAATGACAAGAGATCTTCTAGTCGAGAGCGCAACTGCTACAATTGTGGGAGACCCGGACACTGCTCCAATGAGTGTACGACACCTTACAAAAGAAGAGAAGATTCTCCAAGAAGAAGGAGCAAAAGAGAAGAATCACCACCAAGAGAGAGGAGGAGTAGAGATGATCGTTATGAATGAAGACCCTCACGGAGAAGCAAGGATTCGGAAAGGAAGGACAAGTCATCAAAGAGCTACACAAAACGAAGACATCAAGCTCATGTTGGTGAATGGGTTTCCGGCTCCGACTCCGACCATCACTCCGAGAGAAGCTATCACTTCGACTCCGAATATACTCAAGATGAAGGTGTTGCCGGTCTAGCACTTGTGTCAACCAACTCCTACGACATATTTGATTCACCAAATGAAGGATTGGAAGATGCTTCATGGCCAGAGGTCCAAAGGTAACACATCCCGAGTATGTTGATTTTAATAGTGATGAAGATGACTTGCTAGGTGATGATGATTTACTTGTTGACAACTCTGGTGATGAATACTATGATGAAACGTCAATTAATCATGCTAATCAAATGAATGACAATGATAAGGAGAAAATTGAGCTTCTAACTAAAGAACTAAACACTCTTAAGTTGGCTCATGAAACTATCTTCGAAGATCATCGAGAACTTTTAAGGACTCATGAGAAGTTACGCTTTGAAAAGCTCAATCTTGAGCAAGAGCATGAGTTCTTAAAGGCAATCAATGATGATCTCCATGAGAAAAGTTCTTCTTACATTGCCAAGCGTTTACTCTTATCTACTTACATGCCTCAAGTCAAGTCTAGTAACAAGTACAAGAAAGATACTTCCTCTAGTAGTAACAATAATAACGTCAAATCCAATGTTGGTGCTTCTAGTAGTTCTCTTGATTCCACTAATGATTCTCTTAGCCAAGTTACACTTGAGCAAGAAAATAGTTTATTGAAGGGAATTATAGAAAGGTGTTTACAAGAGCCTTGCGGGAGTAAGCAATTCGAGGAAATTGTGCATAAGCAAGGAAGGCACCGGAAGAATCAAGGTGTTGGTTTTGAGCGAAAGTTCAACGCCAATGGAGTTGAGTGGGAAGAAGATCAATACCCCAAGACAAAGTTTGTTCCTCAACAAGAGAAGTATGATCCTACTTCCTTCAAGGGGACACAAGCTCAAGATGATCTTCCACCACAAGACCACAAGAACAAAGGCAAGGACAAGCTTCAAGAAGAGATTGATGCATTTGAAGAAGCACCTAAAGCCTCGTTCGAGTGGGTTCCCAAGACTACGTCAAGTTCTACTTCATCAAGTACAACTACAACTCCAAGGATTCCCATCAAGATGATGTGGATCCCGAAGAAGAAGAACTAGAGAGTTCTTGAGGGTGACTCCACCAACATTATTCACTCATATCATTTTGGCAAGAACAATTGCAATCAACTTTCACATCTTGCACTAGTTCAAGGAGTCAGAAAACCTCATGTTGGTAAGGCAAGGGACAAGGTAACCTAATGTTTTCATGGACATCATCTTGTGTGTGCATCAGTCTATGTCTATGGATATTCTTGTTTGTTCCTTGTGGGACTAACCCATGTAGGCAAGTTGAAAGTGCAACTCACTCCAAAGGATTGCTCCAAATGATCTACATCAACATTGAGCATCTACATCTTCAACACCTACATGAAGTCATCATCGACAAAACCCAAGGTTAGTTCATCCCTCTAAGGGGATCTCAGCATCTAGGGGAGCTTAACTCTAAGAATTGAGTCAAAGCAACTCTAATGGTGTGAACACATTAATGCATTATGTAAAAGTGGTAACCCCACTTGAGCTTAAACGATGAGTATGACCTATGATCAAATGTTCTCATTTGACTCCTAAGTCAATATACTCATATATAGATGACCTAGTCATCGCCCATTGTTTGATAGATGCTAGAATTGGTTGTGCATGCTTTGCCACATATTTCAATTGCCATCTTATTGTGTGAGCATGTTGGTGCATATTTTACTCATTCAAGGACATCCACTTGTTGTTTTGTTTGTTTGGTTTCCTTTCTTTGTGCCAAGTGGATGGACAAGAATGCCTAAGAACCTTCTTTAGCATCTATGCTTTTCTCGTCTCAAACTCTATTCATGCTACATCACAAAATTTGATCAAGTCGATTCGAACCACTCGTGTGAGGAGCACTCGAGTCCCGATTAGTCATAGACTTAAACTTACAAAACCTCTTAATGATTCTCGGTCTGACCGATCCTTCCATTTTGGTCCTACCGAGATCATCAAGTTGATCTGAGCTTTCAATCTCGGTGCAACCGATTTGAACTTTTCGGTCTCACCGATTTCTTTAATCGAACACAGTTATGCATCTCGGTGCCACCGAGTTGTTCCACTCGGTCACACCGACAGGGTCGGGCTATATATAGCCACGGGCAAAATTTTGGAAATTTCTCCGAAACCCTTCGCCCGCGCAACAGCTCGCTTTGCCATCGTGGTCTCCGGATCATCTCCTCGTCGCCAGCAGCCTCCTGTCGCTGGTCTTCGCCGCCGTCAACAGATTTCGTCCCCGCCGTTGCCGCCATAGCAAGTCCACCGCCGAGTTAGGGTATGGACTTAAACTTTGTGCTATCCACGTCTGATTCCTGGCACATTGTTTTCATATTGAATTTTGCCACGATTGCAACTCATCTATCCAGCCAAAGTAGTTCATAGATTAGATGTGATTCAAATTTTTAGGTTTAGGTTTCCGCCGAAGCCATCTCGGACCCACCGAGTTGAAAAACTCGGTCTCACCGATTTGGCTTATGCCATTGCACTAGTGACTCTCGGTCTGACCGAGAATTACTAATCGGTGCAACTGATTTGAGGATTCTGTGAAACCCTAGCTGTCTCGGTACCACCAAACTGAAACTCGGTCCAACCGAGATCATCAGTTTAGGTTCTAAAAACTGCTTCGGTATCACCGAGTTTGAAAATCGGTGGATCCAAAATGCTTTCTATGGAAAAGTAAAACTGAACTTTTGAGTCATTCTTTTGCAAAAACCTCTGCATTTTGTGATGCTCATCTTTTCTATCTCATCTATAAACTCTTCACAGGGTCAGCAGTCAGCTTTTGCAGTATGTCTGATCAAAGTGACAGCCAGAACATGTCAGAAGAGCAGATGAACTTGAGTGAGGGCACTAGTCCCTCAACCTCAGATGAAGGGAGCAGAAGTACTCCTAGCAACCTGCCTAAGGCTACAACTAGGCAAAGGAGGAAAAGAACTTCAGATTCAGAGGATGAAGATTACAAAGCCGAGGAAGATGAGGCTACTTCCAAGAAAGAGGTGCTCAAGAAGGAAAGGGTCATGAAGACCAAAAGGCCTGCAGGAAGACAACCAATGTCCAAGGCCAGAACATCAACTCCACTGCCTAAAAATCCTGATCCCAAAGAGCCAGCTGCTGAGAGCAAGAAGAGGAAGGAAAGGGTCAAGATGACCATGGCCAGAGTAATTGGGAAGCCTTCCATGATGGAAGAGGAAGAGCCTGCTGCACCAGCACCAAAGGCACCAAAGCTTATGGGTGATGCAATCAGATCAGGGGCTGCCACATCTAAGCCCAAGGAAGCACCCAAAGCTACCCCAAGGCCAAGTCTGCACCAAAGAGGAATACTAGGAGTATTACAGCTGCTGAGAAGAACAAGGCCCCAGTGCCTGATGCTGATGAGGAAGATGAAGAAGGACAAGTTCTGAGAAAGCTCAAGCCCAAGATACCAGATCACAATGATGCCCATCCTGTGGCTGAGGACATGAGAATCAGGAAGGACTCAGGATTGAGGAAATGGAGGTTGGAAGATCCATATGCTTCAAGGAGAAGAACTGCTATTGATTACAGGTTCCACACAAAGGAACAACAGGACTTCTATGAGACAATCTTGTTGGACAAGAAGCCCATTGTCTGTGATATGAGGTGGGTTGACTGGAATTTCATGAAGGAGAATGAAGAGCACTGTAGCGACCCGACCTCAGACGGTCAAGCCTCTGTGTATCCGTGCCATCCCTGGATCAGTATGCTGGCACACACAGTACATCAATGTATATATCAAAGTGCAATCACATGTATAAATAACGTAAAACTGATATATACCTCAATAGTCTCAGCGGAAACAAGTAATCGGGTGTGGAGTCCCATCAACGCCATCGGCGGGTTGAGTGTAGACCGTAACCTGCACTGTATTCTTACTGTCGGAAGAAAGTATCGCAACATGATACGTTGCAGCCGTGTAGGTCGATTACATTGAATGTACCGCAAGATCACAATAAAAGAACAGATGATAAAACTATACTATATGCAATATGGCTTTGTGGCTCTGTGTCTGGGGTTTTTGCATAAAAGCTGGTTTTATTTTCCCTACATCAAAGGAATAAATGAAGTCTGTACTATGGAGTTTTCTATCATGACATGGTTCCGCCAACCGATGTCTCATAGCCCAAAATCATCATAAGTTGCCCACAATTAAGTTATCAATCCGGTGTTGAGAGTTCCGAGATAGATCCAAGTCCAGATGCTCAAATTGTCCGTAACCGGGGACACGGCTAATCGATTAGGTTTAAACCCTCTGCAGAGGTATGTACACTTTACCCGCAAGATTCGATCCCTCTTTTTACGTTCTCGCACTTGAGGTGTTTGAGAACAAGACGATCAAACATGGTCTTCGAAGAGTTCCTCGACCACCGCCGGTGCTCATCCAATCCTACCGTAGTTCTACATCCGCTAGCACCGTCCCAGCCAGAGTCACAACTAAGGTCAACCAAGCGAGCCCATAGTGACTTGCGGTTGCAGGTAAGCTTCCGGCATGAAGTATTCTTCCGTCTCTTTGAGTCAGGGTGAAGCTTTCCGCAAGATGTCATGGCGCTTCTCCATGCATCCCGCCAACCACTGGTTTCTCCAGGTGCCCGTCAACCATCCTTCACCCAAAGAGTGTGTATTGAATTCTTGTCTCGAGTCTTGAAGTCTTGAGGCCTTGAAGATGCAGTCCTTGCAGATTCCATCATGGAGTTATCGTCATTGACGTAGATCCTCCATTCTCACACCACTCCGAGCACTCATACCAACCCCGTCTACAATAGCATAGCATTAAAATAAATAACGTCCGGGCTTGGTAACAGGGTGATGGGTTCCTACCTCATGCATACTACTCAACTACAAGGATTCAATATCACTCTTTGGAGGGTTGTTGCAAAGATGCCACTAAATGCAATAAAACATAGGTATGAAAGTATGGTCAAAGTGAACTTGCTCGGTAATACTTGATGAAGATAACAACGCCGAAAAATGACTTGGTAGAACTAATCGTCACTCCGTTGAAAATCTATATAGTCAAACATAGCATTCACATAAGCAAACATCCTAGCAAACAATTTTAGCACTCGAAATAACAATCAAAACAGCAAGGAAAATCGATAATAAAACTCAAACAAAATCAAAAGAAACTTCAAATAAAACTACAAAGAAAAACTACTAACGAAGATCTATGACTTTGCTACAAACATCTAATATAGTTTTGCCGTAAGTAAAAACTTAACAACAATTAAAATACTAAACTAATAAATTAACAGAAAATAAAATGTAAAATAACTAATTTAACAGAAAGTATTCCATAAAATTTTATTTGCAAAAGAAACAAATAAAAAGCTTTTATAAAACTCTAACGATGACCTATAGAAGGTTTCATACAAAACTAAGGAAAATAAATTTTTAAAATAAAATAAATTTTCTCCTGTTGTCTAACAGAAACACAACTAATTTTGTCAAAAGTGACAAAAAGAAATAATTTAAAACTAATAAAACAATAAAGAAAAAGCTAAAACAGAACTAATAATAAAACAGTACTGTTTTGCTAAAAACCTAATTTAAATTAACATAGAAATAAAATACTAAATACTACTGGATAAACAAAGGTCCTAGAGACCAGGAGCAAAAATAATTAATTAAAACCTATTTTTAAACTCAAGTTATGGCCAAAATACTAATCTGAACAAAATTTATCAAATTCAAATTTGAACTACTCAAATTTGAAATCCAGAGACACTAACAGAAACTTCAGCAAATTTGTGACACATAGCAATTGGAGTCACTCAAAAATACTAAAAACTCTAAAAGATATGAATTTTCTAAGATTGCTATTTTTGAAAAAATGAATTACGGGATTTCGTGGATCTCACGGAGTAGTCGTCGGAGTTGGGGAAGAAGATCGGATCCGATGTTGCAGTTGCTCCTAGAGGAAAGGAGATCACGGGACGGTGGAGAGGAGATCATATAAACCTCGGGAGAGGTCGAGGCGGGCACTTGGCGGCGGCGGTGTGTTGTTGCTTCTTCTGCTGCGGAGAGAGGAGCGGAGAGGAGAGGAGAGGAGAGGTGTTGGTTTGATGTGTTGGAGGGGGGTGCTTGGGTATTTATAGTGGGGAGGAGGGCTTTGCTTGGGTAGGGGACAAGAAATAGACTAGGATTAGGAAACAAAGGAAAAGATCTAGAAACAAATCGGAATAAGCGGAATAACGAACGGGATCAAATCCTACTAGGATTTGTAAAAGAATAAAACCTTGGCTCCTTGGCTCCCTAGGTGCGTGCGGTGGATGGCCTTGGCGGCGGCCGGCTGGCTTGGCCTTGGGCCTTGGCCCTTGGCCCGATGAAGCAGCAATTTTTTTTGACAGAGACAACAAAACAGAAATAAATAAAAATTCTATATAGGCATATAATATATCAAAATTTTCAGAAAAAGATTTTCTACAACATGAACATTATTTTAGCTTCAAATAAAATACACACAAATTTTAATAATTCACACAGTGCTACCGGTCCAATAAAATCCAATAAAAATCATTTTAAAATACCAAAATGACTTGAAATTAATTTCTCTCAATTTTCTGATGTAGGGAATCATGTTACCCTATTTTCTATATATTTTGTTTTGGAGAAAATAATTTGAATAAAACTCAACTAACTCCAAATTGGAAATAAATTCAAAAGAACTTTGAATTTAATTCTTTTAAAACTCCCAACTCATATTTCATTTAATTTGAAGAAGTCATTTTATCTTCTCTCGTGAAAATCATTGAGTTGCATAAAGTTTCAAATTGGAAATATTTTCCAAATGAAATTCAAATATTTTCAACACCCTTGTCATTTAAATAAATGGAAGAAGTCATGTCATCTTCTCTCCGGGTTTTGTGATGAAAAGAATTTGAATTCATGGAGATCATAAATGCAAGGTGGAAGTTTGGGAAAGTCATTTCATTCCCTCTCATTCAACTTTCAGAAAGTTTCAAATTTCACTCAACTTCACACAATAAATCACACAACAAACAATCAATCAATCAAAACTATTTCTTTATTATAACATTCCAAAATTTAGAATTTTGGGATGTTACAAGCACTATCCTGGAGTGCAAGACAGCTTTGTGAGTTGTGGAGTTGCAGATTTTGTCGGGCAAAAGCTCACAATTGGAATGATGAGCTTATCATGCAATTTTACTCCACATCACATTTTTACCCAGATGGGAGAATTGTTTGGATGTCTGAAGGTACAAGGTACCAGTCAACAGTTGAGGAGTGGGCAAAGCTGATAAATGCCCCAGAGGAGAATGAGGATGACCTAGACATTTATGCAAAGAAGAAAATGGATCACAATTCTATGGCACACATGTACAAGGAAATTCCAGACAAGGCACTAGGAACTCACAAGTTTGGATCAGTTCACTTTCTGCTGTCAGGGTTGCCAACCATAAATTGGATTCTGAGGCACACTTTGTTGCCCAAGTCAGGTGACCATAACATGATCAGAGGGCATGCCATCAACATGTTGCATGTGTTTGATGTGCCACAGAAGTTCAAAGTCATGAGCTTGATCATTGAAACTATCAAGAGGACTGCAGCAGATCAGAAGAGGAGCTATGGATATGCACCTCAGATTCATGAATTGATAAACTCAAAGATGGGCACAGGAAAATTTCAGTTGGATAAGGAACACTGTCCACTTTATCCAGACTTTGAGGACAATGAGGTTGTCATGAATGAGAATGATCCATCATCAGTTCAAGCTCAGGAGAAGAAGGAGAAGGCAAAGAGGGAGAAGGCTGCCAAGATGCCAACTCAAGAGGAGGCATCTGAGTATTTCTTGAAGAACAAGCAGGAGCAGCTTGGTTACTTAATAGCATCAACTCTGAGGATTGAGAAGGGATTGGCCACCCTAACTCAAAATCAGGAGAGCTTGGAGAGAATCATAGAACAAAAGTTCTATAACTTAGATGTGAAAGTAACTGAGATTCAGATCGCAGTGGAGGAACTACAAGATGTCATGCAGGAGAGGAAGGGCAAGACTACAACCAATGTGTTTGCAGTGCCTAGAGCCCAGAGGTCATCACCGTGCGCGATTTACGACACAAGAGCAATCAGTGCGCACCAGCTCT
Source organism: Aegilops longissima (assembly GCA_021605205.1). NCBI lineage: Eukaryota > Viridiplantae > Streptophyta > Magnoliopsida > Poales > Poaceae > Aegilops > Aegilops longissima. Next base: position 257,319,915 of record CM038678.1, read on the forward strand.
GACCTCGGTGCCACCAGCTCCAAATCTACATCAGCTCCAGCTCCATCTACATCAACTGAAGTCTTCGTCCAAGGAGCCATCTCTACACCACCACCGAAGATCAAGCACGAGAGTCGATCTAGCACTATGCATTTTCTATGAACTTTTGGTAACTTGTTTCCAAAGGGGAGAAAAATGTATAGATCATAGGCTTCGAGAGAGAGAGAGTGTTGCTTTTGTTCTCTCTTGCTTTATCTGGTGGTTTTTCAAACTTTGTTTGCTTTTGGTTGAGATACTATGTTTGTGAGACATTGATGATCATGTGTTTGATCATAAGCTACACTTATGCATGCTTGATATTATCCTATCTATCTTATGTGATCACTCACTATGCTTGGTGATGAGTGCATGTATTCATTGTTTATTATTTTGAGCGCTCCACCAAGATGTATGTGACATGGAAGAGTAACCCATGAGCCTAATTCATTGTGCATTTGCAGTCCAAAGCAAATCTAAAACTATGCACAAATTTAGGGGGAGCTCTTGCTTATCACATACTTCTCAAAGCGACGATGTTATTTAAATTTTATTATCATTTGTTGAAGCTTTGATCTATATGTTGTCATCAATTACCAAAAAGGGGGAGATTGAAAGTGCAACTATCCCTAGGTGGTTTTGGTAATTCATAACAACATATAGCTCATTGAGCTAATGCTATTCCAAGACTATTATTTCAGGAAAGCTCAATGAATGGCATGGCATGGATGATGAAAGTGGATCCCTCAAAATACTAAGGACAAAGGATTGGCTCAAGACTCTTCATTTTACATTTTAGTGATCCAAGATCACATTGAGTCTATAGGAAAAGCCAATACTATCAAGAAGGGATGAGGTGTTGCTTAATGAGCCTTTTGCTTCATGTGCTTAGTGATATGCTCCAAAACCCTCAACTACTTTCTCACATCCACAAATGACCTAAACCTAAAGCCAAAATCGGTCTCACCGATTCTTTCTATCCGGCGCCACCGATTCCAAAAGTCATAGCCACTGCCACAAACCCTAAGCAAATCGGTCTTACCGATAGGGATCTCGGTCTCACCGAGATGGGGTTGCAATCTCTCTGTTTCCCTTCGTAACGTTTCGGTCTAACTGAAGTGAGCGATCGGTCCCACCGGGATTGCAATGTAAACTCTCTGTTTCCTTTTTGTAACATTTCGGTCTCACCGAAAAGAGCAAATCGGTCCCACCGAGTTTACCTGACCAACTCTCTGGTTAGCTAATTACCAAAATCGGTCTCACCGAGATTACGTTATGCACTAACCCTAACCATATTGGTCTCACCGAGATGCATGTCAGTCCCACCGAAAATCACTAACGGTCACTAGGTTTACTAATTCGGTCCGACCGAGTTTAAAGATTCGGTCCCACCGAGTTTGGTAAATTGTGTGTAACGGTTAGATTTTGTGTGGAGGCTATATATACCCCTCCACCTCCTCTTCATTCGTGGAGAGAGCCATCAGAACGAACCTACACTTCCAACTTACCGTTTCTGAGAGAGAACCACCTACTCATGTGTTGAGACCAAGATATTCCATTCCTACCATATGAATCTTGATCTCTAGCCTTCCCCAAGTTGCTTTCCACTCAAACCCTCTTTCCACCAGATCCAAATCCTATGAGAGAGAGTTGAGTGTTGGGGAGACTATCATTTGAAGCACAAGAGCAAGGAGTTCATCATCAACACACCATTTGTTACTTCTTGGAGAGTGGTGTCTCCTAGATTGGCTATGTGTCACTTGGGAGCCTCCGACAAGATTGTGGAGTTGAACCAAGGAGTTTGTAAGGGCAAGGAGATCGCCTACTTCGTGAAGATCTACCGCTAGTGAGGCAAGTCCTTCGTGGGCGACGGCCATGGTGGGATAGACAAGGTTGCTTCTTCGTGGACCCTTCATGGGTGGAGCCCTCCGTGGACTCACAAGAATGTTACCCTTCGTGGGTTGAAGTCTCCATCAACGTGGAGGTACGATAGCACCACCTATCGGAACCACGCCAAAAAAATCCGTGTCTCCAATTACGTTTGAATCCTCCAAACCCTTCCCCTTACTTTCTTGCAAGTTACATGCTTTAATTTCCGCTGCCAATATACTCTTTGCATGCTTGCTTGAATTGTGTGATGATTGCTTGACTTGTCCTAAAATAGCTAAAATCTGCCAAACTATAAAATTGGGAAAAGGTTAAGTTTTTATTGGTCAAGTAGTCTAATCACCCCCCATCTAGACATACTTCAAGGTCCTACACACGTGCATCCGCGTCCGTCGAGCCTGATCAGGCGTTGATCGTCGAATTCAGCTCCGCGGACATCTTCCAGCACCCACCTTTAGGCGATGTGCTAAACTCATTAAAAACCCTCTCCTTAGCAGGGGACTCATAGCTGAATTATATCTGGTTTGAACTGGGGGCTGATCACGGTGAATTTCGCTTCCCACCCACCTCCCACTTAATAGCCACTGTCAAAGACTTAACCGACATGCTCGATTACGGCTCCGAAGACATCAACGGTATGGACGACGATGTCGAAGAGGAGCAGGCCCAAAACCCGCCGTTTACTGGGCGCTGGACGACCACCTCCTCATACGACATATACATGGTGGATACACCCAAAGAGAATGACGGTGATAACGAGAAGGATCCAGTCGAGGATAAACCTCCTGAGATACAGCCAAAGCGCCGACGTCAGCGGCGCCGCTCTAAATCACACCGCGGAAAAGATAGCAATACTGGCACGAGAGAAAACAATACTCCAGACGATGCCGAAGACAAAGAAGACCCCGTCGAGCCAACTTCTGAACAGGACGATAGGGAAGATGGGCAAGTCAGCCCTGATGAACATGCCATAAACGAAGACTCGGAGGACAATAACTATCTTCCACTCTCCGATGATGAGGTGAGCTGATACATCTCCGTCGTATCTACTTTTCCAAACACTTTTGCCCTTGTTTTGGACTCTAACTTGCATGATTTGAATGGAACTAACCCGGACTGACGCTGTTTTCAGCAGAATTGCCATGGTGTTATTTATGTGCAGAAACAAAAGTTCTCAGAATGACCTGAAACTCCACGGAACAACTTTTCAGAAATAATAAAAAATCCTTGCCAAAGATGAAGACCGGGGGGCCCACACCCTGTCCACGAGGGTGGGGGGGGGGGTGCGCGCCCTCCCCCTAGGGCGTGCCCCTACCTCGTGGGCCCCCTGGAGCTCTTCCGGCGCCAACTCCAACTCTATATATTTGCTTTCGGAGAGAAAAAATCAAGGAGAAGAAATCATCGCCTTTTATGATAAGGAGCCGCCGCCAAGCCCTAAAACCTTTCGGGAGGGCCGATCTGGAGTCCGTTCGGGGCTCCAGAGAGGGGGATTCGTCGTTGTCGTCATCATCAACCATCCTCCATCACCAATTTCATGATGCTCACCTCCGTGCGTAAGTAATTCCATCGTAGGCTTGCTGGACGGTGATGGGTTGGATGAGATCTATCATGTAATCGAGTTAGTTTTGTTAGGGTTTGATCCCTAGTATCCACTATGTTCTGAGATTGATGTTGCTATGACTTTGCTATGCTTAATGCTTGTCACTAGGGCCCGAGTGCCATGATTTCAGATCTGAACCTATTATGTTTTCATGAATATATGTGTGTTCTTGATCCTATCTTGCAAGTCTATAGTCACCTACTATGTGTTATGATCCGGCATCCCCGAAGTGACAATAATCAGGACCACTCCCGGTGATGACCATAGTTTGAGGAGTTCATGTATTCACTATGTGCTAATGCTTTGTTCCGGTTCTCTATTAAAAGGAGGCCTTAATATCCCTTAGTTTCCATTAGGACCCTGCTGCCACGGGAGGGTAGGACAAAAGATGTCATGCAAGTTATTTTCCATAAGCACGTATGACTATATTCAGAATACATGCCTACATTACATTGATGAATTGGAGCTAGTTCTATGTCACCCTATGTTATGACTGTTACATGATGAACCGCATCCGGCATAATTATGCATCACCGATCCAATGCCTACGAGCTTTTCCTATATTAGTTCTCGCTTATTTACTTTTCCGTTGCTACTGTTACAATCACTACAAAATACCAAAAATATTACTTTTGCTTCCGTTACCTTTTGTTACCGTTACCACCACTATCATATTACTTTGCTACTAAACACTTTGTTGCAGATATTAAGTTATCCAGGTGTGGTTGAATTGACAACTCAACTTCTAATACTTGAGAATATTCTTTGGCTCCCCTTGTGTCGAATCAATAAATTTGGGTTGAATACTCTACCCTCGAAAACTGTTGCGATCCCCTATACTTGTGGGTTATCAAGAATATTTTCTGACGCCGTTGCCGGGGAGCATAGCTCTATTCTTTGAGTCACTTGGGATTTATATCTGCTGGTCACTATGAAGAACTTGAAAGACGCTAAGACAACAATTTATCCCTCAACTACGAGGGGAGGTAAGGAACTGCCATCTAGCTCTGCACTAGATTCACCTTCTGTTTTGAGTAAGCTTGCGACACCTAAACCTGCTTCTGCTATTGGTTCTGATATGTCGCATGTTATTGATGATGCCACTTCTGCTATGCATGATACTTATGATGAAACTACTTCTATGCTTGATACTACTGTGCCCCTTAGTGAATTTCTTGATGAACAAATTGCTAGGGCTAGAGAGAAAGAAATTATTGAAACTGATTATATTGATGAAAGTGATGATGAAGATATGCCTGTTATTCCTGAGGGTTATGTTTTTGATATGGAAGCTTCTGCAGCTATTTTAGCTTGCAAAGATAGATATGAGCTCAAGAGGTTATTAGTTAAATGGAATAAGCAATCTCTTAAAGATAGAATGAAACCTGACCCTGCTTTTGCTACTTCACCTATGTGTGTTGCCGATAAGGATTATGAATTCTCTGTTGATCCTGCTATAATTACTTTGGTCGAATCTGATCCTTTTCATGGCTATGAATCTGAAACTATTGTGGCACATCTTACTAAATTAAATGATATAGCCACCCTGTTCACTAATGATGAGTGATATCGCTACTTTTATATCCTTAAAATATTTCCGTTCTCATTAAAGGGTGATGCTAAGATATGGTTTAATTCTCTTGATCCTGGCTGTGTGCATAGTCCCCATGATATGATTTATTACTTCTCTGCTAAATATTTCCCTGCTCATAAGAAACAAGGTGCTTTGATGGAAATATACAACTTTGTGCAAATTGAAGAAGAGAGTCTCCCACAAGCTTGGGGGGGGGGGGCTTCTCAAGTTACTTAATGCTTTGCCTGATGTTCCTCTTAAGAAAAATGAAATACTTGATATCTTTTATAATGGACTAACCGATGCTTCCAGAGATTACCTGGATAGTTGTGCTGGTTCTGTTTTCAGGGAAAGAACACCGGATGAAGCTGAAATTCTATTGAATAATATGTTAAATGAAAATAATTGGACACTTCCTGAGCCAGCTCCTGAGCCAATTCCTGAACCAATTCCTAAACCAACTCCGAAGAAGAGAGGTGTTCTATTTCTCAGTCCTGAAGATATGCAAGAGGCAAAGAAATCTATGAAAGAAAAAGGTATTAAAGCTGAAGATGTTAATAATTTACCTTCTATTGAAGAAATACATGGTCTTAATTTACCGCCTGTTGAACAAACATATGATCTTAATCCATTACCAATTGAAGAACCTCCTGATCTTGATAACCTGACACAGGTAGTAAAGGTAAATTCTCTTTATAGATATGATAGAGCTGAAATCCCTCCTACTAAAATTGCTAGCCAATGCCAAACAAGAAAACTTCAATGCTTATTTTGGTAGACAATTGAGATACAATTCTGATATGATTAAACACTTGGGTGATTATATGGCTAATGTTAGAGGTGAACTTAAACTTGTTAGCAAACATGCCTCTACGGTTACCACTCAAGTAGAATAAGTACTTAAAGCTCAAAATGATTTGCTCAATGAAATGAATAGTAAGAAAAATGATTATGCTGTTAGAGTGGCTACTAGAACTGGTAGAATGACTCAGGAACCTTTGTATCCTGAAGGCCACCCTAAGAGAATTGAGCAAGATTCTCAGAGAAATAATATTGATGTACCTAGTTCTTCTAAAAGGAAGAAAAAGAAAAATGATAGGACTTTGCAAACTTCTAGTGAACCTATTGCTGAACCACCTGAGAATCCCAATGATATCTCTATGTGTGATGCTGAAACACAATCTGGTAATGAACATGAACCTAATGAAAATGCTTATGATGATGTTCATGATGATGCTCAACCTAGTAATGTTAATGATGTAGAAATTGAACCTGATGTTGATCTTGATAACCCACAATCGAAGAATCAACGTTATGATAAGAGAGACTTTGTTGCTAGGAAACATGGTAAAGAAAGAGAACCATGGGTTCAGAAAGCCATGCCTTTTCCTCCCAAACCATCCAAGAAAAAGGATGATGAGGATTTTGAGCGCTTTGCTGAAATGATTAGACCTATCTTTTTGCGTATGCGTTTGACTGATATGCTCAAAATGAATCCTTATGCTAAGTATATGAAAGATACTGTTACAAATAAGAGAAAGATACCGGAAGATGAAATTTGCACCATGCTTTCTAATTATACTTTTAAAGGTGGAAAACCAAAGAAACTTGGAGATCCAGGAGTACCCACTATACCATGCTCCATTAAAAGAAACTATGTTAAAACTGCTTTATGTGATCTTGGAGCCGGTGTTAGTGTTATGCCTCTCTCTTTATACCGTAGACTTGACTTGAATAAGTTGACACCTACTGAAATATCTTTGCAAATGGCTGATAAATCAAATGCTATACCTGTCGATATTTGTGAGGATGTGCCTGTTGTGGTTGCAAACGTTACTATTTTAACGGACTTTGTGATTCTTGATATTCCCGAGGACGAAAGCATGTCTATTATTCTTGGAAGACCTTTTTTGAATACTGCAGGTGCTGTTATTGATTGCAACAAAGGCAATGTCACTTTTCATGTTAATGGTAATGAGCATACGATACACTTTTCGAGGAAACAACCTCAAGTTCATAGTATCACCTCTATTGGAAAAATTCCATCGATTATATTTGGAGGTTTTGAATTTCCTCTTCCTACTGTCAAGAAGAAATATGATATTCTTATTATTGGGGATTTTCATATCCCCCTTGAGGTAACATAGTGTTATTCGAAATTTCTCCGGTTCCATGTTATTCGGAATGAGTTTATTAACAAGACCTGATCAACCTTGTTAGTGGATTCCTTTTGATGAGCATGAGATGGATGAAACTAGAAGGCACAACCTTCTGTACCCTCTTTCTACTTTCTGTTATTTTGTTGAAATAAAGTAAAAATAGTATTTTTTGTCTGTTTTCTGATTTATCTATGCAATATAAAAATACCCCGAAAATAAAAGTTCTCCAAATGCCCTGAAAATGAAATATGATTTTTTCTAGAATATTTGAGGATTTATGGAACTGAGAACACAACAGGGGGGTGAACCACCTAGCCACGAGGGTGGAGGGCGCGCCCCTGCCTCGTGGGCCCACGGTGGCCCTCCTCCACTTATTCCTGCACCCATACAGTTCTTCTTCCTCCCACAAACACGAATATCTAGCTCAAGCACGAGTTCTAGCTCACTTCGCTGCGATTTTCGATCTCCTTGCTCAAAGAACCTCTCACAAAACTGCTTGGGGAGATTGTTCCTTGGTATGTGACTCCTCCATTGGTCCAATTAGTTTTTGCTCTAGTGCTTTATTCATTGCAAATTTGTGCTGCCTAGGTGACCATGTTCTTGAGCTTGCATGTCAAATTTATATGGTTCCAAGTAGTTCTAATGCATGATATATCCTCTAGGCACTTGTAGGAGTAGTTGCTATCAATTTTGTTGAGCTTGGTTCACTTTTGTTTGAAGTTACTAAAAATTTCAGAAATTTTTCAGAGGAAGAAATATGCTTAGGAAATTGTTCCAAGGTGGTTCTTCAAGGAAGCAAGGACCCAGGCTTGCGATGCGTGATGCTGATGACGAGCCACCAAGAGACGCTCCTGTGCGGCCTTGTGAGTGGCCTTCGGAAAATTTTATGGATCGAGTGGGAATCAAGGAAGAATTTAATGCATATTTGCCTAACACCGATCTTGTGAGCTTTGAGGCAGACAAATGCCCCCAGTACCATCATCTCACTAGTTCATTTGTGAGGAGGTTTGAATTTTCATCTTCACGTAATTCTCCAATAGTCATGTTTGATCTTTATGAAAAATCTTATACCATGGACTTAGAGGATTTTACTTTTGCTTGCAAACTTCCACAATGGGGTAGTGCTAGTGATTCCCGTAAATCTGAATTTAGAGACTTTCTTGCTGGTATAACTGTAGGGGAGTCTAGAGATATAGCACGAGCTACCATAGGGAGCATTCACTTTCCTGCTATACATTATTTTTCTCTCTTCATAGGTAGGTGCATAAATGGTAAAGATGAAGCATGTCATATGTGTGTGCCTGACCTTAGCATTCTCAGGAGCGTTGTGTTAGGAGACCAATCTTATCATATGGGAGCCATTGTTGCACGTAGGTTGCATCATAATAGATTTAATGGAGATTTCTTTGGAGGAATATATGCAACCCGTTTAGCTGATTTTCTTGATGTGGACGTTCGTGAGGATGATATGGAGTTGCCTCCTACTTATTTGGATTATAATTATATGGTTTACCATCAGTTTGTCGAGAGGAATGAATTACCTCTCCAGTATCGACTAATCTTTGACAAACGGCGTGCTGTCCGTATTACTCTCCCTGCTCCCGCCTTCTTTGATTATCAGGCAAAACGAAGATATATTACTACCAGAGAGGAGGCAGATGAGTACGAGAGGAGAGCGGAGGCAGCCCGACACCACGCTGCAGCTCAGGAGGCGATAACCACTGCATCGCAGTACGACCCTAGCTACACCTACGGGTATCCGCCAGGCCATCCCTGGCAATGAACCAACTTAGGCCAAAAGCCTAAGCTTGGGGGAGTACGTATTTCCCACGGACATTACATTTATGTTTACACACACTCATTGCTAGATGTCGGTGCTCATACTTTTTCACTGTAATATCCATGCTAGTTTATTTTATTTTTCTTGCTTTCTTCTTGTGTGTTTGTTAAACTTGAAGAAAAACCAAAAAAATTAGTAGTAGTTTACTTTTCTTGTTGTAGTAGTAACAATTAAAATAAAACCCAAAAATATTTCCCGTTCTTCTTTTGCTTGTTGGGAGCTTTCCAGTGTAAATAGTTTTTATTTGTTTTCTTTTCTTTGGGGGTCGATAGGAGAAGACCATGATTAAGTTGTTGAGGTGGCTCTTATATGCATTATTGTTGATTAAACCAAGAGCCCATATTGCCTTGTCTTCTCCTGTTTATTGAATGCTCACAGATTCCAGCTTAGTCCAATGCACGTGCACTCTTATTATTATTCACTCCGTTCGGTCGTGCAAGGGAAAGGCAATTATGATGATATATGATGGAGTGACTGAGATGAGAAAAACTGGTATGAACTCAACCTCTCTTGTTTTTTTTAAATATGATGAGTTCATCGTTCTTGATTCATCTTATTATTAATAAACATGCTTGCAATGAAAATTAGAGATCATAGTTGCTCGTGCCATGCTTGATTAGCTATGAGTTATAATGGTTTACCTTGCGTGCCAACATGCTCTTAAAATGGTTGTGATGTGGTATAGTGGGGTGGTATCCTCCGTTGAATGATTTAAGTGACTTGACTTGGCACATGTTCACACATGTAGTTGAAACAAATCAACATAGCCTTCACGATATTTATGTTCATGGTGGATTATATCCTACTCATGCTTGCATCCAATGTTTATTAATTTTAATGCATGTTCATGACTGTTGTCGCTCTCTAGTTGGTCATACAAGACGCTCCAAGCAAAACACATATCATGTGGTAAATAAAAATATAGCCTCAAGTAAAGTTACCGATGGACGAAGACGAAAGAGGGGATGGCTTCCGGGGCATCCCCAAGATTAGGCTTTTGGTTGTACTTGAATTTTACCTTGGGGTGCCTTGGGCATCCCCAAGCTTAGGCTCTTGCCACTCCTTATTCCATAATCCATAAAATCTTTACCCAAAACTTGAAAACTTTACAACACAAAACTTAACAGAAAAATCTCATGAGCTCCGTTAGCGAATGAAAACAAACCACCACTTCAAGGTACTGTAATTAACTCATTCTTTATTTATATTGGTTTTAAACCTACTGTATTCCAACTTCTTATGGTTCATACCCTCCGATACTAGCCATAGATTCATCAAAATAAGCAAACAACATGCGAAAAACATAATCTGTCAAAAATAGAACAGTCTGTAGTAATCTGGATCTAAAGCAAACTTCTGTAACTCAGAAAAATTTACCAAAATAGGAAGACCTAGATAATTTGTTTAATGATCTACTGCAATATCAGTATTTTATCACCTTCTGGTGATTTTTAACTATTGTTTTCGTGAGCAGAAAGTTTCTGACTTTTTCAGCAAGATCAAATTACTATCATCCAAGAAGATCCTATCAGTTTTACTTTGAACAAACACTAATTAAAACATAAAACTACATCTAACCAGAGGCTAGATCAATTATTTATTGAATAACATCAAGAAAAAATATTGGGTTGTCTCCCAACAAGTGTTTTTCTTTAAAGCCTTTTAGCTAGGCATTGATAATTTTAATGATGCTCACATGAAAGGCAAGAATTTAAGCACAAAGAGAGCATCATAAAACATATGACAAACATACTTAAGTCTAACATACTTCCTATGCATAGGCATCTTATAGGCAAACAAATTATCAAGGCAAGCAAAAACTAGCATATGCAAGGAAGCGGAAAGAAACAATAGCAATCTCAACATAACGAGAGGTAATTTATTAACATGAAAATTTCTACAACCATATTTTCCTCTCTCATAATAATTACATGTAGGATCATAAGAAAATTCAACAATATAGCTATCACAAAACATATGCTTAACACGATCCGCATGTATGCTAGGTTGACACTCTTCCAAAATAGTGGGATTAACATTAGATAAAGTCATGACCTCTCCAAACCCACTTTTATCAAAAATTTCATAAGATTGAACATTCTCCAAATATGTGGGATCTAAAGTTGACACTCTTCCAAACCCACTTTCAATATTATTGCAAACACTATTATCAATCTCATATTCATCATGGGGCTTAAATAAATTTTCAAGATCATAAGAAGAATCACCCCAATCTTGATCATTGCAACAAGTAGTAGACATAGCAAAACTAGCATCCCCAAGCATAGGGTTTTGCATATTACATGCACAATTGACATTAATAGAATTTATACTATCATCATTGTAATTATGCTTTTTATTCAAAGATCCATCATGAATCACTCCATAAAGTACTTCATCACAATTTTCAGATTCACAAATTTCAAGCAAAACTTCATAAAGATAATCTAGTGCACAAAACTCACTAGCAATTGGTTCATCATAATTGGATCTCTTAAAAAGATTAGCAAGCGGATTAGGATCCATAGATCCTAGGTTCTCTGTTTAGCAATAAATAAACAACTATTCCAACCAAACGAGCAAACAAGCCAAGTAAGACATCAAAGCAAACGAAAAGACGAACAAAAGAAGGGTGAATAAAACAGCAAGGGTGAAGTGGGGGGAGAGGAAAACGAGAGGCAAATGGCAAATAATGTAATGTGAGGGATAAGAGTTGTGATGGGTACTTGGTATGTCTTGACTTGACTTGGAAACTACGCCAGATATGGTTAGATGCTGGGAGATCAAATCTTGACTTGGCTTGGCGTAAGCCTCCCCGATAACGATGCTAGAAATCCTTCTTGCTACCTCTTGAGCTTGTATTTTTCCCTTGAAGAGGAAAGGGTGATGCAGAAAAGTACCGTAAGTATTTCCCTCAGTTTTTGAGAGCCAGGGTATCAATCCAGTAGGAGACTAGACACAAGTCGCCTCGTACCTACACAAACAAATAAGAACCTTGCAACCAACGCGATAAAGGGGTTGTCAATCCCTTCACGACCACTTGCAAAAGTGAGATCTGATAGAGATAATAAGATACATATTTTTGGTATTTTTATGATGTAGACTGAAAGTAAGGAATGCAAAGTAAAAATAGATCGAAAACTTATATGATGGAAAATAGATCCGGGGGCCATAGGTTTCACTAGTGGCTTCTCTCAAGATAGCATAATTTACGGTGGGTGAACGAATTACTATCGAGCAACTGATAGAAAAGCGCATAGTTATGAGAATATCTAGGCATGATCATGTATATAGGCATCACGTCCGCGACAAGTAGACCGAAACGATTCTACATCTACTACTATTACACCACACATCGACCGCTATCCAACATGCATCTAGAGTATTAAGTTCATAAGAACAGAGTAACACATTAGGCAAGATGACATGATGTAGAGGGATAAACTCAAGCAATATGATATAAACCCCATCTTTTATCCTCGATGGCAACAATACAATACGTGCCTTGCTGCCCTCATCCACCGGGAAAGGACACCGCAAGATTGAACCCAAAGCTAAGCACTTCTCCCATTGCAAGAAAGATCAATTTAGTAGGCCAAACCAAACTGATAATTCGAAGAGACTTGCAAAGATAACAAATCATACATAAAAGAATTCAGAGGATATTCAAATATTGTTCATAGATAATCTTGATCATAAACCCACAATTCATCGGATCTCGACAAACACACCGCAAAAAGAATTACATCGAATATATCTCCAAGAGAATCAAGGAGAAATTTGTATTGAGATCCAAAGAGAGAGAAGAAGCCATCTAGCTAATAACTATGGACCCTAAGGTCTGTGGTAAACTACTCACACATCATCGAAGAGGCTATGGTGTTGATGTAGAAGCCCTCCATGATCGATTCCCCCTTCGGCAGAGCGCCGGAAAAGGCCCCAAGATGGGATCTCACAGGTACAGAAGGTTGCGGCGGTGGAAATAGGGTTTCGTGGTGCTCCTGGATGTTTTCGGGGTATATGGGTATATATAGGAGGAAGAAGTAGGTCGGTGGAGCTGCAAGGGGCCCACGAGGGTGGGGGGTGCGCCCAGGGGGGCAGGCGCGCCTCCCTGCCTCGTGGCCTCCTCGCTTCTTTCTTGACGTCCACTGCTACCTCTTGAGCACTGCATTGGATTTTCCCGAAGAGGAGAGGATGATGCAGCAAAGTAGCATAAGTATTTCCCTCAGTTTTTGAGAACCAAGGTATCAATCCAGTAGGAGGCCATGCACAAGTCCCTCGTACCTGCACAAAATGATAGCTACTCGCAACCAACGCGATTAGGGATTGTCAATCCCTTCATGGTCACTTACGAGGGTGAGATCTGATAGAGATGATAGATAATATTTTTGGTATTTTTGGTATAGAGATGCAAAGTAAAAAGTAAAATGCAAAGTAAAAACAAAGCAAGTATTAAAGTGACGGAGATTGATATGATGAGAATAGACCCGGGGGCCATAGGTTTCACTAGTGGCTTCCCTCAAGAGCATAAGTATTTTACGGTGGGTGAACAAATTACTGTTGAGCAATTGACAGAACTGAGCATAATTATGAGTTTATCTAGGTATGATCATGTATATAGGCATCACGTCCGAGACAAGTAGACCGAAATGACTCTGCATCTACTACTATTACTCCACTCATCGACCGCTATCCAGCATGCATCTAGAGTATTAAGTTAAAAACAGAGTAACGCCTTAAGCAAGATGACATGATGTAGAGGAATAAATTCATGCAATATGATAAATACCCCATCTTGTTATCCTCGATGGCAACAATACAATACGTGCCTTGCAACCCTTTCTGTCACTGGGTATGGACACCGCAAGATTGAACCCAAAGCTATGCACTTCTCCCATTGCAAGAACTACCAATCTAGTTTGCCAAACCAAACGGATAATTCGAAGAGACTTGCAAAGATAACTCAATCATACATAAAAGAATTCAGAGAAGATTCAAATATTATTCATAGATAAGCTGGATCATAAACCCACAATTCATCGGTCTCAACAAACACACCGCAAAAAGAAGATTACATCGAATAGATCTCCACAAGAGAGGGGGAGAACATTGTATTGAGATCCAAAAAGAGAGAAGAAGCCATCTAGCTACTAGCTATGGACCCGAAGGTCTGAAGTAAACTACTCACACTTCATCGAGAGGCTATGGTGTTGATGTAGAAGCCCTCCATGGTGGATGCCCCCTCCGGCGGAGCTCCGGAACAGGCCCCAAGATGGGATCTCGTGGATACAGGAAGTTGCGGCAGTGGAATTAGGTTTTGGCTCCTGTTCTGATTGTTTGGGTGTACGTAGGTATATATAGGAGGAAGGAGTACGCCGGTGGAGCAACAGGGGGCCCACGAGGCAGGGGGCGCGCCCTAGGGGGGGCGCCCCCACCCTCGTGACCGCCTCTCTTGTGCCTTGGCGTAGGGTCCAAGTCTCCTGGATCACGTTCGGTGAGAAAATCACGTTTCTGAAGGTTTCATTCCGTTTGGACTCCGTTTGATATTCTGTTTCTTCGAAACACTGAAAAAGGCAAATCAATTCTGGGCTGGGCCTCCGGTTAATAGGTTAGTCCCAAAAATAATATAAAAGTGGAAAATAAAGCCCAATATAGTCCAAAACAGTAGATAAAGTAGCATGGAGCAATCAAAATTATAGATACGTTGGAGACGTATCGGGCATCCCCAAGCTTAATTCCTGCTCGTCCTCGAGTAGGTAAATGATAAAAGAGAATTTTGATGCGGAGTGATACTTTGGCATAATTTCAATGTAAATCTTCTTAATTGTGGTATGAATATTCAGATCCGAAAGATTCAAGACAAAAGTTCATATTGACATAAAAATAATAATACTTCAAGCATACTAATCAAAGTAATCATGTCTTCTCAAAATAGCATGGAAAAGAAAGTTCATCCTACAAAATCATATAGTTAGGCTATGCTTCATTTTTGTCACACAAAGATGTTCCCAACTTCTATACCCCCGATGACAAGCCAATCAATTGTTTCATACTTAAATAATCTCAAACTTTTTCAACCTTCACGCAATACATGAGCGTGAGCCATGGATATAGCACTATGGGTGGAATAGAATATGATGATGGGGATTGTGTGGATAAGACAAAAAAGGAGAAAGTCTCATATTGACGAGGATAATCAACGGGCTATGGAGATGCCCATCAATTGATGTCAACATGAGGAGTAGGGGTTGCCATGCAACGGATGCACTAGAGCTATGAATGCTCAATAAAAGAAAACTAGTGGGTGTGCATCCAACTTGCTTGCTCATGAAGACCTAGGGCATTTGAGGAAGCCCATCGTAGGAATATACAAGCCAAGTTCTATAACGAAAAATTCCCACTAGTATGCAAAGACAACTTATGAGACTCACTATATGAAAAACATGGTGCTACTTTGAAGCACAATATATGAGACTCACTACATGAAGAACAAGGTGCTATTTTGAAGCACAAGTGTGGAAAAAGAGATAGTAACATTGCCCTTTTTTTGGCCTTTCTTTTTTTTGGCCTTTCTCTTTTTTTTAATTGGGCAATGCTCTAATAATAATGATCATCACACTTCTATTGATTACAACATAAGGATTACAACTCGATACTAGAACAAGATATGACTCTATATGAATGCCTCCGGCGGTGTACCGGGATGGTGCAATGAATCAAGAGTGACATGTATGAAAAATAATGCATGGTGGCTTTGCCACAAATACGATGTCAACTACATGATCATGCAATGGCAATATGACAAAAGTAAAGTATGTCATGATGATGATGAATGGAATGGTGGAAAGTTGCATGGCAATATATCTCGGAATGGCTATGGAAATGCCATAATAGGTAGGTATGGTGGCTGTTTTGAGGAAGATATAAGGAAGTTTATGTGTGATAGAGCGTATCATATCACGGGGTTTGGATGCACCAGTGAAGTTTGCACCAACTCTCAAGGTGAGAAAGGGCAATGCACGGCACCGAAGAGGCTAGCAAAGGCGGAAAGGTAAAAGTGCGTATAATCCATGGACTCAACATTAGTCAAAAGAACTCATATACTTATTGCAAAAATTTATAAGTCATCAAAAATCAAGGCTCCTAGGGGGATAGATTGGTAGGAAAAGACCATCGCTCGTCCCCGACCGCCACTCATAAGGATGCACAAGCCAGGTACACTTCATGTTTCAAATTTGTTACATAACTTTAACCATACGTGCATGCTACGGGACTTGCAAACTTCAACACAAGCATTTCTCAAATTCACAACTACTCAACTAGCACGACTTTGATATTATCACCTCCATATCTCAAAACAATTATCAAGCATCAAACTTTTCTTAGTATTCAACGCACTCAAAAGAAAGTTTCACATATTTTGAATACCTAGTATATTAACATTAAGCAAATTACCATGCTATTAACGACTCTCAAAATAATCTAAGTGAAGCATGAGAGATCAATATTTTCTATAAAAAAAATCCACCACCGTGCTCTAAAAGATCCAAGTGAAGCACTAGAGCAAAAATTATCACGCTCAAAAGATATAAGTGAAGCACTATGAGCAAAAACTATCAAGCTCAAAAGATATAAGTGAAGCACATAGAGTATTCTAACAAATTCCAATTTATGTATGGCTCTCTCAAAAGGTGTGTATAGCAAGGATGATTGTGGTAAACTAACAAGCAAAGACGCAAATAATACAAGACGCTCCAAGCAAAACACATATCATGTTGGTGAATAAAAATATAGCTCCAAGTAAATTACCGATGGAAGTGGATTTAAAGAGGGATGCCTTCCGGGCATCCCCAAGCTTTGACTTTTGGTGTCCTTGGATTATCTTGGGGTTCCATGGGAATCCCCAAGCTTAGGCTCTTGCCACTCCTTGTTCCATAATCCATCAAAATAATTCACCCAAAACTTGAAAACTTCACAACACAAAACTCAATAGAAATCTCGTGAGTCTGTTAGAGAAAGAAAACAAAAGACTACTTTAAGGTACTGTAATGAACTCATTATTTATTTATATTGGTGTTAAACCTACTGTATTCCAACTTCTATATGGATTATAAACTATTTTACTAGACATAGATTCATCAAAATAAGCAAACAACACACGATAAACAGAATCTGTCAAAAACAGAACAGTCTGTAGTAATCTGTAACTAACGCAAACTTCTGGAACTCAAATAAATCTACCAAAATGAGAAGACCTGGAAAATTTGTTTATTGATCAGAAGAAATTGGAATCAGTATTTTATAACATTCTGGTGATTTTTAATAATTCGGGCACTGAGCACAAAGTTTCTGGAAATTACAGCAAGATCAAATAACTATCATCCAAGAAGATCCAATAGGTTTAACTTGGCACAAACACTAATTAAAACATAAAACCACATATAAAAAGAGGCTAGATGGATTATTTATTCCTAAACATAAGCAAAAGAAAAAAAACTAAAAATAAAATTGGGTTGCCTCCCAACAAGCGCTATCATTTAACGCCCCTAGCTAGGCATAAAAGCAAGGATAGATCTAGGTATTGCCATCTTTGGTAGGTAATCCATAAGTGGCTCTCATAATAGATTCATATGGTAATTTTATTTTATTTCTAGGAAATTTTTCCATGCCTTTCTTTAATGGAAATTGGAATCTAATATTCCCTTCCTTCATATCAATAATTGCACCAATCGTTCTAAGGAAAGGTCTACCAAGAATAATAGGACATGAAGGATTGAAATCTATATCAAGAACGATAAAATCTACGGCCACATAATTTCTATTTGCAACAATAATAACATCATTAATTCTTCCCATAGGCTTTTTAATAGTGGAATCCGCAAGATGCAAGTTTAGAGAGCAATCATCAAAGTCACGGAAATCTAGCAAATCACACAAAGTTTTGGGGATAGTGGAGACACTAGCACCCAAATCACACAAAGCATGAAACTCATAATCTTTGATTTTAATTTTAATAGTAGGTTCCCACTCATCATAGAGTTTTCTAGGGATAGAAACTTTCAACTCAAGTTTTTCTTCATAAGATTGCATCAAGGCATCAACAATGTGTTCGGTAAAGGCCTTATTTTCACTATAAGCATGAGGAGAATTTAGCACGGATTGCAACAAGGAAATACAATCAATTAAATAGCAATTTTCATAATTAAATTCCTTGAGATCCAAAATAGTGGGTTGTCGGGGAGGCTGATCGTAACCCACGAACACCTATGGGACCGGCGGACCGAGTCCCTTTTTGGTTCGGTGGGGGGAGGAGACTGCACGAAGAGCAGATCGAGGCGATGCACACGAGCAGTTTACCCAGCTTCGGAGCTCCCCGGAGAGATAATACTCCTACTGCTGCTTGTCTGATTGTATTGTGTTCTTGCTAGGGAGCACAAAGAGCTACAAAACCTAGCTTGAGTGTGTGTAGTCTCGAATGAGTCGAACCAGCCGAACCCCTTCTACGTTGTGCATGGGCCTCCTTTTATAGGCTCAAGGGGTCACCACAGGTGGCAACGTAAACAAGGGAAAAATGGGAAAAATGAGTTGCGGTTGATACAGCTACTTTGTACAGTGTATTCTACCTAACTCTGATGGCAAGGGACAAGAGCAATAAATGCCCGTCCATTCGTCTAAACAGTGCAGAAAGGGACCGTCAGGGGCGCCACCGCTTGCCACGATGGCACTCCTGTCAGTGCCGCTTACCGCTGCTCTCCGCTGGCTGCACAGCCTCTTGACACGCACGCCTGAGATGGCCCCATGGCGACACGTTGGTGGATGAGCTGGAGCGGAGATGAAGAGAGGTTGCCTGCCGCAACAAGCACCTTGCCGCGGCTGAATCCTTGTCGCGCCCGGGAGCTTGTCGCTCACCAGGCCTTCCCGGCAAGCTCCTCTTGCCGGGGCCTTGTCTTCTGCGTGCCTTGAGTGGCCTTCCCGGCAAGATCCTCTTGCCGGGGCCTTGTCTTCTTGGCTTAAATACCTTGTTCTTGAATGGCTCCAAAGGAACCACAGAGGATCTTGGCGGTCACTAGGCAGCCCTGCCACGAGTGTCTGAATCGCCCGTGCACGAAGTTCGGGATACTAGGGTACCCTACTCTAGTACACCGGCAGAGCCCCGGCCTGGGCCACATACGGTGCCGAAGCGCTGTTGGGCCAGGCCCAAAACAAGTCACGGGCACACGCTGCGTTTCAGATCACGCCGTAACCGGCTCCGGACCCACCACGTCCCCCACGAACGGCACGCTCCGGACGTGGCGTCGTGGGAGAGATAGTGGGGGTTTCTTTAATTGGAAAAGCGGAACGTCGGCCCCCTCTCCCTCCTTATAAACAGGGGAATCAGGGGCAGGTCGCCCACCTCGCCATTGCTGTCCCATCTCGAAAAACCACCGTTGCTCCCCCCTTCTTCTCTGGTCCGAAGAGAGCAACGCTCCGCCCCCCATCGCCACCAGCGCCATCAACGCCATCGGCCTCCTCCACCGCCTCCGCCATGGCTCCAAAAGCCGACAAGGGGAAGGGCGTGAAGTCGGCCGAGGCGCAGCGGCTCGCGGCGCTGCGCAAGGAGCGGGCCCTCTTCCCCCCAGCTCGACGCAAAGGAGCTGAGGGAGGGCTACTACCTCTTCTGGTCGACGGAGACGCGGGCGCATCCGCGCACGAAGGTACTCTCCGCCGCCGCATCAGAGTCAGCCTCGAGCGGGTACCCTTCTTCGCTCTTCTTCTCGCGGGCTCTGCCTTCTTCTCTGAAGTTCTTTGTGACATCATGAACACCTACGGGTTTCGCCTCCTTGATTTCACCCCCAACGCTGTTCTGACCATGGCGGTTTTCGCACACCTCTGCGTGAACTTTGTCGGAGTCCACCCAAACATAGCCCTTTTCCGCCACTTCTTCATGCCCCGCGTCGAGAGAGGAGAGCCACTTGCCGGAGGGATTGCTTGGATCTCCAGGATCGGCAAGAAAGAATCCTATCTGGAAGGAGAGCTCCGCAGCAAGTGGGAGGAGTGGAGAGCCGATTGGTGTTGGATTGTAGAGGAGAACCCGCAGCCCTTCACTGCCCAGCGCCAAACTCCCATAGTGCGCGGCAACGATTGGAGCAACTTGGCGCCGGAGGATGCTAGGTTGAAGATAGCCGTGACCCGGATCCTGTGCCTTAGGTTTGTCGGACTCACTGTAGGCACAGTTGGCGCAGACTTCCTTCGCCGCCGCATCGCTCCCTTGCAGGAGAGGAGGAGACCTGCTTGGGAGTTCCAAAACCCGGCGGATATCATGAGGCTGCGCCCGGGCCTCAATTGGAATTTCACCGTCTTGGAGTTGGACGCAATGCTTCTGGAGCTGTTCAAGCATGACCCCGATCACCCCGAGTGGTTTATGTTGCCGAGGGGGGTCGTCCCATTGTGCAACAATTCTTCGCTCGACCGCATCCGCGCCATGATGCCCCTGTGCGATTCACATGGGATCGTTCCAACCTGGCAAGAGCTGCGGACGACGTCGTGCAGCAGCTTCTTCGACAGCTTGGAAGAAGTGCCGATCCGCCCGACGAAAGCGTAAGTGGCTCACCCGCGACACCACCGACGCCGAGATGCAGCGCATTGCCACCAGTGGAGGAGGCGGCAGCTGCTGCTGGCTACGGCGAATTTGGATTTACTGTGGAAGAGGCGGAGGCAGCAGAGGCGGCAAGCCTTGCCGATCGAGAGGAGCTTGCCGGCGAGGAGGAGCAGGCCGAGCCTGAAGTTGAGCCGAACAAGTCCGCCGAGGGCGCCTCCTCCACACCTTCAAGTAGCTTGCCGCGAGCGGAGCCCAAAGCCCCACCAAGAAGGCGTCTCCGCAAGGCCGGGGAAGTGACGGGGCGGCAGACGGGCCAACAGCCGCAGCGCCGTGTGACGCGCTCCACCGCGGCAAGCACTGTTGCCGCGGGAGCACCCCACACTCCCGCAACAACCGAGGCGGGATCCTCTCAGGCCACCGCTGCCACCCCCGCCAAGCGGCCAAGGGAACCTACTCCTCCACCTCTTCGCACCGGAGGCGAACCGGAGTTTGATCTCTCCGCGCTCAGCTCCGACGAGGAAGAAGAAGAAGAGTAAGCTTCTATGCTGTGCTTGTATTTCTTCAATTTGGTTGCTTTGTCTTGTATCTGATTTGCTTCATTCTGAACTCTTTTCCTTTTCAGGACGCTGGCTCAGAGAGCGTCGAAGAGAGCCAAGACCCCGGTGGTTGTCATCGAAGACGATCCCCCCGTGGCGACAGGAGGTGCGTCTGAGACCCCCTTGCCGGATCCGGCAACCCTTCCTCAAAGCAGCCCCCAGCACAGCCCCCAGCGTAAGTATTTGGTTTATTTCTTACGGTTAGATGTGCATGGGTGCTCCTTCTTTGCTGATATCTGATTTGTTAATTTGTGTAGGAGCAGAGCAGCCTCATCAGGAGGGCTCGGAAGTCGCTCCTGAAATTCTGTCTGCTTCAACTACGCCCAAGGGAGAATTCTCCCGCAAGGGAGCGCTCTCCGGCAAGGGAGGCTTCTCCGACAAGGGAAGTTTCTCCGACAAGGGGCAGCGCCGGCGATCCTCCGGTGGTGGAGACCGCGGCCACAGATCCCATTGCAGGTAATCTTCTTGCTTGAAAATTTACCTTGGGTTCTTTTTCTTCTGTTTTTTTCTTTTCGAACATTTGCTTGACTGTTCTTTCTTTTCTGATCGTCAGATCCATCTGCCGCAGATCCGATGGAGACTAAGGTCGCCGGCGAGGAGGCCGTGCACGACAACACTGACGACGCCGCCACCATGGAGGAAGAGGCTGGCGCCGATGGGTCCGCCGGCGAGGAGGCCGCCAAGGTTGCCGCCGCAAAGGCTGGCGAGGGGTCGGGCGATCGTACTGACGACCCGGAGGCTGCAGGAGCGCCAGGCGCTACACCGACCGCTGATCCCTCCGCCACCGATGCAGCGTCAGGCTTCGAAGAGCCCCAGCCCGGCGCCTATCTGAAGGCCGGCGACGGCGTCTTCATCAAGCTCCCCTGGGCGTCGAGCTCCAGGGCGCCGGTCGAAGGGGAGACCTTTGACGAAGAGCTGCTCGCTCGCCTCTTGGGCTGTCGCTGGTTGACGCGCTAAGTAGCAGCAATGGCGAAGTCTCGAGGAGGAGCAGCTGCTGAAGAAGCTGTTGTCGCTCTACCGCGCCCGACAAGCCAAGTTGGAGTCCCGGAAGCACTTGTCGCGAGGGCGGAGCAGACATGGAGAAGCGCATGAAAGAGCTCCGGTGCGCCAACCAAGAAGCTCTCCGGGACGTGGCAGAAGAGCGGGGGCGACTCGCTGAAGACCGCACAGCCTTCATCCTTGAGAAGGCTGAGGTTGAGGAGCAGCAATGGCTTGCCGGGGAGAACCTATCTGCGCAAGAAGGCGAGCTGGCGCAGCGGAAGATCAACCTTGACAGCTATGAGGAAGATCTTGCCGCGCGCTAGCAGTCACTTGGCGGAGCTCTCAAGGAAGCAAAGGACGCTGCCGCAGCTGCCGAGGCCGCCAAGAAGGAGTTAGAAACAAAAGTGACGCAGCTGGAGGCCAGTCAGCAGAAGAGCGGCGAAGAGCTTGCCGCGCTGAAGCACGAGCGCGAGAAGGACGCCTACACTCTTGGCGAGTTGCAGGGCCGTCTCGCTGATAAGATCAAGGAGCTCGATGCCGCCAAGGACTCCAAGGCGGATCTTGAGCTGAAGCTGACCACCCTGATGGAGACGCTGGACGGCGCAAAGGAGTGAGAGGTGGGTCTGCTGGAAAAGATCAAGGCCAACGAGGAGCTGTTGGCGAATGCTACTACCGCCCAGAGCACCTTCAGGGAGAATGTGGAGCTCGGATCAAGGTCTTGTGAATATCGCCGCCGCCATCGACAAGGAGCCGATGGAGCTGGGGATGGTGGATCTCGGTACTCCTCCGACGAGCGCCTCAACCCAGCGCCAAGCTCAGCTGTTCCTCAAGGGCGTGGTGACGGCTCTCCAGCGACTCGGGAGGAGATCCCGGCAGCTGGCCGAGGAATCGCGCCAGATCCGCGCAGAGCCCTCCGAAGGTGTTGATGAAGGTGGCCTTCCGCAATCCAGGCCTCAACCTCGACGGCGCCCTCGAGATCCTTGCCGCCAGATGCCGATGTGGAGGCGCCAAAGCCCTTGTCGCACCCATTGTGGACAGGGTGGGCAAGATCAAGTTGGTTGATGGCGACCCGCGTGACTAGGCCGCCAATTTTATCTTTCCTGTCGCTGCTGATCATGTTTAGGAGAACAATTTATTAGATCTGCGACAAGTTATTTTGTAATATACTCTATCTTAGGCAATGATTGCAATGTTATTTCCTTTACTTGATTCCTTCCTTTGTATATTTGTGCCCTACGCTTTTAGGGAACTTGTCGGTGGCACCTTTGCATGAGCGCTGAGTGCGGGGACGTTAGCAGCTTCTTTGGCGGTGCCGCCTCGACAAGCAACCTTGTCGCAACTAGTTGCAGGTCACTTAAGTTGTTGAGCGGACTCAAACAAAGTAAGGGCGCAAACTAGCTACGAGTTGGTTCCTCAAATATACAGTTTTTCCATACAAAGTACTATCGTTCGAGGAAGATAACTTAAAAATTTAAAAACTGATTGCTCAAACTTTGGCAACTTAGCTTTTCTGTTGTTTGCTTCCCGGTAAGGCGAAACTTTCTCGAGCGACGCTTGGCGGCCCACACCATTATCTTCTCCTTCCCCTCGGCTAACTTGTGGGCGAAGGAACCTTCCTTTCTTTGAGAAGAAAGAAGAGAAAATAAAGTTATGGAGCCTTGTGGCTCGTTATTGCTTACCGGGTGTGGATGCTGCACAAAATGTCAGATAACATATGCAAATTGATTATGAAAGCATGAAATTGACAAGTTGCGCGCAACACATGAGCTTTACTTATGCACGGGGTCTGCGCCCGGCTTTGTACAAAGGATTACATGCAACATCGGCAAGACTTGTACAAAAGGTGGTTGCCGGAACGGGTTCCGGCAACCGCGCCCTATGGGTAAAACTTACGAAGATGCTCTATGTTCCAGGAGTTGCTCACCGGAACGCCATCTTCGGTCTCAAGGCGGACAGCGCCAGGCCTAGTGACTCGTTTCACCCGATAAGGGCCTTCCCACTTCGGCGTCAACTTGTTGGAATCCTTGGCAGACTGAACGCGCCGAAGAACAAGGTCGCCTTCCTCGAAGCTTCTGGCACTAACTTTGTGGCTGTGGTAGCGACACAAAGCTTGCTGGTAACGAGCAGCTCGCACAGCGGCCTGAAGACGGTCCTCCTCAAGGAGCAGCGCGTCATCTTGTCGCAGCTGCTCTTGCTCAAGCTCATCATAAGCGAGTACTCGAGGTGACCTATATACGAGTTCCGTGGGGAGAACTACCTCTGCTCCATAGACTAGAGCGAAAGGTGTCTGGCCAGTGGCTCGATTTGGCGTCGTCCTGATCGACCAAAGAACCACCGTAGCTCCTCAATCCAGGTTTCTTCCGCACTTGTGCAGCCTGTCGAAAGTTCTGGTCTTGAGCCCTCGCAGCACTTCAGCATTTGCCCTCTCCGCTTGACCGTTGCTTCTCGGGTGAGCAACAGAAGCGAAGCAGATCTTGGCGCCAAGATCTTGGACATACTGCATGAAGGTACGACTCGTGAACTGTGTGCCATTGTCGGTGATGATCCGGTTAGGAATCCCAAAACGGCAAACAATTGACCTGATGAACTTGATCGCCGATCGTGCTGTCACCTTCCTCATCGCTTCCACTTCCGCCACTTTGTGAACTTGTCGATTGCAACGCATAAGTACTCAAAGCCCCGACAGCTCGGGAAAGGGGCCGAGGATGTCGAGCCCCGCATCAAAAATGGCCGGATAAAGGGATCGTCCGAGAGCTTGAGCTGGCTGGTGTATCTGCTGGAATGGAACCGCACGCTTCACACTTGGTTACTTGTGCAGTTGCATCCGGAGGGCTGTCGGCGAAGAAGCCTTGCCGGAAAGCTTTGCCGGCAAGTGCTCTTCTTGCGCCAATGTGGTGACCACATATGCCTCCGTGTATCTCTCGCCAACAGCTTCGCCCATCTTCCCGTGAATACACTTCAATTTCACACCGTTGAGACTTCTTCTGCATAGCAGTGTCTTTGTCGACAAACTGGTACATACTTGCCTGCCGGGCTACTCTCTCCGCTTCTTCTTGCTCTTCGGGAAGTTCTCCCGTCTGAAGGAAATGGACAATCTGCTGCGCCCATGCTGGAGCTTGCGGCTCGACAACAAGGATTAAAGGCACATCTGCTGCTGCAGGAACATCAGCTTCTACGGCAAGAACCTGCGGCTCGGCCGGAGCTTGATGTTCCCCGGCAAGCTTGCCGGGGCAAAACTTGTCGGGAGCGTTTGCTTCAACGAAACAAACCCTGGGGCTTGTCGGAGCAGACTGCTCCTCAAAGACTTTTGGTGTTGAACTTGGGGATCTTCGCGGCGGCGGCTTCGGGAAGCTCGGCCGGGAAGTAGTCACCAGAAATCAACTTCCTCTTCTTGTTCTGTTCAGTTGATGGCGTTACAGTCGGTTGAGTCAGCTTGAGCACGAAGATTCCTGGTTCCACAGGTAACTTGAGTGCGGCGCACTTTGACAGGCCATCAGCAATATCATTCTGAGCTCTTGGAACATGTTCCATTTGTATGCCGTCAAAGTGCTCTTCTAGCTTTCTCACTTCATCGACGTAGGCTTCCATCAACAGACTCTGATAATCTTTGTTTACTTGGCGGACGACAAGCTGCGAGTCACCCCTGACAATGAGCTTCTTGATCCCAAGGTCTCTGCACTCGAGACCGCAAGCAAACCTTCACACTCTGCAGATTATTTGTTGCTTGCTCCTTGGGAAAGTGCATTTGGACTATGTACTTGAGGTGCTCTCCGGTGGTGCGATAAGCAGCACGCCGGCACCGGCGCTTGCAGCGAGAAGGCACCATCAAGTACATCAGCCATTCTTTGCTGCCTCCTTGACGGGATGCTCGTCTCGAATTTCTTCATCTTGCGCCGGCCCATTCTGCTATGAACTCGCCATGCTCGCTTTGGATAGTTGAAGTGCTTTCAAACTTGAGGCCAAAGCTTGATAGTTCCAAAGGCCCACTCGACAATCCTGCCTGCTGCTTCGGATTTTGCAATATTCTCTTCGCGGAAAGCGAGTGACAACTGTGATTTCATGTGCTTGGAAGTAATGGCGCAGCTTTCTCGAGGCCATGAGGAGGCCGAAAGCAATTTCGCACACCGTAGTACCTTGACCTAGCCCCCAGAGAAGGGAACGACAAACTACACTGGGCGCTGCACCATCCTTTTCTGAATCTTCTCGCCGTCTGCTGCAGATCCGTCCTTGTCGGGACCAGAGCTCGTCGGTGAAGCCCCCTGCTTGTCGCTGGATGCATCTGCTTTAGTTGTTTGTTCATCATCGCCTCTCTTCCGCTACTAACGCAGCACTAACCACTTGATTGGTTGCTACTATATATAGCAGCAACTTCTCTTGTGGCCTAGGTGCGACAAGTATTGGAGTAGAGGACAGTACCTCTTTAAGTCTGCAGCGCAGCCTCCGCTTCGAGTCCATTTCATTGGACCTGCCTTTTTCAAAATCTTGAAAAATGGCGAGTAGCGCTCCAGCAGATCTAGAGATAAACCTGCCGAGAGCAGCCACGCAACCGCAAGTCTTCGTACATCCTTGACGCGCTTTGGTGCTTCAATCTGCTCAATGGCCTTGATCTTGTCGGGATTGGCTTCAATTCCCGCCGAGACACGAAGAACCCGAGAAGCTTGCGGAAGGGACTCCGAACACGCACTTCTCGGGGTTGAGCTTGAGGTTGATCTTGCGCAGATTCGCAAAGGTCTCATCTAAATCTTGAACCAGAGTTGCTTTGTCCTTGCTCTTGACCACTATGTCATCCATGTAAGCTTCTACATTTCTTTGCAATTGCGGCCCAAAAGCGTCATGGACTACTCTCGCAAACGTTGAACCAGCATTCTTTAGCCCAAAAGGCATCCGTACAAAGCAGTATGTGCCACATGGGGTGATGAATGCGGTTTTCTCCTCATCCTCTTCTGCCATGAAGATCTGATGATATCCTGAATATGCATCAAGAAATGAAAGCAAATCACATCCAGCCGTGGAGTCAACAATCTGGTCGATGCACGGCAAGGGAAATGGGTCTTTGGGACAAGCTTTATTAACATCTGTGAAGTCGATACAAGTCTCCATTTCCCATTTGCCTTGCGCATAACTACAGGATTGGCCAACCACGTGGATGGAGCACTCCTCCGACAAGGCCTGCTGCTTCCAACTTCTTGATCTCCTCTGCAATAAATTCTTGGCGCCCAACGCTGTTTTCGACTTTTTGCTTGACGGGCGCGCATGAGGACGGACAGCTAGGTGATGCTCAATTACTTTCCGGGAACACCGGGATGTCGACGGTTGCCATGCAAACACGTTAACATTCGCCCAGCAGAAAGCAACGCGCGCCTTCCTATTTAGGGTCGAGAGTGGCACCGATGGTGAAGGTACCACCAGGTGCCGCCCTCCTTGGCGGGCACCTTCTTGGTCTTTGGCGGAGCTGCCATCATCTTCTTGCACTTGCCGGTGGAGCTCGATGGTGCGTCCTCGACGGTAGCGCAGCACTCCGAAGAGGTGCGCTTGCCGGAGTGGGCATCAGAGCTCTTGCCGGACTTGGTCTTCTTCCCCCCGGGAGCTTCAGCGGCAAGTGATTTGCTATCTGTTGCAGCTGCTGCCTCCCGGTAGATCTTATCGGCGCAGATAAGAGCATCCTTCTTGTCGCCATGGACATAAATGACACTTATCGGGCCGGGCATCTTGAGCAAGTTGTATGCATAATGAGAGGCTGCCATGAACTTGGCGAGTCTTGGACGCCAAGTATTCCATTGTAAGGCAATGGAAAATCAGCGACGCCAAACGTGACCCTCTCGATCCTGAAGTTTAGCTCATCGCCAAATGTTACCGACAGCGTGATCTTCCCTTTGGCTTGCTCCTTCCTCGGGTTGATTCCTTGAATGTGCCGGTCTCTTCGAGCTCGCTGTCAGGGATCTGAAGCTTCTGGAGCACTGCGGATGAGATCAGGTTTAAGCCGGCCCCGCCGTCAACTAGCATCTTGGTGACTTTGAGGTTGCGGATAGTTGGTGAGACCAACATCGGCAAGCACCCGACCGCAGTTATGCGATCGTGGTGGTCCTCAATATCAAAGATGATAGGCGGCTGGACCATTTCAAAGGCTCGTGACTCTATGGATGGTTCTGCTGCATTAACCTCCCGCATCCATTGCTTGAGTTGGCGGTGTGAGGTATGCGAGAAGCACCGCCACAACGCAGAGGACCTCCGTGGCTTTCTCAAACTCCTGCTCGCCAGCCTCATCGCCTTCCATATCTTCATCGCCTTCGTCGTCTTCATCCTTGTCGCGCCGCTGGAGGTCTGTCTCCTTGCCGCTGCTTGGCCTTGCCGCGGCGTCCTCCCCGGCCGGGTCGCTTCTTGCTAGGTCCCCCAGCACCTTCCTGAGCCTTCTCCTTGTTGCGCCGCTCGTACTCAGCTTTCTGCTGTTCATCAAGCTGCTTGACTTTCTTGCAGCTCTGGAGGTCGTGGCCCTTGGTGCGGTGAATCTTGCAGTACTGTTTGTTGGAGCTGTCCTGATTGTCGGCGGCCGCCACAGGCTTGCAGTCGGCGCTAGCGGCAACCTCCTTGCCGGAGCCACCAACTTTGGCTTTCTTGGCGGCACCACCGTTGCCGGACTGCTCGACAACTAGCACCTCTTTGCTCTTCTTCTTTCTGTTGTTCCGCCACGACTCTTCCTTGCCGGGCGGTCTCCTCACTATCGATCCTGCTTCGATTCTCTCCCGAGTCTCCTCCTTCCTCTGCGCGCACACTTGTCGCCCAGGCATACAGCTCATCGACGTCCTTAACTTTGCACATCGCCATCTCTTCCCTCATTCTGCGGTTCCGCACATTCTGATGAAACGCGCTGATCACCGCGGCAGGGTGGACATCTGGGATGTTATAGTGCACACGGCTGAATCTCTGGATGAACTTGCGCAGAGACTCTCCTTCCTTCTGGGCGAGCAGGTGAAGGTCGCTCTCTTGGCCATGAGGCTTGTGGCCGCCTGTGAAGGCGCCGACAAACTGATGGCATAAATCTGCCCAAGAGGATATGGAGCTGTCCGGCAAGTGCATGAGCCAAGATCTGACATTAGGCTTGAGCACCAGCGGGAAGTAGTTGGCGAGGATCTTGTCGTCTCGTCCCGCCGCAGCTTGCACCGCGATGGTGTAGATGCCGAGGAACTCCGATGGATGCGCCCCGCCATCATACTTCTCTCGCACGCCGGCTTGAAATTTTTCTTGTCGGGCCACCGACTTGCCGCAGCTCACGAGTGAACGCAGGGCAACCTACCACGTCACGGCAAGTCACCGGTTCTTCGGGCGCGTGCAAGTCAACAGAGGGCCCGCTGCGTTGGTCGGATTGACGCCGCTTCTCTTGGCGCCGATGCGAAGTTCGAGCGCCTTCGTGTTGCCGTTTTGAAGAACTTGGCGCTGATCACGGCGAGCTCGTGGATCCGGCGACGCGTGGAGTCGCTGTCGAGGTGGATCCGACGAAGTCGGCGATCTTGGCCTTCGGGATGGAGAGTGCATGGTAGTTGCACCCCACAGGTCTCGTTGCCACCGCTCGTGCCTTGTCGCCCGCCGCGGCAGCGATGTGCTTGGTTGCCGCGAACGCCGCTGCTGGCAAAGCCGATGAGACTCAATGGTGGCCCTTCATTCGTCGACCTTGTCACCGTTGGAGGGTAATCCAGAGCGCTTGAGCTCACGCCAAAGCTTCGCTTGAGTGGTGGGCGGAATGGCGAACGGTGCGAGGAGCGGATATGCTCGGACTTCTAAATATGTTAGAAGGAGCAGATCCCGCCCAGCGATCGCGTGCCCCACTCGCACCAGCTTGTTGGCGCCATGAGCTGTTCTTGAGCATCCCCGGATCCACCAGCTCGATCTTGGCCCAACGAACGCATGGCGCTGCGAGCACCATGACGCTGTCGATCTCGCGCCTCCTGAGATGGACGCGTAAGTGTACGGACGCCGAGGTTTGCGCCGCCTTGTCCTTGGACTTAGCAGCGACACGGGCTCCCTCGTCGACGTCCGCTCCTCCGCTGGCGTCTTCCCCACCACTCGTCGGCTCCGGTGGTGGTGGGTTTGACGCGGACGGCTCTGCTGCCGCCGAAGCCTTCTTCTTCGGTGGCATGTTGGTGAAGATGATGAAGATGTTGCTCGTGTGAACGCCGGATCAGGTTCACACAGCCTCGACGCCCCTACCTGGCGCGCCAAAGATGTCGGGGAGGCTAATCGTAACCCACGAACACCTATGGGACTGGCGGACCGAGTCCCTTTTTGGTTCGGTGGGGGGCGGAGACTGCACGAAGAGTAGATCGAGGCGATGCACACGAGCAGTTTACCCAGCTTCGGAGCTCTCCGGAGAGATAATACTCCTACTGCTGCTTGTCTGATTGTATTGTGTTCTTGCTAGGGACCACAAAGAGCTACAAAACCTAGCTTGAGTGTGTGTAGTCTCAAATGAGTCGAACCAGCCGAACCCCCTCTATGTTGCGCATGGGCCTCCTTTTATAGGCTCAAGGGGTCACCACAGGTGGCAATGTAAACAAGGGCAAAATGGGAAAAATGAGTTGCGGTTGATACAGCTACTTTGTACAGTGTATTCTACCTAACTCTGACGGCAAGGGACAAGAGCAATAAATGCCCGTCCATGTCGTCTAAACAAAGGCAGAAAGGATCGTCAGAGCGCCACCGCTGCCACGATGGCACTCCTGTCAGCGCCGCTTACCGCTGCTCTCCGCTGGCTGCACAGCCTCTTGACACGCACGCCTGAGATGGCCCCATGGCGACATGTTGGTGGATGAGCTGGAGCGGAGATGAAGAGAGGTTGCCTGCCGCGGCAAGCACCTTGCCGTGGCTGAATACTTGTCGCGCCCGGGAGCTTGTCGCTCACCAGGCCTTCCCGACAAGCTCCTCTTGCCGGGGCCTTGTCTTCTGCGTGCCTTGAGTGGCCTTCCCGGCAAGCTCCTCTTGCCGGGGCCTTGTCTTCTTGGCTTAAATACCTTGTTCTTGAATGGCTCCAAAGGAACCACGGAGGATCTTAGCGGTCACTAGGCAGCCCCGCTGCTGGTGTCAGAATCGCCAGGCACGAAGTTCGGGATACTAGGGTACCCCTACTCTAGTACACCGACATGGGTTTAGCAACATCTAGATTTTTATTTCTTTCAATCCCACTTTTATCAATTTCATCATCAAGATCTAAAAACTCCGAATTCTTAGAACGCCTTCTAGGTAAAGGAAGATCATATTCAGTTTCATCAAGATTCATATTACAAAACAAAGATTTAATAGGGGACACATCAATACCTTTTAGATCTTCATCTTGATTTTCATAGGAATTGGAAGAACACGCTTTAATAAAGGCATCTTTGGAAGCACACATCCTAGCGGTTCTTTCTTTGCATTAATCAATGGAAATTCTCATAGCTTTGAGAGACTCATTGATATCATGCTTAGGAGGAATAGATCTAAGCTTTAAAGAATCAACCTCAAGAGAAATTCTATCAACGTTCCTAGCCAAATCATCAAATTTAAGCAATTTCTCCTCAAGCAAAGCATTAAAATTCTTTTGTGAATTCATAAACTCTTTAACACTATTCTCAAATTCAGAGGGCATCTTATTAAAATTTCCATAAGAGTTCTTGTAGGAATTTCCATAATTATTAGAGGAATTACTATGATAAGGCCTAGGATTAAAATTCCCTCTGTACGCGTTGTTACCAAAATTATTCCTACCAACAAAATTCACATCCATAGATTCATTATTTTTCTCAATAAAAGTAGACAAAGGCATATCATTAGGATCAGAAGAAACACTCTTAGTAGCAAATAATTTCATAAGTTCATCCATCTTTCCGCTCAAAACATTGATTTCTTCTATCGCATGCACTTTTTTATTAGTAGATCCTTCAGTATGCCATTGAGAATAATTAACCATAATATTATCTAGAAGTTTAGTAGCATCTCCTAGAGTGATTTCCATAAAAGTGCCTCCTGCGGCCGAATCTAAAAGATTTCTAGAAGCAAAATTCAATCCGACATAAAAGTTTTGTATAATCATCCACAAGTTCAAACCATGAGTAGGACAATTACGTATCATTAATTTCATTCTCTCCCAAGCTTGTGCAACATGTTCATGATCAAGTTGCTTAAAGTTCATAATATCGTTCCTAAGAGAGATAATCTTAGCGGGAGGAAAATACTTAGAGATAAAAGCATCTTTGCACTTGTTCCAAGAATCAATACTATTTTTAGGCAAAGATGAAAACCACGCTTTAGCACGATCTCTAAGCGAAAAAGGAAATAGCTTCAATTTAACGACATCATTATCGACATATTTTTTCTTTTGCATATCACATAAATCAACGAAGCTATTCAGATGAGTAGCGGCATCTTCACTAGGAAGGCCGTCGAATTGATCTTTCATAACAAGATTCAACAAAGCAGTATTGATTTCACAAGATTCAGTATTGGCAAGAGGAGCAATCGGAGTGCTAAGGAAATCATTATTATTGGTATTGGTGAAGTCACACAATTTGGTAGCATCTTGAGCCATCGCGACAAACAAGCAAACTAACACACGAGCAAACAAATGGACGAGGAAAAGGCAACGGAAAGAGAGGAGGAGATTGGGAAAGAGAGGGCGAATAAAACGGCAAGGGTGAAGTGGGGGAGAGGAAAACGAGAGGAAAATGGCAAATAATGTAATGCGAGAGATAGGGATTGTGATGGGTACTTGGTATGTTGACTTTTGCGTAGATTCCCCGGCAACGGTGCCAGAAAATCTTCTTGCTACCTCTTGAGCACTGCGTTGGATTTCCCCGAAGAGGAGAGGATGATGCAGCAAAGTAGCGTAAGTATTTCCCTTAGTTTTTGAGAACCAAGGTATCAATCCAGTAGGAGGCCACGCACAAGTCCCTCGTACCTGCACAAAACGATAGCTACTCGCAACCAACGCGATTAGGGGTTGTCAATCCCTTCACGATCACTTACGAGGGTGAGATCTGATAGAGATGATAGATAATATTTTTGTTATTTTTGGTATAGAGATGGAAAGTAAAAAGTAAAAACAAAGCAAGTATTAAAGTGACGGAGATTGATATGACGAGAATAGACCCGGGGGCCATAGGTTTCACTAGTGGCTTATCTCAAGAGCATAAGTATTCTACGGTGGGTGAACAAATTACTGTTGAGGAATTGACAGAATTGAGCATAGTTATGAGTTTATCTAGGTATGATCATGTATATAGGCATCACGTCCGAGACAAGTAGACCAAACGATTCTCAGATCTACTACTATTACTCCACTCATCGACCGCTATCCAACATGCATCTAGAGTATTAAGTTAAAAACGGAGTAACGCCTTAAGCAAGATGACATGATGTAGAGGAATAAATTCATGCAATATGATAAATACCCCATCTTGTTATCCTCGTTGGCAACAATACAATACGTGCCTTGCAACCCTTTCTGTCACTGGGTAAGGACACCGCAAGATTGAACCCAAAGCTACGCACTTCTCCCATTGCAAGAACTACCAATCTAGTTGGCCAAACCAAACGGATAATTCGAAGAGACGTGCAAAGATAACTCAATCATACATAAAAGAATTCAGAGAAGATTCAAATATTATTCATAGATAAGCTGGATCATAAACCCACAATTCATCGGTCTCAACAAACACACCGCAAAAAGAAGATTACATCAATAGATCTCCACGAGAGAGGGGAGAACATTGTATTGAGATCCAAAAGAGAGAAGAAGCCATCTAGCTACTAGCTATGGACCCAAGGTCTGAAGTAAACTACTCACACTTCATCGGAGAGGCTATGGTGTTGATGTAGAAGCCTTCCGTGGTGGATGCCCCTCCCATGAAGCTCCTAACAGGCCCCAAGATGGGATATCGTGGATACAGGAAGTTACGGCGGTGGAATTAGGTTTTGGCTCCTGTTCGATCGCTTGGGGGTGCGAGGTATATATAGGAGGAAGGAGTACGCCGGTGGAGCAACAGGGGCCCACAAGGCGGGGGCGCCCTAGGGGGGCCCACCCTCGTGACCGCCTCTCTTGTGCCTTGGCGTAGGGTCCAAGTCTCCTGGATCACATTCGGTGAGAAAATCATGTTTCCGAAGGTTTCATTCCGTTTGGACTCCGTTTGATATTCTGTTTCTTCGAAACACTAAAAAAAAGGCAAACAACAGCAATTCCGGGCTGGGCCTCCGGTTAATAGGTTAGTCCCAAAAATAATATAAAAGTGGAAAATAAAGCCCAATATAGTCCAAAACAGTAGATAAAGTAGCATGGAGCAATAAAAAATTATAGATACGTTGGAGACGTATCATCCACTCCAAGTCCTTTGGATCATGTCTGTTCCAAAAATAACTCTCCCGAAGGTTTCATTCCATTTGGACTCCGTTTGACATTCCTTTTCTGTGAAACACTGAAATAGGCAAAAAAGCAGCAATTTGCACTGGGCCTTTGGTTAATAGGTTAGTCCCAGAAATAATATAGAAGTGTATAATAAAGCCCATGAAACATCCAAAACAGATAATATAATAGCATGGAACAATAAAAAATTTATAGATACGTTGGAGACGTATCAGTACCCATGGACAAATTCTTCATTGAGCATAGAACACAATATTAGTACCAAAAGCGTACTCCAAGATTATATAAAGATTATGCGCACAAGTGAAAAATGCAGCTTATGATTACAAAAGTGTTGATGATATAAAACTTACGCACACAAATGAAAAATGCAACTTATGATTACAAAAGTGTTGATGATAATATACAGTACCTGAATAAGTGTGGAGCCAACCACCATCTTGTAACCTTCAAATGAATCAGGAATTACACCCAAGGTCTCCAGTTTAGGCGCAGAGACCACTGTTATTTGCGAAGGTGCATGACGATAATCAAGGTGCAGCCTTTGGAGTGAAGGGGCATCTTTGATGATATGCTCCCCTCCTTTAAAGCAAATTCCAATGCTTACATGATGAGGCGACTTTATTTGGAGACAATGAATACTGATTTCCTTTCCAAAAACAAGCAGCAAGCGCTCCAGGGCAGGGCAGCAGGAGTGGATGATGCTACGCAGTGAGGTCTCCGACAGATCGACCACCACAAGCGCGTGTTTTTTTAGCAGTGGGAGTCAAAGCATTTGTACCAGATTGTCTGGTAGATGACACTGGGCCAGGGTGGTGGTGTGGAGTGAGAGGAGGAAAACCATGAGATGGACACTGGTCGTGAGGGCACAGCTACAACGCTTGGTGGGCAGCTATTAGCATAGTAATGGTAGAACTCAAGATGTTGGAGTTTTTCGAATTGACGTGATGTCAGCCAGGTGTTCACCATGCAGGGTATGTGCAGCAGGTAGCATCCCGGGATGCATAGGCGTTGAATGGAGCCCTGGTGGGAGGAGATGATGGCTCTGTGGAGTTCAAAATCATGAATGACAAATAGCCAGGGATAGTCGAGATTAAGAGGTGCGGCGCGCCACTGAGATGCGATGACCTGTGTGCGGCAGCCATCCTTGGTGTGGAGAAGGAAGATGATCTCCCCAAGGATGGTGTCCGGGAGATTGCTGATGCGGTCCGCCCGATATTCTACGGGTTCCTCGGATCCAGGGGCGTGGCCGCTTCTGCCTGCATTGCCGGGTGCAGGATCTACAGTCGGCGGCGCTACTGGCCAGAGCCTCATCTTTGTACATACCAATCTGGAAGGAAAAAAGGCAGAAACATACATGTAGGACATTCAAAATCAATTCTCAAGATCTGGAAGAAAAAAAGGGCACAAACATATATGTAGGAAATTCAAAATCAATTCTCAAGATCTGGCTATGAATTGTTAGCACGTATGCTAACCCTAGTCGGATTATTAGCAAAACAATCAATTGTACAGAACAAACAATTAATCACTAACCATAGATACCATTCAAACAATTAATACACTACACGGATCGAACGAATCTTACTCTGGTTTCATGGACTGGGTCAACACAACCAAGGGTTTCTATTCCCTACAAAGGGGGGAGGGGACTAACCGGTTTTCCGTCGGAGTCGGAGTCGTTGCCGAAGTAGCTGTGGACCTCCGGCTTCGGCTGGGGAGGCACGATGATGGCGATGAAGTCAAGGTCACGCTGCCGCCCGCGCGAGACCTCGTTGGTGGCGACAGCAACCTCTGCGCCCAGCTTCATGCATTGCGCGGGTGCTTCACCAGCCCCGACGTTGCCACTCCCACCGATGATGCGCTTCGGCAAAATCCTAATACACTCCATGCGGCCGTGACAACTATGGACGGGGTGTGCGGCTGCCTATTATGGCCAGCAGATCGGGCGCGCCACTAATATGGAGCAGTGGGAGCGAGGTGGGCGGCGGTCAAAGGGCTATCTTGCCTCCCGGTGAGCATGTGCAGCAGACTGCTGGCACGCCTACCGTCATTTCACACAGCTACTAGCACGCCCCACGGTGAGTGCATAGCGAACACGCGCATGCCTCGACCTCCCGGTCTGCCTGCTAGCATGCGTCTCGTCAACTCACGCATGCTCGTACGGCACACGGGACGCGTGCATGACACATATTATATTTATTTTTCCCTTTTTGATGATTAATTCTACCGCTTTATTGCTTAACCGAAGCACGACACTTACATTGTTGGTCTAACACACACGGTTCGAATAAAGAGTTCATTTGCGACATTGGTTGATAATTATTTATAATTTCCTGTATGCAAGAAGATTACAGCAAAACTTGTCTCAAATATTAAAATAATAATAATATCACAGTCTATTGGTGTCCATATGACACCATGATGAGTTTAAACTTTGTTTTGGATTTATTGGATTTTAAAATCAAGATTCTCGATGTTAGAAATTTCTTGCATGGGGACTAAACATGCACCCAGGGACACATACACATATGGTTTTGCAATCCATTTTCGTGCACTATCACGGGTCTCATGTAGATCAAATTTGATTTTTGCACATTTAAATCCCTGGGAAATCAATCAATGTATAAAAAATGGACAAATGTTATCTCATTTTTTTAGTTTTCAACACTAAACTCCTTTGGTCGCGTACTCGCTGCAGAAAAAGTTTGACATGCATCTTTGGGACACATGCACGCGGTGGTCCTAGGACACTCACTTGCGTGGGATCGCGAGGTCGCCGTCCAACACTATGACATGCAATGAGAGAGGTTAATTTGACCAACAAGGATGGCCATTTTTTGGTTTTTGTTATACGTACGATAGGAGTATATATATGGTACACGTTGAAGAGGGTGGCCGGGGGCAATGCTACGTGTCATATAGGACACTCACTCATGTGCAATGCTTCCATCCATGGGCCTGCGAGGTTGTCCTCCATCACTTTTACCCAGCAAGGAGGTTTCTTTTTGGATTGTGTTGCGGTAGGAGTATATAGTATGCGTCAAAGAGGGGAGGAGGGGACGGGGGCATCACATACTACAAACACATCATGAATCGATCTCGCTCCGTGTGGTGCTACAAAGAAGTTGTGCATATTGGGTATTAAAAACATCAGCAACACATTGGGCCATGTGCAGACGATGGTTGTCACTCATTCGCCTGCGACTCTTCCCTCCATGGGCCCGCGAGGTCGGCATCCATCTAATATATGACACAACAAGAAAGGTAATTTGATGAACAAGGAGGATTATTTTCGGGTTGTGTTATGGTACGTAGGAATATATATTACGCGTCGAAGAGGGGACAGGGGCAACATATATATACTTTGTGTCATGAACCTCGGTTCGTGTGTGGGACTTAAAGGTTTCCGAGGCAGGTGCCACATCAAAGTTCTGCATATATATTAGCTATTCAAACATCACAACCACACATCTCCATACATGTGTTTGGCCCACAAGCAAGCGATGGCGGTTTTCCTCTATCACTCACTCATGGGGTTATCAGCGAGATGCTTCGTCCAATCTCTATGTGACCGCTTGGTCAATCACTTTGGCCAATACCGATAAAGGTTAATTTGACTTATAATTAGGAGGGGATTAAATTTTGGTTCGTCTTATACGGTTTGGTACATGCAACTATACTCCGCGTGCAGGTGTACGCATGAATCCCTCCCACCAGGTCGAAGTGGGGGGGGGGGGCACGAGCATGCGGCATCATGAACCAGATCTGTGTGGGGACTGTGTGTTTTTCGACGCATGTATGCGCCACATCAAAATGTTGTGCTTTTGGTAGTCAAACATATATGCATGCATCACGCATGTCCATACATATGTTTGGGGCACATATATACATGCAGTGGTTGTCTTTGGACACTCTCCCTCACTTGGTTATCATTGACGACCTATATATTCGTGGGCCCGCGTGGACGTCGATCACTTCGACCAACAATGCGAGAGAGGTTACCAAGGTGGATTCTTCTTCTCTTGGTTCACGTTACCGTATAGTCGTACGTCGATCATGGTGAGATTCGAGACCTAAGTTTGAGGGCTCGCATACACATGAATCCCTATATATATAGGGTGGGTCTATTATGATAACACCCCTTAAGAGTCTTATTATAATAACACCTGCCTTATACTACACATCCCCCACCAGATCGATGCCGCCCCTCCCCTCCCCGCCTTCTATCGCGGCATCGGCCTGGGAGCGCCGCCGCCCCTCCCCTCCCGGCCTTCTTCCGCGGCAGCGGTCTGGGAGCACCGCCGCCCCTCTACTCCCGGCCTTCTTCTGCGGCAGCGGCCTGGGAGCGATGCCGCCCCTCCCCTCCCCGCTTTCTCCCGCGGCGGCGGCCTGGGAGCGCCACCGCCCCTCCCCTCCCGGCCTTCTTCCGGGGTGGAGGCTGACAACGACGCCGCCCCTCCGCTCCCAGCGTTCTTCCGCAGTAGCGGCCAAGCAGCAACGCCACCCATCGCCTCTCGGCCTTCTTCCGCGGCAGCACCCGAGCAACACCTCCCCCGCTAGTATATCGGCCTTCTTCCGCGGCAGCAGCTCGGTAGCGCTGCCGCTGAACTCCTCTAGGCCTTCAATTACCTGTACATCGTCAGATGTGGATTGGTGCTGCCTCGACATCAAACCAATTCGAGCAAGGAGGACTGTGCGCAAGGTTCCTTCATCCACGACAGCTTCTTGGAATAAGTCTGCAACAACCTTCAGAGCAAATCCTCCGTCACCACTCACCTTGAGCAACGTCCAGACCGCTCATTAACTTCTGAAGGGCAAGTGGACTGCACGGGTGAACGCAAACGTTCTGCGGATGGACGAGAGGGGAACTTCTTCCCGCAAACGCAGGAAAGCACTGCAACACGAGGTAAGCAGTACACTCCCTCAACTATCTCAGTTTACTTATTCCATACAAAGCAGTACAGTATGCATCCAAAAACGATGCAGTGCGGTTGCTTCATTTTGTCGTGGGAAAAAATGCAGTGCACTTGCTCGGTTATGCAGTATGCTTCCTCGGTTATGCAGTACGCTTGTATATGTTCATTACGGACAACGATGCAGTGCGGTTGCTTTAGTTCACCTTGCGGGGTGATGCAGTTAGCATGCATTAGTTCATATCACCCTTTCAAAACATTGCAGTTAGCATGAATCAGTTCATTTAACCTAACAATGCAGCTCGGTCATTTTGTGCAGGAAATGACATTCAACAAATACAAAATGCCATGCATAATTGACAACTATCCCCCCAGATACACTACATAAGTTGTGTCGGTGGCATATCATGAAGAAGTACAAAGACCACCTCGCCTTGCTGTATAAGGCGCACGAGAAACTCAAGGATGACCTCAATGCGGTGCTAAACCACCACTAATGCCGTCAGAATTTGAACGAGCATGGAAGGACCTCATTCAGAAATACAACTTGCGAAACAACGAGGTGATGAATTTGCTATGGGATGACAGGCACGAGTGGATCTCGGCTTACTATAAGGAAATTTTTTGTGCTCGGATGACTCCCACGCGAGAAGCGAGAGCATGAACCGCATACTGAAGAAAAACTTTGTCAAAGAGAAGCATGATCTCCATCTGTTTGCTCAGCAGGTGGACAAGTGCATTCAGACCAGGAAGGCCGTTCAGCACGCAGAGACAGTAGCAAATGAGGTAAAAAATGTCCATCAAAAACTGCTAAAATGTTACTACAAAAACAAAAAAAATTCATTTCTCTGGTTCATAACAGTGCATTTCTGATCATGCAGTCAGAGGTAAAGACAACGACCCAGTTTGGGTTCGAAGTTCAGCTATCAGAATTGTATACAAGGTAGTGTTTGCAGATTTCAAAGAAACACTCTACCGCAGCACTGCATTCAGAACAGAACGGTGCCCTGATAACCAGACAAAGTATCTCGTACACCACTACAACAGATCGGATGCATTTGACTGGGCAAGGCATAATTTCTAAGTGGTCGCCGATGAACAGAAAGGTGTCTACGAATGTGAGTGCAAACTCTGGACACACATAGGTGTGACTCGCTAGCAAAAAAAATCCTAATTTCTGATAGTCATGCACGGAAGCTCACTTACTGAACTTTAAAAGTCCACATGCATGAGTAATTAACAAAACCAAGTGAAGTTCACTTCCTTAAAATGAACAAATAATGAAAAATGTGTTTATTAATTTCATGCAGTTCACTTACAAAACAAAGAAATCATGTGTTGTCTGCAGGGCTCTTTTGCGTCCATGTGTTATGCATGCTTTCTCATTTGAGAGTACTCAAGATTCCTGAGGTGTACATCATGAAAAGGTACACCCGGAACGCAAGATCAAATGCAATGTTTGACAGAAGAGACTACGAACAAACAACACCAGATGGAAGCTCGCTTTGCTGTAGAAAATTGCTGACAGAAACAAAAATGGACCTTGCAAACAGAGCGACAAGGTCCGACGTTGGGTGCCACAGAGCGTTGTCTGGTATGAGGGCACTGATCGAGGAAGTTGATGTGCTCAACGAAGAAGAAGAAGAAGCAGCAAAACTAAAGCACAATAATGCCGAGCAAGTAGAAAATACCGAACACAGCGCAACTGGTGCTATAAAAAAAGAAACAATTCTTCCACCTCCTGTTTCAAACACAAGAGGAAGGAAGAAAGGGGGCGACACAACCTAGAAAAAGGTTGCATGCAAGGAGAAAATGATGACAAAAACAGTAAGCCACAGCCCGAGCTGGACAGTGATGGTCACCCACTGGGAATAAGAAGGTGCAAGACATGTAATGAAATCAGCGGCCACAATTCCAGGACATGTACAAAAAGACATGAACAAGAAAACCGAGGACATAGCGATGCACAACCAAAAAAAAATTCCACTTACAACACTAAGAAATGGACAAAACCGAGACGTTGCAGCATCTGCAAAAAGAGGAAGAGACACAATTCAAGAACCTTCCCCAAAAGAACAAGATCAGAAAACAAGGAAGACAAAGAAGATGAAATCACAGAATAAGATGGTGACACAACTGAAGAAGAAATGGCTTATGAAGAAGTAGATAAAGAAGAGGAGGATGAAGAAGAAGACAACAAAGAGGACGAAGAATGTGTAGAAACTGAAGAAAGAGAGGCTTATGAGGAAGCAGATGAAGAAGAGAAGGAAGAGGAAGAAGAGAGTGAAGAGGACGAAGAAAACGATGAAACAATGCCCACAAGACCACCAAACAAAAGACATAAAACACAAGGGAATGCTGTTGTATAGAAACAACCAAGAACGACACCACATACAAAAAACAGGTAGGAGCAAAGAAGGATGCAGTTCACAGCACTGGAAAACAAAAGCCGCCATCAACCAGCACACGAGGAGCAAAGAAGGATGTAGTTCACAACGCTGGAAAACAAAAGCCGCCATCAACCATCAGGCGAGGAGCAAAGAAGGATGCAATTCACAACGCTGGAAAACAAAAGCCGCCATCAACCAGCACGCGAGGAGCTACAAACACAATGGTGCAAAGACAGGAACCAGCAACACCGCCACGGAAAACAAAAGAAAGTGCGACATTAGACACACTCCAGTCACCGCGAAGAAGCAACAGGTTAACGACCAAATAGTTGAACTTCAATAAATTAATCATATACATAGCAGTTTGCTTATCTGTACGACTTATATATCAGTTTAAATTTTGTGTAAACACAAATTTCCCGCTGACTATGAGTTATTCAAGTAAATCATGTCAAGAGAAATGATGTATAGAGTATACTGATACGTCTCCAACGTATCTATAATTTTTGATTGTTCCATGCTGTTTTATTATCAATCTTGGATGTTTTATAATCATTTTATAGTCATCTTATATTATTTTCTGGTACTAACCTATTGACATAGTGCCAAGTGCCAGTTGTTGTTTTTTCCATGTTTTTTACATCGCCGGAAATCAATATCAAACGGAGTCCAAATGCTATGAAACTTTGCGGAGATTTTTTATGGACCAGAAGGAAGATGTTGGGCCCTGGTGGCACCTGGGGGGAGTCCCGAGGAGGGGACAACCCACCAGGGCGCGCCAGGAGGCCCAGGCGCGCCCTGGTGGGTTGTGCCCACCTCGGGTGCCCCCCGGACCGCCACTTTTCTCTATAAATACCCCAATATTCCAGAAACCCTATGAGCATCAACGAAATATTCATCTAGCCGCCGCAGAGTCCAGAACCACCAGGTCCAATCTAGACACAATCACGGAGGGGTTCACCACTTCCATTGGTGCCTCTCCGATGATGCGTGAGTAGTTCTTTGTATACCTTCGGGTCCATAGTTAGTAGCTAGATGGCTTCCTCTTTCTCGCTGGATTCTCAATACAATGGTCTCTTGGAGATCCATATGATGTAACTCGTTTTGCGGTGTGTTTGTTGGGATTTGATGAACTTTGAGTTTATGATCAGTTATATCTTTTTATATCCATGAAAGTTATTTGAGTTTCTTTGATCTCTTATATGCATGATCTCTTATAGCCTCGTATTTCTTCTCCGATATTTGGGTTTCTTTGGCCAACTTGATCTATTTATCTTGCAATGGGAAGAGGTGCCCGGTAGTGGGTTCGATCTTACGATGCTTGATCCCAGTGACAGAAAGGGAACCGACATGTATGTATCGTTGCTACTAAGGATAAAAAGACGAGATCCCTATCTGCCGCAATAGATAATGGATCTTGTCTACATCATGTCATCGTTCTTATTGCATTACTCCGTTTTTCCATGAACGTAATACACTAGATGCATGCTGGATAGCGGTCGATGTGTGGAGTAATAGTAGTAGATGCAGGCAGGAGTCGGTCTACTAATCTTGGACGTGATGCTTATGTAATGATCACTGCCTGGATATCCTCATAATTATTTGAAGTTCTATCAATTGCCCAACAGTAATTTGTTTACCCACCGTTTGCTATTTTCCCGAGAGAAGCCACTAGTGAAGCCTTCGGCCCTCCCGGGTCTTCTTTCTCATATATTTGCCTTGCGATCTACTTTTCCTTTGCGTTTTTATTCAGATCTATTAATCCAAAAATACAAAAATACCTTGCTGCGTTTTATCTTTATTTATTTTATATCGCGTTCGATCTATCAATCTACTACAATTTACCTCACGTCCGTTTGCCTATCTTGAGGTGCCGTACCCCGGAAGGGACTGACAACCCCTTTAACTCGTCAGGTTGTGAGGTGTTGTTGTTTGTGTGCAGGTGCTGCTTACGTTGTGTGATAACCCACAAGTACAGGGGATCAATTGTAGCCTCTTTCGATAAGTAAGAGTGTCGAACCCAACGAGGAGCTAAAGGTAGAACAAATATTCCCTCAAGTTCTATCGACCACCGATACAACTCTACACACACTTGACGTTCGCTTTACCGGAAACAAGTATGAAACTAGAAGTACTTTGTTGGTGTTTTTGGATAGGTTTGCAAGAAAGTAAAGAGCACAAAAATAAAAAGTAGGGGCTGTTTAGATAAAGACACAACTAAGTTAGTTTTAGTAGATAGATTTTTTTCACGAGAAAGTTATTTGTCCCTAGGCAATCAATAACTAGACCGGTAATCATTATTGCAATTTTATTTGAGGGAGAGGCATAAGCTAACATACTTTCTATACTTGGATCATATGCACTTATGATTGGAACTCTAGCAAGCATCCGCAACTACTAAAGATCATTAAG
The DNA here is from genome assembly GCA_021605205.1 of Aegilops longissima. NCBI lineage: Eukaryota > Viridiplantae > Streptophyta > Magnoliopsida > Poales > Poaceae > Aegilops > Aegilops longissima. The sequence continues at coordinate 257,364,247 of CM038678.1, forward strand.
GTAAAACCCAACCATAGCATTAAAGTATCAAGTACTCTTTATCCCATACGCAAACAACCTACTTACTCGGTCTCAATGCTTCACACTCACGCCACCCACCATAAGCAAATCATGAACATATTGCCAACCCTACAGCGGGGATCCCTCACGCTTGCGCGACACGGAGAGCACCATAGGACAGCACCAATAATAAAACATGCAACTCAAACCAATCATGATCACCAAATAACCCATAGGACAAAACATATCTACTCAAACATCATAAGATAGCCATACATTATTGGGAAATAATATATAGCGTTGAGCACCATGTTTAAGTAGAGATTACAGCGGGTAAGAGAGGGGATACACCCCTGCATAGAGGGGGGAAGAGTTGGTGATGATGGCGGTGAAGTTGTTGGTGAATATTGCGGTGATGATGATGGCCCCCGGTGGCACTCCGGCGCCACCGGAAGCGAGGGGGAGAGAGCCCCCTCCTTCTTCTTCTTCCTTGACCTCCTCCCTAGATGGGAGAAGGGTTTACCCTCTGGTCCTTGGTCTCCATGGCATGGGAGGGGCGAGAGCCCCTCCGAGATTGGATCTGTCTCTCTGTCTCTCTCTGTTTCTGCGTTCTGGCTTGCTGCCCTTTCACTGTTTCGTGTATATATGGAGATCCGTAACTCCGATTGAATTGAAACCTTCGCCCAGATTTTTCTCCGAAAATTTGTTTTCTTGTGTCCAAAGTAGAGCAGCAACCGCCTTACGGGGGGCCCACGAGGGTCAGAGGCGCGCCCAGGGGGTGGGGCGCGTCCCCCTGCCTCGTGCTTCCCTCGGGCACCGTCTCGCGTGGATTTTTCTTCCCATATTCTCCGAATATTCCAAAAATAATCTCCGTCGGTTTTTATCCCGTTTGGACTCCGTTTGATATGGATATTCTGCAAAACAAAAACATGCAACAAACAAGAACTGACACTGGGCACTGGATCAATATGTTAGTCCCCAAAAATAGTATAAAAAGTTGCCAAAAATATATGAAACTTGTAGAATATTGGCATGGAACAATAAAAAATTATAGATACGACAGAGACGTATCATTGTGTCACTTGGTTCTCCTACTGGTTCGATACCTTGGTTTCATCACTGAGGGAAATACCTACCGTCGCTGTGCTACATCATCCCTCCCTCTCCGGGGAAATACCGACGTAGTTGCTGCAACCATCATATACCATATTGTTGGGGAACGTAGTAATTTCAAAAATTTTCCTACGATCACGCAAGACCATGGTGATGCATAGCAACGAGATGAGAGTGTTGTCTACGTACCCTCGTAGACCAGCAACGGAAGCGTTGACGCAACGTAGAGGAAGTAGTCGTACTTCTTCCCGATCCAACCGATCCAAGTACCGAACGTACGGCACCTCCGAGTTCTGCACACGTTCAGCTCGATGACGTCCCTCGAACTCCGATCCAGCCGAGTGTTGAGGGAGAGTTTCACAAGACGACGGCGTGGTGACGATGATGATGTTCCACCGGCGCAGGGCTTCGCCTAAGCTCCGCAACGGTATATTCGAGGTGTAGTTTGGTGGAAGGGGGCACCGCACACGGCTAAGGAACGATCTCAATGATCAACTTGTGTGTCATGGGGTGCCCTCTGCCCTGTATATAAAGGAGGGAAGGGAGGGGCTGGCGGCCACCAAGGGCTGCGCTGGGAGTCCTACTCCCACCGGAGTAGGATTCTCCCCAATCCTAGTCCAACTAGGATTGGCCAAGTGGGAAGGGAGAGAGGCGCCACCCCTTCTCCTAGTCCTAATAGGACTAGGGAAGGGGGAAGGTGCGACCAGCACTTGGGCCCCTTTCTCCTTTCCACTAAGGCCCATCAAGGCCCATTGACCCCCGGAGGTTCCGTAACCCCGGTACTCAGAAAATTCCCAATTTCACCCGGAGTGATTCCGAGTCCAAACATAGGCTTCCAATATATCAATCTTTATGTCTCGACCATTTGAGACTCCTCGTCATGTCCGTGATCTCATCCGGACTCAACAACCTTCGTACATCAATATCATATAAACTCATAATAACCGCCATCGAAGCGTTAAGCGTGCGGACCCTACGGGTTCGAGAACTATGTTGACATGACCGAGACACCTCTCGGTCAATAACCAATAGCGGGACCTGGATGCCCATATTGGTTCCTACATATTCTACGAAGATCTTTATCGGTCGACCGCATAACAACATCGTTGTTCCCTTTGTCATCGGTATGTTACTTGCCCGAGATTCGATCGTCGGTATCCAATACCTAGTTCAATCTCACATGGCAAGTCTCTTTTCTCGTTCCGTAATACATCATCTCACAACTAACACATTTAGTTGCAATGCTTGCAAGGCTTATGTGATGTGCATTACCGAGAGGGCCCAGAGATACCTCTCCGACAATCGGAGTGACAAATCCTAATCTCAAATATGCCAACCCAACATGTACCTTCGGAGACACCTGTAATGTACCTTTATAATCACCCGATTCGTTGTGACGTTTGGTAGCACCCAAAGTGTTCCTCGGGCAAACAGGAGTTGCATAATCTCATAGTCATAGGAACATGTATAAGTCATGAAGAAAAGCACTAGCAACAAACTATACGATCAAAAGCTATGCTAATGGAATGGGTCATGTCAATCAGATCATTCAACCAATGATGTGATCCCGTTAATCAAATAACAACTCCTTGTTCATGGTTAGGAAACATAACCATCTTTGATTAACGAGCTAGTCAAGTAGAGGCATACTAGTGACACTCTGTAGGTTTATGTATTCACACATGTATTATGTTTCCGTTAATACAATTCTAGCATGAATAATAAACATTTATCATGATATAAGGAAATAAATAATAACATTATTATTGCCTCTAGGGCATATTTCCTTGATCTCCCACTTGCACTAGAGTCAATAATCTAGATTACACAAGAATGATTCTAACACCCATGGAGTCTTGGTGCTGATCATGTTTTGCTCGTGGAAGAGGCTTAGTCAACGGTCTACGCAACATTCAGATCCGTATGTATCTTGCATATCTCTATGTCTCCCACCGACCAAATCCGGATGGAGTTGAAGCGTCTTTTGATGTGCTTGGTTCTCTTGTGAAATCTGGATTCCTTTGCCAAGGCAATTGCACCATATTGTCACAAAAGATTTTCATTGGACCCGATACACTAGGTACAACACCTAGATCGGTTATGAACTCCTTCATCCAGACTCCTTCATTAGCTGCTTCAAGCAGCTATGTACTCAACTTCACATGTAGATCCCGAACGACGCTTTGTTTGGAACTGCACCAACCGACAGCTCCACCGCTTAATGTAAATACGTATCCGGTTTGCGATTTAGAATCGTCCGGGATCGATGTCAAAGCTTACGTCGACGTAACTGTTCTGACGAGCTCTTTGTCACCGCCATAAATGAGAAACATATCCTTAGTTCTTCTCAAGTACTTAAGGATGTTCTTGACCGCTGTCCAAATGATCCACTCTGGATTACTTTGGTACCGCCTGCTAAACTTACACAAAGGCACACATCAGGTCTGTACACATTGCATACATGATAGAGCCTATGGCTGAAGCATAGGAACATCTTTCATTTTCTCTCTATCTTCTGCGGTGGTCGGGCATTGAGTCTTACTCAACTTCACACCTTGTAATACCGGCAAGAACCCTTTCTTTGCTCGATCCATTTTGAACTTTTTCAAAACTTTATCAAGGTATGTGCTTTGTGAAAGTCCTATTAAGCGTCTTGATCTATCTCTATAGATCTTAATGCCCAATATGTAAGCAGCTTCACCGAGGTCTTTCATCGAAAACTCTTATTCAAGTATCCCTTTATGCTATCCAGAATTCTATATCATTTCCGATCAATAATATGTCATCCACATATAATATCGAAATGCTACTGAGCTCCCACTCACTTTCTTGTAAATACAAAGCTTCTCCAAAGTCTCAGATAAAACCAAATGCTTTGATCACACTATCAAAACGTTTATTCCAACTCCGAGAGGCTTGCACCAGTCCATAAATGGATCGCTGGAGCTTGCACACTTTGTTAGCTCCTTTGGATCGACAAAACCTTCGGTTGCATCATATACAACTCTTCTTCCGTAAATCCATTCAGAATGCAGTTTTAACATCCATTTGCCAAATTTCATAATCATAAAATGCGGCAATTGCTAACATGATTCGGACGGACTTAAGCATCGCTTCTGGTGAGAAGGTCTCATCGTAGTCAATCCCTTGAACTTGTCGAAAACCTTTTGCAACAAGTCGAGCTTTATAGACGAGAACATTACCATCAGCGTCGGTCTTCTTCTTGAAGATCCATTTATTCTCAATTGCTTGCCGATCATCGGGCAAGTCAACCAAAGTCCATACTTTGTTCTCATACATGGATCCCATCTCAGATTTCATGGCCTCAAGCCATTTTGTGGAATCTGGGCTCACCATCGCTTCTTCATAGTTCGTAGGTTCATCATGTTCCAAAGAACATGACTTCCAAAATAGGATTACCGTACCACTCAGTGCGGATCTTGCTCTGTTGATCTCGAAGTTCTGAGAAACTTGATCTGAAGTTTCATGATCATCATCATTAGCTTCCTCCCTATTTGGTGTAGGTGTCACGAAACTGTTTTCGTGATGTACTACTTCTCAATAAGGGAGTAGATACAGATTATCTCATCAAGTTCTACTTTCCTCCCACTCACTTCTTTCGTGAGAAACTCTTTCTCCAAAAAGTTTCCAATTTAGCAACAAAAATCTTGCCTTCGGATCTGTGATAGAAGGTGTACCCAACTGTCTCCTTTGGGTATCCTATGAAGACACATTTCTCCGATTTGGGTTCGAGCTTATCAGGTTGAAGCTTTTTCACATAAGCATCGCAGCCCCAAACTTTCAAAACGACAACTTTGGTTTCTTGCCAAACCACAGTTCATAAGCGTCGTCTCAACGGATTTAGATGGTGCCCTATTTAAAGTGAATGTAGCCGTCTCTAAAGCATAACCCCAAAGCGATAGCGGTAAATCAGTAAGAGACATCATAGATCGCACCATATCTAATAAAGTACGATTCGACGTTCGGACACACCATTACGTTGTGGTGTTCCAGTGGCGTAAGTTGCGAAACTATTCCGCATTGTTTCAAATGTAGGCCAAACTCGTAACTCAAATATTCTCCTCCACGATCAGATCGTAGAAACTTTATTTTCTTGTTACGATGATTTTCCACTTCACTCTGAAATTCTTTGAACTTTTCAAATGTTTCAGACTTGTGTTTCATTAAGTAGATATACCCATATCTGCTCAAATCATCTGTGAAGGTGAGAAAATAACGATATCCGCCACGAGCCTCAACATTCATTGGACCACATACATCGGTATGTATGATTTCCAATAAATCTGTTGCTCTCTCCATAGTTCCGGAGAACGGTGTTTTAGTCATCTTGCCCATAAGGCACGGTTCGCAAGTGCCAAGTGATTCATAATCAAGTGACTCCAAAAGTCCATCAAGATGGAGTTTCTTCATGCGCTTTACACCGATATGACCTAAACGGCGAAGGCCACAAATAAGTTGCACCATCATTATCAACTCTGCATCTTTTGGTTTCAACATTATGAATATGTGTATCACTACTATCAAGATTAAGTAAAACAAACCATTCTTCAATGGTGCATGACCATAAAAGATATTATTCATATAAATAGAACAACCATTATTCTCTGATTTAAATGAATAACCGTCTCGCATCAAACAAGATCCAGATATAATGTTCATGCTCAACGCTGGTACTAAATAACAATTATTTAGGTCTAATACTAATCCCAAGGTAGATGTAGAGGTAGCGTGCCGATGCGATCACATCGACTTTGGAACCATTTCCCACGCATTTTCACCTCGTCCTTAGCCAATCTTCGCTAATCCGTAGCCCTGCTTGAGTTGCAAATATTAGCAATGAACCAGTATCAAATACCAGTGCTCTGCGGTATTAGTAAGGTACACATCAATAACATGTATATCACATATACCTTTGTTAACCTTGCCATCCTTCTTATCCGCCAAATACTTGGGGCAGTTCCGCTTCGGTGACCAGCCTGCTTGCAATAGAAGCACTCGGTTTCAGGCTTAGGACCAGACTTGGGTTTCTTCTCTTGATCAGCAACTTGCTTGCCGCTCTTTTGAAGTTTCCTTTTCTTTCCTTTGCCCTTTTCTTGAAACTAGTGGTTTTGTTAACCATCAACACTTGATGCTCCTTTTGATTTCTACCTCCGCTGCTTTCAGATCGCGAAGAGCTCGGGCATTGTTTTGGTCATCCCTTGCATATTATAGTTCATCACGAAGCTCTTGTAGCTTGGTGGCAGTGATTGGAGAATTCATCAATGACGCAATCATCCGGAAGATTAACTCCCGTTGAATCAAGTGATTGTTATATCCGACATTACGAGTATATGCTCACCGACGTAACCGCTTCTCCTCCATCTTACAGCTATAGAACTTATTGGAGACTTCATATCTCTCAATCCGGGCATTCGCTTGAATATTAACTTCAACTCCTGGAACATCTCATATGCCCCATGGTGTTCAAAACGACGTTGAAGTCCCGGTTCTAAGCCGTAAAGCATGGCACATCGAACTATAGAGTAGTCATCACTTTGCTTTGCCAGACGTTCATAACTTCTCGCGCAGCCCTTGCATCAGGCCCGGCACCTAACGGTGCTTCCAGGGGCGTAATTCTTCCGTGCAGCAATAAGGATAATCCTCAAATTCGGACCCAGTCCGTGTAATTGCTGCCATCATCTTTCAACTTTGCTTTCTCAAGGAACGCATTAAAATTCAACGGAACAACAAAGACGAGCCATCTATCTACACATCATAGACAAGCAAGATACTATCGGTACTAAGTTCATGATAAATTTAAGTTCAATTAATCATATTACTTAAGAACTCCCACTTAGAAAAATATCCTCCAATTCTCTAAGTGATTGCGTGATCCATATCAACTACACCATGACCGATCATCACGTGTGATGGAGTAGTTTCAATGGTGAACATCAATATGTTGATCATATCTACTATATGATTCACGCCGACCTTCGGTCTCCGTGTTCGAGGTCATATCTTATATGCATAGCTCGTCAAGTATAACCTGAGTATTCTGTGTGTGCAACTGTTTTGCACCGTTGTATTTGAGCGTAGAGCCTATCACACCGATCATCACGTGGTGTCTCAAAGACGAAGAACTTTCGCAGCGGTGCATACTCGGGAGAACACTTCTTGATAATTTAGTAAGGATCATCTTATAATGCTACCGTCAATCAAAGCAAAATAAGATGCATAAAGGATTAACATCACATGCAATCAATATAAGTGATATGATATGGCCATCATCATCTTGTGCTTGTGATCTCCATCTCCGAAGCACCGCCATGATCACCATCGCCACCGGCGCGACACCTTGATCTCCATCGTAGCATCGTTGTCGTCTCGCCAACTATTGCTTCTACGACTATCGCTACTCCTTAGTGATAAAGTAAAGCAATTACATGGCGTTTGCATTTCATACAATAAAGCGACAACCATATGGCTCCCGCCAGTTGCCGATAACTTCGGTTACAAAACATGATCATCTCATACAATAAAATATAGCATCACGTTTTGACCATATCACATCACAACATGCCCTGCAAAAACAAGTTAGACGTCCTCTACTTTGTTGTTGCAAGTTTTACGTGGCTGCTACGGGCTGAGCAAGAACCGTTCTTACCTCGCATCAAAACCACAACGATATTTCGTCAAATAGACTCGCTTTAACCTTCTCAAGGACCGGGCGAGCCACACTCGGTTCAACTAAAGTGAGAGAGACAGACACCCGCCACCACCTTTAAGCAACGAGTGCTCACAGCGGTGAAACCAGTCTCGCGTAAGCGTCTGCGCGTAATGTCGGTCCGGGCGCTTCATCTCACAATACCGCTGAACCAAAGTATGACATGCTGGTAGGCGTATGACTTGTATCGCCCACAACTCACTTGTGTTCTACTCGTGCACATGACATCAACGCATAAAACCAGGCTCGGATGCCACCGCTGGGGAACGTAGTAATTTCAAAAATTTTCCTACGATCACGCAAGACCATGGTGATGCATAGCAACGAGATGAGAGTGTTGTCTCACGCCCTCGTGAGACCAGAACGGAAGCGTTGACGCAACGTAGAGGAAGTAGTCGTACTTCTTCCCGATCCAACCGATCCAAGTACCGAACGACGGCACCTCCGAAGTTCTGCACACGCTCAGCTCGATGACGCCCCTCGAACTCCGATCCAGCCGAGTGTTGAGGGAGAGTTTCACAAGACGACGGCGTGGTGACGATGATGATGTTCCACCGCGCAGGGCTTCGCCTAAGCTCCGCAACGGTATATTCGAGGTGTAGTTTGGTGGAAGGGGCACCGCACACGGCTAAGGAACGATCTCAATGATCAACTTGTGTGTCATGGGTGCCCTCTGCCTCAGATATAAAGGAGGGAAGGGAGGGGCTGGCGGCCACCAAGGGCTGCGCTGGGAGTCCTACTCCCACCGAGTAGGATTCCCCCAATCCTAGTCCAACTAGGATTGGCCAAGTGGGAAGGGAGAGAGGCGCACCCCTTCTCCTAGTCCTAATAGGACTAGGAAGGGGGAAGGTGCGACCAGCACTTGGGCCCCTTTCCTCCTTTCCACTAAGGCCCATCAAGGCCCATTGACCCCCGGAGGTTCCGTAACCCCTGCACTCGGTAAAATTCCCAATTTCACCCGGAGTGATTCCGAGTCCAAACATAGGCTTCCAATATATCAATCTTTATGTCTCGACCATTTCGAGACTCCTCGTCATGTCCGTGATCTCATCCGGACTCAACAACCTTCGTACATCAATATCATATAAACTCATAATAACTCGCCATCAAACGTTAAGCGTGCGGACCCTACGGGTTCGAGAACTATGTAGACATGACCGAGACACCTCTCGGTCAATAACCAATAGCGGACCTGGATGCCCATATTGGTTCCTACATATTCTACGAAGATCTTTATCGGTCGACCGCATAACAACATACGTTGTTCCTTTGTCATCGGTATGTTACTTGCCCGAGATTCGATCGTCGGTATCCAATACCTAGTTCAATCTCGTTCTCGGCAAGTCTCTTTTCTCGTTCCGTAATACATCATCTCACAACTAACACATTTAGTTGCAATGCTTGCAAGGCTTATGTGATGTGCATTACCGAGAGGGCCAGAGATACCTCTCCGACAATCGGAGTGACAAATCCTAATCTCGAAATATGCCAACCCAACATGTACCTTCGAGACACCTGTAATGTACCTTTATAATCACCCGATTCGTTGTGACGTTTGGTAGCACCCAAAGTGTTCCTCGGCAAACGGGAGTTGCATAATCTCATAGTCATAGGAACATGTATAAGTCATGAAGAAAAGCACTAGCAACAAACTATACGATCAAAAGCTATGCTAATGGAATGGGTCATGTCAATCAGATCATTCAACCAATGATGTGATCCCGTTAATCAAATAACAACTCCTTGTTCATGGTTAGGAAACATAACCATCTTTGATTAACGAGCTAGTCAAGTAGAGGCATACTAGTGACACTCAGAGGTTTATGTATTCACACATGTATTATGTTTCCGGTTAATACAATTCTAGCATGAATAATAAACATTTATCATGATATAAGGAAATAAATAATAACATTATTATTGCCTCTAGGGCATATTTCCTTCACATATATATAGCAGTCTAGAGTAAACATTGACACATTATGATCCACAACCCATGAAAAAATATAGTTAGCTCACTGGCAACACGAAGTTTTGAATAATAATTCAAGCGGTTCAGATCACAAAAGTACGTATTACAAAACACATCAAAAGATGAAGCGTTCGACACGCAAAAGTACTATTACAAATCAACCTCATAACCTTAACCAATCACGTCAAATGTGATTCTAACCATACGATCCTCGAGTTCAAAGAAGTTGAGGACAACAACTTGCTCAGACTTCAGGTCACTATCAATGACAAATTCCTTCCAGCCTTTCTGTAGATACAGCCGCCCGTCAACGCCTACACGGTACTTGGCTGGTTCTAGGTGTCCATTACCAAGAACAACTTGGAGAATTCCCTTCTTCTTGAGCCGGAGATACCTAACAGCTCGCTGGTGGATTTCCTGCAAAAGAAAAATAAAACTGTTTGGCAACGATACTAGCAGTACAATTCTCATACTTTGCACAGACCAGTAAAAACCTACACACAGTACAGACACGAGCTAGATGAAGTGCACAACATTCCAAAAAGCAGTACAGATTAAACGCAATCTAATATGCAACAAGGAACTTGCAAACATGCAATACGCTTCTAACTATCATGCAGTTCTTGAGACTAGCTGCATGTAATACACACCGTACAAGAGGCGAAAATTGTGGAAACTAGTAGTGCTCATCTAATATCTAAGCAGTTGACATATTGTAACCATGCAAACTAAAAATGAGCTCCATGCACACAAGCAAAAAAAATAAAAACAAGATATAAATACACAGTGCATTACACTTCAATAAAACGAAATAAGTGCGTTCCTAAAATACTAGAAGTTCAGACTAGTATGGAATTACAAAAAAAAAAAAATAGAAAACACAAAGAAAAAATCAGATCAAGCGAAAAATAGCATCTTGTAGTGAGTCTCCACATCTGTTGGTGTAAGCTGATGGACAAAAGTAATTGTGCGGCCAAGGCCACGGCAAATCAGGGCAGTATAGAATGCAGCAACGTTGATGTGGCCCATATCCAATCCTTCCGTGAATACTGTGCCATATGCAAGCTGCTCCGCTCGCCCAGTTCGGCACAAGACCTTGGCCCCACGACGAGAACGACGGTCCTGCGAGCAAGCTGAGCAATCGCAATGCGTCGGCTCACCACAACCATGGCCGCAACAGGAGAGATTCGCGCAGGGGCCTGGAGCCATCGCAACAAAAACCTTGAAAATGAAAAAAAATAAAGAGAGGTTGGATAAAGGAGAGAAGTTGCGGCTAGAGGAGAAATGAACTACAAAGGAAGGGTAGAAGTTGGCCTACATTTATAGAAGAGGAATGCAAAAAGGTCAAAACTGAAAATTAAAGGGGAGTTAATGAAAATTATGTTACCAAGAATGAAGGAAAATCAATGAAGGCTTATGTTGCCAAAGAAAAAGGACCCAAAAAGGTGTACTTTGACTACAGCACTTCCCACGAACTAACCGCAGATCACTAAATAATTATTTCTAAAAAATTATAGGACGCAGACCATTCTAAATAAAAGTGAATGCAGTTCTCCAAAGTAATATCAGGAAGTTCACAATATGTGTGCATGAAGTGCAGTACATGATCAAAATGAAGCACGAGAGAAGCACTTTTGCGCAGTGCACAACGCAGAATTAGTGCACCTGATGCAATCCTTAAATGTAAGTCATGCAGTCCGCAGCGTTGGTACAAGCAGTCACAACTTTGGCACAAAAAAGGATGCACGCAGTGCAAAATGTGTACACCTGCAGCACAGGACTATGATGAATGTAGTGCACACAGACCCAACAAAGCAGTGCGCACCCGTACACTAGAAAAAAGAATATGTAAGAGGAAAAATAGTAAAGAAAAATGCGACCAGCATGCAGTGCACAAAAATGTAGCGCAAAAATGTGTAGTGCGGAATGTGTGCACATGCAGTACAGAAACCTGATGAATGCAGTGCAACATGATTTACTAAGCAGTGCATGCCCCTACATTGGAAAAAATACCTAAGAGAGAAAATATAAAAAAACATTGACCACCCAGGTGCAACCGGCCCCATCCAGTCTCATAGTAGGTCTACGCCCACAGCAGGCGAGTCATTCTGAGCCATGATGCATGGGGCCGGGCACACATGGGCCCACAGGTTAGAGAGCATAGAGCAGCAAGCGCCGTGTATAAGCGCCCAAATAAGTAACCAGAGGAGTTCAACACAGATGCGTCACCAGCGCTTATAAACAGGTCGAGCACGCCCTCCGCGGGCGAGGTGGGACTAAACATTATGGCGCACACATCGCACCGGGAACCAGCCGTGTTGACAGGCCGACTTGGGCCAAATATGTCTTCACTCCCCGAACACGGGCCCAACACGCTAGAGTAGTTAAAATAACACGACCCACTAAAAAAACAATAAGTACAAAACTAAAACATCAAAGAAAAACGAGAAACATTTTTTAAATGAATAATAACAACAAAAAATGTGCGTGGGTACTGCCAGAAACTACAGTCTGCTCTAATAAATAAAATGCAGGAAGCCTGAAGTCAACGTAAAAATGCAGTCCGCGACGTATAACAATGCATTTCGTCACGTGGAAGCACGAAGTATTCTTATTTCTGAAATGCAGTTATCTTTCTACTGTATTGCAGTATGGCTAAAACAAAGAATGCAGCCCTGTTAGTTAAGCAAAGCAGTCCGATACCCCTACCCACACTACCCTCCATCCACACAAAAGCTACATCACCATCACATATAAAAAAAGAGAAAAAAAGAAAGAACTCCATAAAAAAACTAAATGTGCGTACATCTGTATGAATCCTAATCCTATATAATTCAGTATACGAAGAATAAATTTCACTTGCATGCAGTACACTATGTGGACATATGCAGTTCTGTCGTGATAGTGAAGAAGTGCACTTACTAGGAAAATTCACTGAAAACACAATCATCACATTTTCTGACAGTTGCGTGCATACCTGAACTTGTCACAAAAAAAGAGGCGACAACGTTCCAGATTTCCAACGCACTAAGGTGGCCTCCTCATAGTAGAACCTCTCTGCAGTTGCCACGTAACTAAAAACACAGCCCACCATGCTACCACCCCGCTCCATCACTCCCACGTCCTGTCACGGAGAGCAGAGGATAAAACACAACTGCTTCCCCCCCAAAACCCCATTGCATCTTCTTTGCCACACTTCCTTTCACTAACCTCCCTATCCAGAACAAACACGAGAGAGAAGAGGAGAGTCATGGCAGATGCACCTCTGTACAAGCAGTGTCGCAAGTACACCAGGGAGCTCCAAGACGTCAACCTCCACGGCAACCACAAGCTTCACGTCGTTTGCACAAGCAAGGGTGAAGACATGGACAAGATGTTGTCCATGCTCAGGAGGAAGCTTGGTGGAATGCACGTCAAACTAGTCGGCGTTGATGTCGAGTACACGCAGTATGTGAAGCCACAGCGGGCAGTGCTCCAGCTATGCGTAGAAAAAGAATGCCTTGTCTACCACATCTCTGCAGCTAAAGACATGTTAGAATAACTATCAATCTGTACTATTTCTTGTCAATATTGATTTTAAATTTTCTTCATCGCAATTGCCATTATTTAATCTTCGGTTCTCATTTTTAAAAAGCATGGCATAGGAATTCAATGACAGTTTTCCATCTAGATCCATGTAACTCATGTGTTCAATTCTTGAATTATATGATCTAGCGATACACGCAGTTTCATTTTGTTTTACCAAATACAAATTATTGCCCGAACAATAGAAAACTGCACCATTACTATATAAAACATGTATGAAATTCAATTCAAGAATACAAACATGCACAAACATGCACAAACATGCATTGTTTATGCAATCTATTATCAGATTTACTAGTTATGCTGTACAAAGTATTAGTAGCTACTCACTGCAACAGATTCATGTATTCATATTGCACTTCAGTTTCAGAAAAAACAAAAAAACATTGGTGGTTCTAGAAATAAACTATATTCAGTCTATACAAACATCTTGCAGGCCAATGGAACTATACAAATTCCTCATGAATGGTGAGTACACCTTCGTCGGATTCGCCATTGAAGGAGATAAAAGCAAGCTAAAGCTATCTGGCTTGGAGATACTCCGACAACTACATTGATATTCAGGTGGAATGGAGAGACCCATACAATAAAAAGGAGTTTGACTCTTTGGCTGATGTTGCCGGCAGGATGATAGACGTTCACTACCATGACATGAAGAAAAAAATTAACCCCAAGGAGGACCATACACTGTGGGGATTTTGCCCGCTGCCAGACAAGCTTATCAAGTATGCAACAATAGATGCATTCACAACATATGAGTCATGGAGAATCATCTACGGTGTCATAATGGGACTGGACAAGGCAAAAAGAGAAAGAGAAGCAAAGAAGAAGAAGAACAAGGCTATGTTTAGTTTCATTTTGATTTAGTGGTTGTGTTGTTCCTTGTTTCATGTTAGCAAGGTTTTGATTATGTCTGTTGCTTCATATCGAACGTTTTTTTGTAAAAACAATGTCATTTTAGAATTATCATCAAATTTTCTTTCTGTTCTTTGCTTATGTATTGTTAGTTTGCTTGTGATCATCTGCTTTTGATGAACTTAGTTTGCTTGTCATGCAGAATCGCTTGTAACTTAGTTTGCACTAAGTAATGATTGCTGAGTCTGTATTAGAACAAGTATCCAGACAACTTTGAAAAATTTAATGTGTGATACCAAAACATACTACACAGATACAAAACATATTCAAAAACAACATTAACAAAAAAAATTAAGTACTCTGATTACAAATCACACGTAAAAAAGAAAGATGAATGCAGTTCACAGTGGTAAGCATAAGCAGTACACATGTGTCCACATGTAGTCCACAAGAGTAATTATAGAAAAAGACCATTAATATTAATATTTCTAAAAAAATTTAATCCGCTGACCATTCTAAACAAAGGTGAATATAGTTCATCGAAGAAATATAAGGCAGTTCACAAAGTGTATACATGAAGTGCGGTACATGCTTAAATGAAGAACGAGAGGGGATGCAACCACTTTCATGCAGTGCACAACACACAGAATTGGTACACGCAGTGCAGTCCGCAACGTTGGTGCAAGCAGTACAAATGACATCATTTGTACTACCACGAAATATATATACTGCAAAAGAAAAAATGCCTCAGATACGGAATTATTTTTGACCACCCAGGTGCAACCAGGCCCCAGCCAGTCTCGTAATAGGTCTGCACCCACAGTAGGTGAGTTGTTCTGTGCCACGATGCATGGGGCCGGGCACACATGGGCCCACAGGTCAGAGAAATATGTGCAGCGAGCGCCGTGTATAAGCGCCCAAACAAGTAACCACATGAGTTCGATAGAGCTGCCTCGCCAACGCTTATAAATAGGTCAAGCGCGCTCTCTGCGGACGAGGTGTGACTAAATATTAGGGCGCACACACAGCACACGGGGAACTAGCCGTGCTGACAGGCCGACTTGGGCCGAATGCATCTTACACCCCAATGGACCCAACAAATTCTCACAAACCAAAACAAACAAGCCCAACGACGCACAACTAGCACGCAACTCAAGTACCCTCCCACCTAAAAAAATGCAGTCCGCTGTGCAGTTCGGTATGAGACGGAAGATGTGCTGTCAATAAAGCATTGCAGTTCGCTCAGACAATTGTTTTTTCCAATCAATCAAGAACACTACCACGACTAGCCCGCGTCAAACCGCCTCGTCCACTTGGCGAAATTTTCTCTTGGCTACAACGGCATAATCCCCCGTCACACCCTGGCTTGGTTGACAGGCGCACGGGGTGTGACAGGGAGGTGAAGGGGTGTGAAGGACTCGCCTACACATGCGGCGCCGCGACACGCCACGTCGCCGCCTGCTCTGGCTCGTTCCAAGATCGACCTCGCAGGGGGTGGGGAAGGGGGTGTCGGTGTCAAAACCAGCGGATCTCAGGCAGGGGGTCCCAAACTGTGCGTCTAGGATCGATGGTAATAGGAGATGGGGGACACAATGTTTACCTAGGTTCGGGCCCTCTCTATGGAGGTAATACCCTACTTCCTGCTTGATTGATTTTGATGAATATGAGGGTTACAAGAGTTGATCTACCACGAGATCATAATGGCTAAACCCTAGAAGTCTAGCCTATGAGTATATGGTAATGAATCTGTTGTATCCGGACTATGCTCTCCGGTTTTATAGACATCAGAGAGATCTAGGGTTACATGGAGTCGGTTACATAAGAGGGAATCTTCATAGTCGGTTGCCAAGCTTGTCTTCCACGCCAAGTAGAGTCCAATCCGGACACGGGTTCAATCTTTGGTCTTTATGTCTTCGTAGCCCATCAGTCCAGCCCATGGACGCCAGGTCGGATGCCCGAGGACCCGTTAGTCCAGGACTCCCTCAGTAGCCCCTGAACTAGGCTTCAATGACGAGGCGTTCGGATTGTCTTCGGCATTGCAAGGCAGGTTCCCTTCTCCAAGTAATGTATTCGGCTGTTGACTCAATATTGTTCCCCTTGGCTTCTATGCGCTAATAACTTCGTCTTCCACGTGTCGAGCGAATACAGAAAGTCAGGGTATTTTTGCAAATAACACCCCATACATGCAAGGGAGCGCACCTATTAAAGATACTGGATCTCAGATCCATGCGACACCACACCGAGAAGATCCCTGGAGACTGCTAGGAGAAACCATTCCAACATGGCTAGCATTCCCGGCTCCTCCTCCCGTTCCAGCCCAAAGAAAAGCGAGTGAGAGAAGTGCTCTGTGTCTCACAGTCAGTTAGCAAAGTTGCAAACGCAGGGATTTCTTCCTCCCGCGGATCTGGTCCCTGTTCGAGCAGGGCTGGTTTCCTTTAATGGCGTAACCCAGGCGGAGGACTCCCCCAATCCATCCCGGGGGGGGGGGGGGGAGCGGGTGTGCTTCATCCCCTATATGATAAGAGGCGTTGGATTTCCAATCCATCCGTTCGTCCGAGGGCTCCTGGAATATTATGGCCTCCAGCTACACAACTTCACTCCCGCCTCTATCCTGCACATCGCAGGTTATGTTGCTTTATGCGAGTTATTTCTGGGTGTTGAAGCCCACTTTGAACTGTGGAGAAAATTGTTCTGTCTTGTCCCGCGTAACCATGAGGGGTCAATATTTGAAGTGGGCGGAGCCTAAGTGTGGCGCGTCGCCGATACCGGATACCTTTCCGGCACACCGAGGAAGGCATCTGAAGAATGGCCTTCCGGATGGTTCTACATTTAGGACGTCACGCTTCCCGACCCAGTTCGAAAGGGTCTCCCTGAATTTGCAAGCATTCCGCTAAAGAAACGTCATAGTTGGCGCCCCCGGAGCCTCGAGGAAGATGAAAGTGCGGAGGTTCGTCAACTCTAGGGCGAGATAAAGATACTCGCCCAGTCTGGATTAACAATGGTTGAGGTAATGGCGACCTCCATAGCGTGAGGGGTTCAGTCGCTTGAATATAGAGGGCTCCCAATGTGGCACTACAACGGGGAGGACGACGCCTCCCGCTGCGGTCGGAAAGGTCCGGGCACCCCCGCCGCTTTGGCCAAAATACTGGCTGAGCTGTTCAAAGGGGAGGAAGAGGAATTTCTTCGTATCAATCACAGAGATGGATATTCTATGTATAATCCTCCCAGTTGGGTAAGCCCCAATCCTTCCGCTTTACTCATTCCGCTTCCCAGATTACCTTTGACAAATTTCTAATCCGCTTATAACAGCATTGGCGAAGAATCACCGAGGAGTTTTACACCCCCGCCCCACAGCCTAAGAACCACAACCGGGAGCTGGATCCCGGGTTCGAAGAAGATCCAGATATATTCGTGGTACTCGCGGAAGGGGTGTTTTACCAGGTGAGCTACGATGGCACGGAAGTGGCCATTATTGCCGATTACCCTGGTCTTCTTCCTGCTTCTCACGTAAGTTGTTGAGAAAAAACCTCTCTCAAAAGAGCTTCCTTGCACCGCCTCACCCATCGCACTCTCTCGTGCTCCACAGGGGAGACGTTCGGCGCGTCACGCTACTCCAGGGGCAGCTCCAAAGAGAGCGGCTCCAGCCCCGAGCAAGGCTTCTAAAAGGAAGGTCGGTGAAGTCACGACCGGTCCCTCGTCAAAGAGGTAAGGATTTAAAGGTATACTTTAACAGTCACATCCAACTATAACTTGTACGCTTGTTTGACACCAGGAAAAAGGTTCACCGGACTAGATCCGAGGGTCCGGCCAGCCGTACTCCCCGCGCCCGGGACTTAGACCCCGTTGGAAAGGCGGGAGCCAACATAGGAACAGTGCCGGACTATCCTTCGGCCGAGGGTTCGGAGAATATGTCTGTTACCAACTCGGAAGTGGAGAGCGCCATGAATCATCGGTGCTGCAGGGCTGTTTTACGAGACCCTGAGTTTTCGGAAGAGGCATTCAATGCCTTCAGCTCGGCCGATGCGTACATCCGAACTGCTCGAAACGGGCTAAGTAGAGCCATGAAGCAGTATTTAACAGATGTGCGGGTAAGTTTTCTTTGTCCGAATAGGATAACCATATGCCAGTAGCCCCCGGGACTGAAAGCAGTTGGTACAACTGACTTAAGGACCGTTGTATGGCCAGGTTCTGACAGAGAAGAACAACCTGCTATCCCAAGAGCTGGAACAATGTCGGACGCAGCTAAATGCTGCTACCGCCGAACTGGAAAAGTCCAAGAAGGCGTCACCTGGTAATATTCCCCTCCAACGAGAAAATATACTTATATGCCCCGAATACTAATATTCTTGCCTATACCATGACATAATGGCCAGGGGGACTCAAAGAGGCGTTGGAAGTCGCGCAAGCGAATGAGCAAGAAGCCAAAAGGCTACAAGCTACAGGCGATCGTGTGCTGAAGCATGCCATTATTGAGAAAAACCAGCTCCAGGATTGCAAGACCCAGCTAGGCGAAGAGATGAAAGATGTGCGGGTCCAGCTAGCCGATTCCGTGAAGGAGAACAAGCAGCTGTGGGGCGGCATATTCAGTATGTATCTGAACTATGTTGAGAGTAGTTCAGCGATAGGAGAAACTGATATTGCTATGATCGCAAGTATATTAACGGGCCGTCCTGAAGAGGAGGTGTCCGGATCATCGAGTGGTCTGCTGCAAAAGCTATTGCAAGTGCACAAACAGGCGCGACTGGAGATGCGGAGTGTTGCCAAGGCTCTATGGCTGTCGGTGTCAAAACCGGCGGATCTCGGGTAGGGGGTCCCGAACTGCGCATCTAAGGCGGATGGTAACAGGAGGCGGGGGACACAATGTTTACTCAGGTTCGGGCCCTCTCGATGGAGGTAATACCCTACTTCCTGCTTGATTGATCATGATGATATGAGTATTACAAGAGATCGTAGAGGCTAAACCCTAGAAGCTAGCCTATGGTATGATTGTTGTTGTCCTATGGACTAAACCCTCCAGTTTATATAGACACCGGAGGAGGCTAGGGTTACACAGAGTCGGTTACAAGGGAGGAGATCCACATATCCGTATTGCCAAGCTTGCCTTCCACGCCAAGGAGAGTCCCATCCGGACACGGGGCGAAGTATTCAATCTTGTATCTTCATAGTCCAACAGTCCGGCCAAAGGATATAGTCCGGCTGTTCGGAGACCCCCTAATCCAGGACTCCCTCTGTCGGTGCGGGGCGCGGGGTCGCGAGAAGGGCGGATCAAACAGATAGCACACTGTCTCTTTATCAAGGTTCGGGCTGCAAGGATGCGTAAAACCCTACTCCTGCTTTGGTGGTTTGTTTATCTGGTGTTCTTGAACTAGCAATGGGGCGTGAGGAGCTCCAAAGTTTAATCCTCCTCCCGGTCGCCTTTGGGCCTCCTTTTATAGGGAAAGGGTCGCCACAGGGGCACAGGAGGTGGAAAGGGTACATGATCTGAGTTTATCCTCGCATTACATGACAAGGCGCCATTAATGCGCCTTGCTTAGGTGTCCTTGCTTTATCGGGGACGAGGAGAGCCCTATCTCGTCGTCGCCGCTCCCTTCGTGGTCGACACGCGCCAGCCAGCGGTGCCCGTGGTGCCATGTAGGCAAGCAGGCAGGTGAGGTGGCGCAGCGGTGGGTCTCCACGAAGATCCGCTTGCCACCGCAGTGCCTCGCCGAACTGGTTGGGTCGGCAGCTGCATGCGAACGGGCGGTGAAGGTTTGATTGGCGTGGGTCGATGGTGGCCCCTCGGGTGTTCTTGGCAAGGAGCCTCGCCAGTAGCCCCAAAAAGGTCTTCAGGGGCCCCGCAAGGGTCTTGCTGTGGCGCTTGCTGTCATCCCCAGGCAAGGCTCTTGCCGGGGCCTTAGGTCCTCCTTGGCTGGGATCCCGCCAAGGGTCGTCGTCTTCTATAGTGTGTATCTGATTTTGAATGTCTTCACAAAGATCTGCATGCCACCACGGGGATGTCTCCCGAATCCTTGCCCCATGGGGCAGTGGACTCAAGGGTGATTCGCTCCATAGGTGTGGGGCGAGCCGCCCCGGCAAGGGCCTTGCCGGGTTTGCTAAAACCGCCCCCCAGCAAGGATCTTGCCGGGGGAGTCCGCTTCGTCCCCTTTGCTCTTTGTGGTCTTGGTCTTGGCGTCGTTCTGCTTCCTTCGAGCTTCGTCCTTACCTCGGCTCACCTCCCTTGCCTTGCTCAGTGTGGTGGTGCCTGCAGCTCAGCATCGCGTGCACAATTATAGGGGTACAAAAAATACACCCCTCTTTTTGTACACCGACAGGAGCCCCCGGGCCTGGGCCACACGTAAGCGCAGGCTAGGCCCAAAAACGGTGCGCGGGCAGGCGGGGTGGTTTTTACCGCGGTAAGTTTCTTCGCGCGCAGCGCTTCCCATGCCTCCCGCGCGTGGCTCGGCGTGGGGAGGCGTGCGTGACGTGGGCGGCATGCGTGGGGCTGAGCTCTGCGCGCATGCGTCACGTCGCAGTAAAAGGGGGCGGTTCGCGCCTTCCCTATAAACGGAGGGAGGCGTGGAGGCACGACCCATTTACTGATCGGGGCCGCGGCGTGGTCTTCAAGGCGTCCACTCCCCACGATCACGGGGTGGGGAGAGGTCGCCTCACCCGTCGCCTCAGTCCCTCACGCCCGCCACGTGGTTCTCATGTGCTTGGGGTGGCGAATGGTGGAGGCGGGAAACCGGGCTGTCGCGGGCCGGGGCAGTGGGTTGGTCCCAGTTCCCTGCGCCTTCCGCGTCTTGATTGGCTGAGCGGGGCGGCCGTGCACCCACCCCGTTCCTTTATAAAGAGCGGGAGAGGGGGGGGGGACGGCGTCCCGCACTCTTCCATTTTCTCCTTCTTTCAGCTTCTGCTCCCCCTCCCTCCATCCGCCATGGAGAGAGGGAATCCTGGCTCTTCAATGGTGGCGGCAAGGGTCGCCGCTCGACAACGCGTCCTTCCTTCCGCTGCACCTGCGGTGGCAGAGCCAGCCGGGGGGAAGGAGGGGCGAGGCAGGGCGAGGCCGAGGCGCTCAGGCAAGAGGAGAACGGGGCGGCGCGCCGGTCTCGCCTCCGCCGGTAGTTCCTCCCCCCATGGACGGCCATGTTGGGGATGACCCTTGCGAGTTCTTCGTCAGGCTGCGCCGGCCGCCTCGCCGTCGCCTTCGTCTCCCGACTCCATTCACGAGCGAGATGGAGCTGGATCCGCTGGAGTCATTGCGGTTGCACATGAGGGGCTGTTGGATCAGTGGTACGCGAGTTCGCGTCGACTTTCCAGCCCCTCAAGTGATGTATCTTGGTCGAGGGTGGAACACGTTCTCCCACATCCACCGCTTGACAGCAGGGCTCACTCTCCATTTCAAGCTGATGGAGGGCGGCCTCCTCCCCGTCAAGGTCTTCGGGTGCTTCGGGACTCGGGCAAAGTGCTGCGTGGAGAGCTCTTCTGATAGCAAAGATTCCTCCTCGGGCGGGAGTGGCGAGGAGGACAGCGGCAGCGACGGCGAGGGTAGCAGGCGGCAGGATGACGGGTCCGACTAGGCGTCGGGCGCCGCTCCGTGCAACACCGGCAATCCCATCATCCGTGTCGCCGGCTTCCTGAACTTCTCGGGGTCGTCTCCTTGGGCGGCTGGCGTTGGGAGGCTGCGGAAGAGGAAGAGGGCGGGCGGCAAGGCCGCCAAATCGAATCTGAGGCACCGACGCCTTCAACGTCTTGGCGTCCTGCCGCCTCGTCTTGAGCTCTGCTTCGCTTCCCGCCATCACCATCCAGCCTTCGACGACCACCGAGATGTTCTTTTGGTGCCTCCACCACCCGTGGCTTCGCCTAGGCGCCCCTTTTGCCCTTTTCGCCTCCTTGACCTTCCTCCTGAGGAGAGGGACAAGAAAGGGATTACGGGCACCTTATCTCTTTTTAGCTTGTAAGCCTTTAGGCCTTAGCTGAATTTAAAACTTGTAATCCCATCATTCATATTTTTCATTCCCCATGGACTGTAATGGAATGTTTTTAATGAAAAAGGGATGCTTGCCGGGTCATTTGTTTGCGGGTAGAACCCACGACAAGGAGTAAATCCTTGATATCCTTAAGATAAACATTTCCTCGCCCGGCAACAGGCCTTGCCGTTTTCCCACTTCGCCGACCTTTCTCACGCTTTTGGCGGAGGCAGGATGAGGTGGGTTCGAGCCTCGTTTCATCCTCTTGCTGCCGCGACTACGACCAAACCTGGCCCTGAGAACGAGCCCTAGGGCCTAGAGTTTTAGGGAGCACGGTAGCTTTGGAAAAATGAGGTTTCACATACCTTAGTCCATAAGAGAATGCATGATAAGGGATGGCGAACTTATCTGAAAGTTGCAGCCCCGGCAACTCGGGTTTGCCGTGGGTGAATCTTTAACTTGCAGCCCCGTATCTTGGGCTTGCGGGTGCGATGCTGGTTTGTCTCTCTTCTCTTTTCATCCTCAAGTTATCCGGCAAGGATATCCGTGAGTCCTATGAACCAAAGAAGACAAGAGAATGGCAAAGAGCGCACACTCGACCTCTAAGCTAGGGGTTAGTCGCTCTTGAGCACTATCAACCCTAACCAAGGGCGAGACTCGACCTAGCATGCATGCTATAACTTGGGGCGCCAAATAGCCATTTATTTATGCTCGAGGTCTGCGCTGACTTTGTACAAGGGTTACATGCATCATCGGCAATGCTTGTACAAAAGGTAGCTTGTCGGGGCCCGAAGGCCAGCGCCTCACGGGTAAAACTTGCGAAGATGCTCAACGTTCGGGAGTTACTCACGGAACAACATCTTGGTCTCCAGTGGATTCTGTTGGGCACGGTGACTCGTATTACCCGATAAGGGCCTTCCACTTTAGCGTCAACTTGTTGGAATTCTTGGCGATTGAACACGCCAAGGACAAGGTCGCCTTCCTCAAGGCTTCGGCATGAACCTTGCGGCTATGGTAGCGGCGCAAGGCTTCTTGTAACATGCTGCTCTCACGGCCGCTCAAGACGATCTTCCTCAAGGAACACTGCGTCATCTTGCCATAGTTGCTCTTGCTCAAGCTCGTCATAGCGAGCACTTTCGAGGTGACCCAGATATGAGTTCGATGGGGAGAACGCTTCGCCCCGTATACCGTAGGCAAAAGGTGTCCAGTCGGTGGCTCGATTTGGTATCGTCTGATCGACCAAAGAACCACACCGCAACTCATCAATCAACGCCTTCCACTCTTGTGCAGCTTTGTCAAAGGTCTTGGTCCTTAAGCCTTGCGAGATTTCAGCATTTGCCCTCTCGGCTTGACCATTGCTTGCGGGTGAGCAACAGAAGCGTAAACAGACTTTGCTGCCGAGGTCTTGGGTATATTGCATGAAGGTGCGGTTAGAACTGTGTGCCGTTGTCGGTGATAACCCTATTGGGAACGCCAAAACGCACACTAGTCCCTTGAAGAACTTGGCGGTGGATCGAAATGTGACCTTCCTCCTTTGCCTCCACTTCCGGCCACTTTGTGAACTTGTCGATTGCAGCGTACAAGTACTCAAAGCCCCGACAGCCAGGGAAGGGGCCCAAGATATGTCGAGCCCCTGCACCGAGAAGGGCGAGGAGAGAGGAATGGTTTGAAGGGCTTGAGCTGGCTGATGAAGCTTCTTTGAATGGAACGACACGCTTCACACCGGTGACTAGTGTCGTCGCATCTGGAGGGCGGTGGGCCGAAGAAGCCTTGCGTAATGCCTTGCCGGCAAGGGCCCTTGACCCAATGTGGGATCCACATATGCCTCCGTGTATCTCCGCCAACAGCTCCAATCCTTCCTCTCGAGGGATACACTTCAATTTCACACCATTCGCCTCTTTCTATACTGGGCGTCATCGATTTAACTTGGTACATGGTAGAGCGGCGGGCTACTTTTTTCCGCTTCTTCCTGCTCCTCGGGAAGTTCCCTGTTTGGAGGAATCGGACGGTATGTTGTGCCCATGCCGGAGCCTGGGGCTCGATGGCGAGGACTAAAGGCATTTCCTCCGCTTCAGAGGAGGCATGTCTCGACGGCAAGAGCTTGACGCCCGCCGGAGCCAGCCGTTCCGCGGCGGGTCGAGATCCCCGGCAACATCCTTGCCGGCGGCTCCGGGAGCTCGGCGGGAAAGTACTTGCCGGCCCTAATTTCTTCTCTTATTCTCGCTCTGCTGATGGATCAACGGATGGCTGAGTTAGTTGAAGCACAAAGGTACCAGGTTCCACGTGTAGTTTGAGGGCAACGCGTTTGACAGTAATCGGCGATATAGTTCTTTGCTCGGGAACGGTTTGCTCAGATACCGTCAAACGCTTCTTCCATTTCTCACTTCATCGACGAGGCCTTCATCAACGGGCTCGTAATCCTTGTTGACTTGCTTGACGACAAGCTGCGAGTCTCCCCGACAATGAGTTTCCTGATTCGAGGTCCGGCCACGATCCTAAGACCGGCAAGCAGCCCTTCTCTTTCCGTATTGTTTGTTGACACCTCCACAGAAGTGCATCTGGATCACGATTTGAGGTGCTCTCCGGTGGGTGCGACAAGCAAGACGCCATTTCAGCCCTGTAAGGAGAAAGCTCCATCAAAGTACATGATCCAATCACAACTTGCCTCCTTGCCGGGGAGAGCAGTCTCTTGGACTTCTTCGTCAGGCGTTGCGGTCCATTCTGCAATGAACACCGCTAGGACTCGGCTCTGAATCATCGAAGTACTTTCAAACTTGAGGCCAAAGCTGGACAGCTCCAGTGCCCATTCCACAATTCTTCCTGTTGCATCTGGATTGTGCAATATCCGTTGCAGAGGGAAGCGAGTGACGACAGTAATCTCGTGTGCTTGGAAGTAGTGACGCAGCTTCCTCAAGGCCATGAGAAGGCCGAAGAGCAATTTCTGCACACCGGAGTACCTTGATCTAGCCCCCTGCAGGAGGGAACTAACAAAGTAGACCGGGTGCTGCATCATTTTCTTCCTCGCGCACATCAACCGGTCAGTGTCGTCCTGCATTGGTGGTGTCGGGCTCTGCGATGCCATCACCTCGTCGTCAACCTCTCTCTCGTGCCACTAGTGCGGCATCCACCTGACCTGGTCCGCTCGCTGTATAGCAGAACGGTTCCTGGGCCTAGGCGCAACTAGTATTGGCGCAGAAGAGAGGTATTTCTTCAAACCTTGCAATGCTGCTTCGCTTCAAGCGCCCACTCCATTGGGCCCGCCTTTTCGTGATCTTGAAAAGGGAAGGACACGCTAGACTTGAAATGAACCTGCCCATGGCGGCGACGCGAAACCAACAAGCCGACGCACATCTTTGATTCGCATGGGTGCTTCAATCTGCTCTATAGCTTTGATTTTTCCGGATTGGCCTCTATCCCACGCCAGTGACACCAAGAACCCAGAAGCTTGCCGGATGGAACGCCAAATACGCACTTCTCAGGGTTTAGCTTGAGGTTGATCTTGCGCAGGTTTGCAAATGTTTCTTGCAGATCGGGTATGAGGGTTGCCCTGTCCTTGGTTTTGACCACTATGTCATCCATATAAGCTTCCATATTTCTATGGAGCTGGGGCTCAAAACCAATCTGGACCGCCCTTGCAAACGTCGAACCAGCACTCTTCAACCCGAAAGGCATCCGTATGAAACAATACGTACCACATGGGGTGATGAATGTTGTTTCTCTTCGTCTTCTCTTGTCATGAAGATCTGGTGGTAGCCGGAGTAGGCGTCGAGGAATGACAACAGATCACACCCAGCCGTGGAGTCAACAATCTCATCGATGCGCGGCAACGGGAAGGGGTCTTTAGGGCAAGTCTTATTGATATATGTGTAATCAATACACAGCCTCCACTTCCCATTTTCCTTGCGCACCACGGCCGGATTGGCCAACCACGTCTGATGGAGCACTCCTCTTACCAAACCCGCTGCTTCCAGTTTCTGGATCTCTTCGTGATGAACTCTTGTCGCTCCAAAGCTTGCTTTCACCTTCAGCTGACGGCCGCGCATGAGGCGCATAGCAGGTGGTGCTCAATCACCTCCTCGGGAACGCCGGGATGTCGGAAGCTTGCCATGCAAACACATCGACATTCGCCGCAGGAAGGTGACGAGCTGTCTTCCTATTTGTCGTCAAGGGTAGAGCTTATGGTAAAAGCTCCTCCGTGTCCGTCCTCATTGATGTAAACCTTCTTGGTTCCCCGCGGTATGGCCTCGGCTTTTGTTTCCGCCGGGAGCTCTCTCCGCACGCCCTCGACGGCAGCGCTACACCAAGAGGTGCGCTTGCCGGAGTGGGTGTCCGAGGTCTCACCGGTCTTCTTCTTCTTCCTCCCGAGATCCCAGCCGGGGAGCAAGTGCCCTAGCGGTGGCAGTTCGCCGAATCGCTTGTCGGTATAATTGGTCAGCGCAAATCAGCGCATCTTTCTTGTCGGAGGGGATGGTGATGATCGTTACATGTCCTAGCATCTTCAGGGTGCTGTAGGCATAGTGTGACGCCGCCATGAACTTGGCCAGCGCTGGGCGGATAAGGATCCCGTTGTAGGGCAAGGGGATCTTGGCAACATCGAACACGATCCTCTCCGTCCTGAAGTTTAGGTCGCTGCTTCCAAAAGTCATGGGCAGCGTGACTTTTCCCTTGGGTTGGCTTCTCCCCGGGTTGACCCCCTGAAACGTGCCCGTCTCTTCGAGGTCTTCATCAGCAATCTGCAGTTTCTCGATCACGGCAGGCGAGATCAAGTTCAGACCGGCCCCGCTATCGACTAGCATCTTCGTCACCTTGAGGTTGCGTATTGTTGGTGAAACCAACAATGGCAAGCACCCACCGCAGTAGTGCGATCGTGGTGGTCCTCGTCAAAAATATGATAGGTGTGCTGACCACTTCACCGCCTTTGGGCATCAAACGATGGCTCGGGCGGCTGTAATCTCTCGTGCCCACCGCTTAAGCCTGGCGAGAAGTATGTAGCAAGGCGCCGCCGACGCACATGGCCTCTGTAGTCAAACTCTTGGTCGCTGGATTCGTTGTCCTCTTCGCGATCGTCATCTTGTGGTTTTCATCACGGCCCGGGCGGCCTCTCTCCTGCTTATCCTTGCCGCGACGGCCCGCTTCGTCATTATGCTCCTTGCCGGACCCTCAGCACCGTCTCGGGCCCTTCTCCTTGTCCCGCCTCTCATACTTCAGCCCTTCGCTTCTCGGGCGAGGAGCTCAACCTGTCGGCAGTCCTCGAGAGCATGGCCTTTGGTGCGATGGATCTTGGCAAGATCGCTTGTCGAAAGTTTCTGGCTTCTCGGTTACCGCCAAGGCCTGGCAGAAGTACACATCCGCAACCTCCTTGCTGGGTCATCTGCTTTGGTTTTTGGTGGAGCGGCGCCATCAGATCCTCGACGGCAAGCACGGCTTTTCCTTTGCGCTTCTGTTGTGGCGCCGGCCTTTCTTCGCCGGGCGACAATATCCTCATCCGAGGAGTCGGTTTCACGCCGCATCTTCGCCGGGTACTTCCCTCTTCAGCCCGGCATTTTGTCGCCAAGAACATAGAGTTCGCCACATCTCTCACCTTGTTCATTGCCGCCTCTTGGCAAGATCTTTGTGATTACACACGCTCGGATGGAACGCTACCGATGATGGCGGCGGTGGTGAACATCGTGGATATTATATCGCACTCCGCTGAACCTCTCGAATATACTTATGGAGACTCTCGCCTCGCTACGGGAATGACGGCAGGTCGCTTGCTTGGCCATGGACTTGGTGGCCTCCAAGAAAGGCGCCTACAAACTCATGGCACAAATCCGACCAGAGGAAATAGAGTCTACCGCAAGTGCATCAACCATGACATGGCGTTGGGTTTAAGAGCCAACGGAAGTAATTCGCAGCACCTTATCATCGCTGGCCCGCAGCTTGCATCACGATGGTGTAGACGCCGAGGAACTCGGACGGGTGGGTCTTGCCATCGTACTTTTTCGCCCACGCCGGGTTTGAAGGTGCGTGAGTGGGCCACTGGAACTGCCGCAGCTCACGGGTAAAGCCGGACAGCCTACCTCGTGAAGGTAGGCCTCTGTGGCTCCCGCGTCGGGTGGCTCACAGCAGGCCCCGCCGCCGTGCGATTGGTGGCGCGCCCGCCGGTGCTCGATAGTGGTTCGAGCATCTTCATGTTCTCGCCTCAAGAACTTGGCGCTGGTCACAAGGGGCCCGTGGGTCGGACGATGCTACGGAGATCTCGCCGCCCGTAACGCTGCGACGGGTCTGGCGCCCGCGTACCGGGCGCAGGAGGGAGGCGAGTGCACGCGGTTGCGCGCCGCCGCTCTCCTGCCATCGGCGCGGGACTCACGGAAAGGCCGACCGGGGCTCCACCGACTCGGGTTCGTATTTGTTGGCCACCGCAACAAGGCTTCGGATAGTGGCTTCCATTCGCTGAGTTTCCGTAATGGGAGGGAAATCGAGGAGCAACCGCGCGCCAGTGGCTTCTACTGGCGGCAGGCAGCGAACCTGCATGGATCGCGACGCTTTCGACTTCCGACCATGTCGGCGAGCTCATCACAACCCCAAGTCGCATGCCATCTTCACCAGGCGCCGGGCGCAGCGGGCAGGTCTTCTAAATCCCGGAGTGGCGCTGGGGTCTTTCCGGGCGATGCCGGGGTCCCTCGGCGTGATTACGCTGCTCGCCGCGCGCCGCTTGAGAAGAGCGCACCGCCGGGCGCCGGGGAGTCTTTGGAAGCCTCGCGCCACCTGCGAAAGCGGGTGGCAGCGATCTTGAAGGACCCGCGCCACCCGCTGGAGGGCCTGGCCCGCTTTTTGATTTGGCGGCGGCCCGCTATCAGCAAGACGAACATCGCCGCCCCAAACTTCGCTGCTGGGACGGTGGTATTCGCGAACAGCGCCCGGTCCTTTCGCGACTCCGCTGCTCGCTGCGGTTCCGACGGGATGTCCGCTTCCGACGGGCCAACCGCCACCGCCGCTTTCTTCTTGGGCGCCATGACGATGAAGAAGCATCAACTAATCGCTAGAGCCGACCACAACCGCGCTTCTACCGCGCACTAAAGATGTCAGCGCGGGCGCGGGTCGTGAGAAGGGCGGATCAAACAGATAGCACACGGTCTCTTTATCCAGGTTCGCCGCAAGGATGCGTAAAACCCTACTCCTGCTTTGGTGGTTTGTTTATCCGTGTTCTTGAACTAGCAATGGGGCGGAGGAGCTCCAAAGTCAATCCTCCTCCCGTCGCCCTTGGGCCTCCTTTTATAGGGAAAGGGGTCGCCACAAGGGCACACATGAGGTGGAAAGGGTACAATGATACGAGTTTATCCTCGATTACATGACTAGGCACCATTAATGCGCTCTTGCTTAGGTGTCCTTGCTTTATCGGGACGGGGAGAGCCTCGTTCGCCCTTCGCCGCCCCTTTCATGTCGACACGCCGCTGCCAGCGGTGCCCATGGTGCCATGTAGGCAGGCAGCAATTGAGGTGGCGAAGCGGGGTCTCCACGAAGATTCGCTTGCCGCCACGCAGGTGCCCGCCGAACTGGTTGGGTCGGCAGCTGCATGCGAACGGGCGGTGAAGGTTTGATTGGCGGGTCCGATGGTGGCCCCTCGTTGTTCTTGGCAAGGGCTCGCCGTAGCCCCGCAAGGGTTCTTGCTGGGCCCCTGCAAGGGTCTTGGCGGTGGCGCTGTTGTCATCCCCGCAAGGATCTTGCTGGGGCCTTAGGTCCTCCTTGGCTGGGATCCCGCCAAGGGTCGCTGCCTTCTATAGTGTGTATCTGATTTTGAATGTCTTCACAAAGATCTGCATGCCACCACGGAGATGTCTCCTGAATCCTGCCCCATGGGGCAGTGGACTCAAGGGTGATTCGCCTCCGTAGGTGGGCGAGCCACCTGCAAGGGCCTTGCCGGGTTTGTTAAACCGCCTGCAAGGATCTTGCTGGGGAGTCCGCATTCCCCTTTGCTCTTTGTGGTCTTGGTCTTAGCGCTGCTCGCTTTCTTTCGAGCTTAGTCCTTACCTTGGCTCACCTCCCTTGTCTTGCTCAGTGTGGTGGTGCCCATGCTCTGCATCTGCCCATGCAGCTATAGGGGTACAAAAAATGCACCCCTCTTTTTGTACGCCGAAACCCTCAGTAGCCCCCGAACCAGGCCTCAATGACGATAAGTCCGGCGTGCAGATTATCTTCGGCATTGCAAGGCTGGTTCTTCTCCAAATTCCAAATACCTGTCGAGTAGTGTTCGACTCCTCATAAATGTTGCACTTCTTGGCTTCCGCACCTAATAATTGCTATCTTCCACGTGTCGAACGAATGCGAGAAGCCAGGGCATTTTTACATTCACCACCCTAGCCATGTGAGCAAACTGTCTATTAAAGAGACGGGGATTCTTAGATCCAGATCACACCATCCTCCCACGGCGAGTATCCATCGAAGCGCGCTCGGAAAAATCCATTCCAACATGGCCGACCCTCGCAGCTCCTCCTCTCGCTCCCGTAGCCCTAAGCCCGACGACTGGAAGAAGTGTTCTGTCCCGCACAGCCAATTAGTAGGGTTACAAACCCAGGGATTCCTCCCCGCAGCGTACATGGTCCCCGTTCGAGCCGGGCTTGCCACCTATAACGGCGGGGAGCAAGCGGAGAGCTTTCTGAACCCCTCCATGGGGGAGCAGGTATGCCTCATTCCTTATTTATTAAGGGGACTCAGATTTCCAATCCTTCCATTCCTCCGTGGACTCCTGGAGTTTTATGGCCTCTAGCTGCATAATTTCACCCCTGCTTCCATATTACACATCGCTCGTTACATTGCCCTTTGCGAGTTGTTTCTGGGCTGCGAAGCTCATTTCGAGCTATGGAAGAGGCTATTTCGCCGTGCCCCGCATACGTAAGGGGTCAATATATCAAGTGGGCGGAGTCAAATATGGCGATCGCCGACCGGATACCGTCTGTACCGAAGAAGACGTCCAAGACCTGGCCTTCGGAGTGGTTTTACATGGAGGACGTCCCCCTTCCAGATCCTATTCGGATAGGTCTTCCCGAGTTCCACAATGCCCGTTTGAAGAAACGCCAAAGCTGACGCCCACGGAGCCCTCAGGAGGAAGACAACAGAGAAGTCCTTTACCTGATGGGCCGGATAAAGGTGCTGGCTCAATCAGGACTAACAATAACCGAGGTTATGTCAATATGTATAATGCGGGGGGTACAGCCACTTCAATATCGAGGGCATCCCATGTGGCATTTTAACGAGAAAGATGATGCCACCCTCTGCGGGCGTAAGGGACCGGACTCTGTTGCTGCCCTAGCAAAAATTATGTCCGATTTGTTCAAGGGAGAGGAAGAGGAGTTCATCCGCATTAAGCCACGGGATGGATTCTCCATGTACAACCCTCCAAGATGGGTGAGCTGTCAGTTTTTACTCCCATCCTTCCCGCATTTATCGTCATAAGTATTTACCTTGCCGTTTCATGGCAGGAAAGATGTAAGGGAGATCAACAGCCCGCCTCCACAACCAGAGGACCCTGAACGGGCCCTTGACCCCGGACTCGAAGAGGATCCGGACATATTTGTGGAGCTGATCGACAGGGTATTCTATCAATTGAGCTGCGATGACGCCATGGTGGCCATCACGACTGACTATCCAGGGCTGCTCCCTGCATCGCATGTAAGAAAAACCAGAGTCCCAACATCCGAGAAGGATCCCCTTATATGTACCTCACCTGCCATACACATATGGTGTTTTACAGGGAAGGCCGTCGGGACGCCATGCCGAACCCGCAGTGAAGCCAGGTAGGCTAAAAAGGAAGGCGGTCAGGACTGAGACGCCGGCGCAGAGGTATGATACAGAACCTTGCTCCGTGGTTGCTGTCTTTAAAATATAATAACGTCCGTATTTCCTAGTAGGAAAAACGCTCGCCGGACTATATCCGGAGAAGTTGCCGATCACGCTTCCACCAGTCGGGCTCCAAGGCCGGACATAGAGGCGGAAGCTAACGCGGGGCGAACACCGGACGCTCCTTCTACAGAGGATGCAGATAGAATATCCGCTACAAATTCCGAAGTAGAGAGCGCCATGAATCACAGGCGTCACCGGGCAGTACTCGTGACGCTTGTTTCTCCCAGGAGGCGTTTGATGCCTTCAACTCGGGAGACGCGTACATCCATGCTGCTCAAAATGGTCTTGCCAGAGCCATGGATCAGTATGTAAAGGATATACGGGTAAGAAAATTTGATGATTATATATATATTAGCAGCCCCTGAGACTTGAAACAGTTGACACAACTGATTTAAGGATCATTATTTCTATAGGTTCGTACAAAGAAGAATACCCAATTGTCTCAAGAGCTGGAAGAGTGCAAGGCCCAGCTACGGGCCACAGTTGCCGCCTTGAAGGAGTCGGAGAAGGCCCCCTCTGGTAACACTTGTTTCTATTGCAAAGAATGACAGGTACCATATAGTATGCGGCATGCAGCAAATATAACAATAGATATTGCAGATGACTCCGGAGTGAGTCCAGAGGCCGCACCGGGGGATGCGCGACGTGCTAATCGACAGCTAAATGTCTGGCGAAGCGATGCTTACGCTGCTGCCATTCAGAGAAAATGATCTCCAAGACGCCAATATTCAGTTGGGCGTGGAACTGAAAGATGTTCGAGCCCAGCTTGCAGACTCCGTGAAGGAGAATAAGCGGGTTCGACGCGGCATTTTCAGTAAGTGCTTGAACGAACTTTTTGAAAGAGTTTGGCGAAGAAGCCGGCTAACAGAGTTATCCCTGTAGGTATGCTGACGGGTCGTCCCGTGAAAGAGATGCCCGTGTCTGCGGGTGATCTTCTGCCATAGCTCTCTCAACTGCACGAACAAGTCCGGCAGGTGATGCAGGGTATTGCCCAAGCCTTGTGGCCAATTGCCTCCCCGCCAGGAGGCATGGGGGAGCTTATAGAGAAGCTCAAGGGAGCACGGCGGCGCTTCCGATTATGGAAGATATCAGCCTGCCGACAAGGCGCAAGGGAAGCCTGGGCAATGGTGAAGACGCGATATACCAAGGCTGACCCAAACCACATGGCCGAGGTCGGACCTGTGGGGCCCGATGGGAAAGAGATCCCCGTCAGTTTGGTGTATGACCAAGTAGAATTAGCTGCAAAGTATTCCCAGCAGGATTGTAGGCTAGACAGCCTGTTGGATGGGATAGAAGAAGAATTCAGTCAATCTAAGTGGCTGTGTAATTTAAATGACATGTATAATGTCTCTAGCCGGATTGTAAATCATTTGCCATGGCGGACCTTTTCGCTTCGACCTCGGGACCCGATAGTCCGGAGTGTATCCGAATACCCGCCGCTATGTAAAACCGGGTATGCGTGGAAACCAGGCGTAGGGGTCATAAGTGCTTGAACAGACAAGTACCCAACTAGCTACGTTATATTACATGGATAGTAAGAAACATCTTCCAGGGAGAATAGTTCCGTTAAGGGTACCTTTCCCTGGGTACGCATGCCCTAATTGCATGTCCGAACTGCGAAAAGAGACGCAGGCAAAAACATCTGGGGGCATGTATCAAAATAAAAGTCATCTTTTGTTCACCTACCGAATATTCCCTTAAGAACGCTAGCTTTCGCTTCACCCACCGAGGTACACATCCGCTGACCCGCAAGAATAATCGCAGAGGTACTCCCCTTATGCCCCAGCCGAATTAACGGGAATGTAGGGCATAAACACAAGAGCCAGGCAACCCAGCTTGGCCAAAACTTAAGTCATATCGATGCATATAATGGCGAAAAAAGGTACATGCGGAAGAATAACACATGTGTGGGGCATGAAGCCCAGAAGAATAATTATACTAAGCTTCTGTGTAAGAAGCCCCCAGGTATAATGAGCGCGGTTAACGCGTCAATGTTGTGCAGTCAAGACACAAGTTAGCCTTTTAAGGCTTTAAGGAAAAAGAAGGAAGAAAGAGAGAAAAGACATATAACAGATATGCAAAGTTTTGACGGGGGTAAGGAGACGAACATAGAGTCCGGCATTAGGCGTAGAATCTTCGGAGTCTGGCTGCATTCCATGGATTTGGCTCGAGTCGATTGTCCGATGCATCCCGCAGACGGTACGCTCCACCGGTCAGAACCTAGTCAATAATGAAGGGACCTTCCCATTTGGGCTTGAGCTTGTCCTTTTTCTTCTCCGGCAGGCGTATAACTAGTTCGCCAACATTATAGGTTTTGGCCCGTACTTCTCTGCTTTGATGCCTTCGAGCCTGTTGCTGATAGAATGCGGAACGGGCTTTTGCCACGTCTCGCTCCTCCTCCAGGGCGTCCAATCTGTCCTGCCGATCGAGCTCAGCCTCTTTTTCTTCGTACATGCGCACTCGAGGTGAGTCATGAATTATGTCGCAGGGCAGAACCGCCTCTGCCCCGTACACCATGAAAAACGGTGTGTATCCGGTAGTGCGATTCGGCGTGGTCCACAGCCCCCATAGCACGGAGTCGAGCTCCTCTACCCAGTGCGTGTTGGGTTCCTTTAAAGACCGCACTAATCTGGGTTTGATGCCGCTCATAATAAGACCATTTGCTCGCTCGACTTGACCATTAGTTTGCGGATGATAGACAAAAGCATAATCGAGCTTAATGCCCATGTTGCTGCACAAAGTTTTACCTCGCCGGCTGTAAAGTTTGTGCCGTTGTCAGTGATGATGCTGTGGGGGATGCCATAACGGTGTACGACCCTAGATATGAAGTCTATCACAGGTCCGGATTCAGCTGTTTTGACGGGTTTGGCTTCTATCTATTTGGTGAATTTATCCACCATGACCAGTAAGTATTTTTTCTTATGGGATCCCCCTTTGAGGGGTCCGACCATAACAAGCCCCCAGACCGCAAAGGGCCAAGTGATGGGGATTGTTTGGAGAGCGGTAGGCGGCATATGGCTTTGGTTTGCAAAAAGCTGGCAACCGACACAACGTTGGGCTAGATCCTGGGCGTTTGCTCGGGCCGTCGGCCAATAAAAGCCTGTACGGAAGGCCTTGCTTACAAGGGCCCGGGCTGCGGCCTGGTGTCCACCGAGTCCAGCATGGATTTCTGCCAAAAGCTTCCGCCCTTCCTTTTCGGAGATGCACCTTTGAAGGACTCCGGTAGTGCTTTTCTTATAGAGCTCTCCTTCGTGGACCTTGTAGGCTTTAGATCGCCACACTGTGAAGCATGCCTAATTTTGTTCCTCGGGTAGTTCCTGCCTGGTTAGGTAGGCCAGGAATGGTTCTGTCCATGGGGCGATGACGGCCATTATCACGTGGGCTGAGGGTGTTATCTCGATGGCAGAGCCTCCGATTGTGTCAGAGTGTTCGGTATCTGGTGTTGTGGCCGGGTTCGGACTATTATTACCGGTGTCCCGTTCCCATACCATGAATGGCTTAAATAGCCTTTCCAAAAAGATGTTAGGTGGGACAGGGTCGCTCTTAGCGCCGATACGGGCGAGGATATCCGCCGCCTTATTGTTTTCCCGAGCCACATGGTGGAATTCAAGCCCCTCGAACCGAGCTGACATTTTGAGGAGGGCGTTGCGATATGCCACCATTTTCGGATCCTTGGCATGGAAGTCTCCATTTATTTGAGATATTTCAAGGTTCGAGTCCCCACGCACCCCCAGGCGTTGAATGCCCATTGAAACTGCCATCTGGAGACCATGTAATAGGGGTTCGTATTCGGCTGCGTTGTTGGAGTCTGTGTATAGTATTTGGAGTACGATTGGATCAGATCTCCGTGGGGACGCCGAGACGACGCCAGCCCCCAGACAAGCCAGCATTTTAGAGCCGTCAAAGTGCATGATCCAATTAGAGTACGCGTTGTACTCTTTAGGGAGTTCGGCTTCTGTCCACTCGGCGACAAAATCGGCCAGTACTTGCGACTTAATGGCTCGCCGAGGTCTATATGTTATGAATAACGGGAGGAGCTCAATTGCCCATTTGGTAATCCAGCCGTGGCGTCGCGGTTGTTTATTATGTTGTTGAGTGGTACTTCCGAGGCCACCGTGATTGAACACTCTTTAAAGTAGTGTCGTAGTTTCCGGGATGCCATAAATACCGCGTATGCTATCTTTTGATAATGTGGGTACCGTGATTTGCATGGAGTGAGGACAGTGGATACATAGTATACTGGCTTTTGAAGCGGGAATTTATGTCCGTTTGTCTCTCGTTCGACGACGAGCACTGCGCTTACAACTTGGTGAGTTGCCGCTATATATAACAACATTGGTTCGCCGACATTTAGTGAGGCCAAGATTGGGTTGGTGGCCAGGATGGCTTTTATTTCTTCCAATCCAGCCATGGCTGCGTTCGTCCACTCAAAGTGTTCGGTGCACCGGAGAAGGCGATAAAGGGGGAGTGCCTTCTCCCCTAGTTGGGAGATAAAGCGGCTTAAGGCCGCCATGCATCCAGTTAACTTCTGGATTTGTTTGAGGTCAGTTGGGATAGCCAACTGTGACAGAGCTTGAATTTTGGCCGGATTTGCTTCAATTCCTCTACTGGAGACTATGAAGCCCAGGAGCTTTCCGGCGGGCACGCCCAAAACACATTTTTCCGGATTGAGCTTGATGTCATATATTCAGAGATTGTCGAAGGTGAGCCTCAAGTCTTCTATTAAGGATTCGACATGTCTGGTTTTAATGACCACATCGTCTACGTATGCCTCCACTATTTTGCCGATCTGCTTTTCCAGACATGTCTGAATCATGCGTTGATACGTTGCGCCGGTGTTTTTGAGCCCATAGGGCATTGTGTTAAAACAGAAGGGGCCGTATGGAGTGATGAATGCCGTTGCGGCTTGATCGAACTCCGCCATATTAATTTGGTGGTAACCGGAGTATGCGTCGAGGAAGCACAGTGAGTCGTGTCCTACAGTAGCGTCGATAATTTGATCGATGCGGGGGAGAGGGAAGGGATCCTTAGGGCAAGCCTTGTTAAGGTCCTTGAAGTCAACACATAGGCGCCAGGACTTATCCCTCTTTGGTACCATCACCAGGTTTGCTAGCTAGTCCAGATGTTTTATTTCTCTAATGAATCCGGCCTCCAGTAACTTGGCTAGTTCCTCTCCCATGGCTTGCCGCTTAGGTTCGGAGAAACGCCGAAGAGTCTGATTGACCGGCTTGAATCCCTTTAGAATGCTAGGGCTATGCTCGGCCAGCCTGCGTGGGATTGCTGGCATGTCTGAAGGATGCCAGGCGAATATGTCCCACCTCGCAGAACTTCCGTAGTGCGGCGTCTATAGCGGGGTTTAACTGTGCCCCGATGGATGCTGCTTTTGTAGGGTCCGTTGGGTGGACTTGGAATTTGACTATTTCATATGCTGGTTTAAAAGAGGTGGACTTGGATATTTTGTCGAGTATCACGTCGTCCCTGTCCACTATGGAGCGCAACGCAGTTAATTCCTCCGTCGCAAGGGCTTCAGATAATGCCTCGAGGGCTAGTGTGGCTGTTTTGTTTTCGGCACAGAGTGCTATGTCCGGATCACTGGCTAGAGTGATGATTCCATTGGGCCCGGGAATTTTGAGCTTCATGTACCCGTAATGGGGTATGGCTTGGAAGATTGTGAATGCTTCCCGCCCTAGAAGGGCGTGGTATTCGCTACTGAATGGGGCCACTTGGAATGTAATTTCTTCGGACCTGTAATTCTCCGGAGTGCCGAATACCACATCTAGTGTGATTTTCCCAGCGCAACGTGCCTCCCGATTGGGAATGATTCCTCTGAAGGTCATGCTACTTTGCTCAATGCGGTTTCTGTCTATTTCCATTTTTTGAAGAGTCTCCTCATAAATGAGGTTTAATCCGCTACCACCGTCCATGAGTACTTTAGTAAGCCAAAAGCCGTCTACAATTGGACTGAGTACCAAGGCGACTGGTGCTCGGGCAGTTCGGAATTTAGGTTCATCACTGGCATTGCAGGTGATAGCCGTGTCGCTCCATGGATTTATTGCTGCCACGTGGCAGACTTCGGCAAGGCTGCGGAGTGCTCGCTTGCACCTATTATTTGAGGCGAATGTCTTGAAGACTGTCAATATTGTATAGTTATCCACGGGATGGTGCTCCGTGGTGTTTTGAATGAGGAGATCCTCACCGCTCTTGGCCACCTGCCGGAGTACCCAACATGCTCTTAGGCTGTGAGTTGGTATGGTATCCGCTGTACTGTGGATTTTGCAGGGCCCGCTGAGCCATTCCTCCAATATGGTTCCATGCCCTGTAGTGGGATTTTGCTTCTTTTTGATTGAATCGTACGACTTATAAGAGTGAACCCTTTTAATTCGGACTGGGGGTTCTGTCAGAGCCGGATTATCCCAAAATTTTGTTTGGGTTTTCCTGACGCTTTCCATCGCACAAGATTTCCGCATTATGGCCACTAAGTTCAAGTAGACGGTTATGTCACGGTGATTTATGGCATTGAGGATTCCTTGTCCGTGCAATTATTGCAAAAGAATGAAATTACGCCTTCCTCGTGGATAGTCCTTGACCTTGTTCAAGATAAGGAGGAATCTGCCCAATAGTGATGTACTTGCCTCCGGGCTCTTGTCCGATGTGGGAAAGATCGCTATATCTGGGTGGTGGATTTAAGTCCCTGACCCTGACCCGGTTTGAGACCCAAGGAGGAGGAATTTCCGATCTTGGAAGTTCGGGTCCGGCCATCGCCTCGATTCTAGGTTCAGTGGTTTGGGAGATGTCCTCCAGAGATGTATCTCGCCCGGGAGAGCTCGGGAATCCAGACATATCTAGTCCTGAAGATAGAGGAAGAATCGCCGCATTGTTCCTCCACCACCGCTATCTGATGGGTGACCGGCAGAGAGTTAATCTCCCCTTGGTCGGGTTTAAGCCCAATCCGATCATACGCCGTAGCGACTCCCAAAGCAGCGATGCGATCCAAGTGCTCGTTCAAAGAGGAGAGCTCCATTGGATTCATCCGCTCGGTAAGCTCCGAGCCGATGTGGAGGCTGTTTTTGATGACCCGAGAAGTCATCGTCGGCGCGGCTGCCGAACGGGCGGTCGTGACGAAGCCGCCTAGTCGGAGAGTTTGGCCTACAGCCAGGGCTCCCCCAGAGGTAACGTTGTCCCTGACAACGAGACGAGGCATCCTTCCTCATGATGATGGCGCAGTGGAACTCTCAATGAAAGCACCAATGTCGGTGTCAAATCCGGCGGATCTCGGGTAGGGGGTCCCGAACTGCGCGTCTAAGGCGGATGGTAACAGGAGGCAGGGGACACAATGTTTACCTAGGTTTAGGCCCTCTCGATGGAGGTAATACCCTACTTCCTGCTTGATTGATCTTGATGATATGAGTATTACAAGAGTCGATCTACCACGAGATTGTAGAGGCTAAACCCTAGAAGCTAGCCTATGGTATGATTGTTGTTGTCCTATGGACTAAACCCTCCGGTTTATATAGACACTGGAGGGGGCTAGGGTTACACAGAGTCGGTTACAAGGGAGCAGATCCACATATCCGTATTGCCAAGCTTGCCTTCCACGCCAAGGAGAGTCCCATCCGGACACGGGGCGAAGTCTTCAATCTTGTATCTTCATAGTCCAACAGTCCGGCCAAAGAATATAGTCCGGCTGTCCGGAGACCCCCTAATCCAGGACTCCCTCAATGGCCATCAGCCTCCCCTCCAGGAAGTATGGAGGAGCTTGTAGAGTGGTTCAAAGGAGCGCGGCGGCGTGTCCGGCTATGGAAGATATCGGCCTGTCGAGAGGGTGCGCGAGAGTCTTCGGCCATGGTGAAGACTCGGTATACCAAGCTTGATCCTAATCACATGGCGCGGGTCGGACTGGTAGGGCCGAATGGGGAAGAAATTCCCGTTAGTTTAGTGTATGACCAAGTAGAGGTGGCCGTCGAATATTCCCAACAGGATTGTAAGTTAGATCGCCTGTTGGATGGTATAGAGGAGGAAGTGTTTGAGTCCAAGTGACTATGTACTTTCCTCACCATGTAGGATTCTAGCTGAATTGTATATCATTTGTCATGGCAGACCTTTTCGCCTCAACCTCGGACCCGAAGGTGCGGAGTGTTTCCGAATACCGTCACGGCCGAATAGGCTGGGGTACGTGTGGAAAACTAAGCGTAGGGGTCATAGTTGCTTGTACGGACAAGTTGTATCCGGCTAGTTATGTTATATTACATTGAGATTGTAAGAAACATCTTCCAGTGAGAATAGTTCCGTAAGGGTTCCTTTCCCGGGTATGCATGCATCAGTAGACATGTCAGAATTGTGATGTGAAAATCACAGCGTGTATAGCTTCTGGGGGTTCACAATAGAGTGAGTGCAAAGAGGTATTTTCCATCCACCGACCGAATATTCCCTTAAGAACACTAGCTTTCGGCTTCACCCAGTCTGAGGTACACATCCGATGACCCGGCAAAGAATAACCGCAGAGGTGCTCCTTTACCACCCAGTCAACAATCGGAACGAGGGTAAGCATTGTGAGCCGTGCAACCCAGCTTGGCCAAAACTTAAGTCATATCGATGCATATAATGGTGAAGAAAAGACATACGGGGAAGACGCGTATGTGTGATGAGCTTAGTGCTCGGCAAGTAATATTAACAAGCTTCTGTTAAAAGAAGCCCCCAGGTATAATGAGTGTACGTTTGTAACAATGTGTATGTCAGCAGTATTCGATCAAGCCGAATGAGTGCTTTAAAGCGAAAAAAATTGTGTAAAAGGGAGAAAGAGTAATGGAAACTATAGGGGAGAAGGAGACTAACAAAGAGTTCGGTGCTAGGCATAGAACCTTTGGAGTCTGGCCACGTTCCAGGGGTTCGGCTCTAGGCGATTGTCTAATGCGTCACGAAGACGGTATGCTCCTCCGGTGGAACTTCGTCGATTATGAAGGGACCCTCCCATTTGGGCTTGAGTTTGTCCTTTTTCTTCTCCGGTAAGCGCAGAACGAGTTCGCCAACATTGTAAGTCTTGGCCCGCATTCCGCTTTGATATCTTCGAGCCTCGCTGTTGATAAAATGCTGAATGGGCTTTGGCGACGCCGTGTCCTCCTCCGTATGCCTAGGCTATCCCGCCGATCCAACTCGGCCTCTTTCTCTTAATACATACACACTCGAGGTGAGTCATGTATAATATTGCAGGCAATACAGCCTCTGCACCGCACAACCATGAAGAAAGGTGTGTATCCGTAGTACGGTTACGTGGTCCGCAGCCCCCAGAGTACAGAGTCGAGCCTCGACCCAAGGTTTGTCCGATTCTTTCAAAGATCGTATTAGCTCGGGTTTGATGCCGCCATAATAAGATCATTGGCTCGCCGACTTGACCGCTTGTTTGCGGGTGGTAGATGAGGCGTAATCGAGCTTAATGCCCGATTAGCACACCAGGTTTTCACCTCATCACCAGAAATTCAACCGTTATCGGTGATGATGCTGTGCGGTACACCGTAATGGTGTACCACATTGGATATAAATGCAATCACGGTCCGGATTCGGCCATTTTAACTGGTCTAGCCTCTATCCACTTGGTGAATTTGTCCACCATGACCAACAGATATTTTTTCTTATGGCTTCCCCCTTTAAGGGGTCCGACCATGTCCAAGCCCCAGACCGTAAAGGGCCATGTAATGGGGATTGTTTGTAGAGTGGTTCGGGGCATATGGCTTTGGTTGGCGAAGAGTTGGCATCCGACACAGTGTTGGACGAGGTCCTGTGTGTTTGCCCGGGCCGTAGGCCAGTAAAATCCTGTACGGAAGGCCTTGCTGACAAGTGCCTGGGCTGCGGCGTGGTGCCCACCGAGACCGGCGTGAATTTCTGCCAAGAGTTGCCGCCCCTCCTCCTCGGAGATACACCTTTGAAGGACTCCGATAGTTCTTTTCTTGTAGAGCTCTCCTTCGTGAACTTTATAGGCCTTCGAACGCCGGACTATGCGGCGAGCCTCGTTCGATCTTCTCCGAGCTCCTTCCTATTAAAGTAGGCCAAGAATGGTTCGTCCACGGGCAATTACGCTGTGATGAGGTGGGCCGATGGTGTTACTTCAGGGTTGAGCCTCCGGCGATATCGGCGTGTTCGCTTTCGTGTTTGTGTTCGAACGGGACTGTCGCTATATCTCCCTTGCTATACCATGGATGGCTTAAAAAGCCTTTCGAGGAAGATGTTAGGTGGACGGGTCGCGCTTTTAGCGCCGATGTAAGCAAGGACGCTCGCCGCCGGTTACTTTCACAGCGATGTGATGAAATTCGAGTCCTCGAACTGAGTCGACATCTTCAAAACGGCATTGCGATAAGCTGCCATCTTTGGATCTTTGGCATCAAAGTTCCATTAATTTGGGATATTGCAGGTTTGAGTCCCCAAGCACATCCAGCGCTGTATGCCTATTGATACGGGCCATCCCGAGGCCATGTAGCAAGGCCTCGTGATTCGCCGCGTTGTTGGAGTCTCTGTATAATACTTGGAGTACGTATCGACAATATCTCCTATGGGGATGTTAATACGACGCCCGCCTAGCCCTACCAACATCTTGGAGCCGCTAAAATGCATCACCCAGCTTGAATACGCTGCCGATTTTAGAGTTCGCTTCATTCATTCGGCGATTTAAGTCGGGCTCAGACCTGGATTTGATGGCTCACGTGGTTTGTACGTGATGTCGAATGGCAGGAGCTCAATGGCCCATTTGGCAATCCGCCCGCTGCATCCCGTTGTTAATTATATCATTGAGGGCACTTTCGAGGCCACTGTGATAGAGCACTCGAAAGTAGTGTTGCAATTTTGAGATGCCATGAAGACTGCATATGCTATTTTTTGATAATGAGGGTACCGAATTTGCATGGTGCGAGGACGTGGATACTTAGTATACCGCTTCGAGCGGGAATTTGTGTCCGCCCTGTTCTCGCTCAACGATTTAGTACGGGCGCCACCACCGTGTGTTGCTGATATGTATAAGAGCATTGGTTCACCGGCGCTTACGCGCTAGGATTGGGTTGCTTGCCGTAAGGGCTTTTATTTTTCCATCCCGCCGCCGCTCTTCGTCCACTCAAAGTTATCGGTGCACCGTAGATGGCGACGAGCGGCAGCGCTTTTCTCCCAACCCGAGATAAAGCGGCTTAAAGTTGCTATGCACCCAGCGAAGTTTTTGGACCTGCTTGAGTTCGCTGGCGAAGTCAGGCCAGACAGAGCTCGATTTTGGCTGGATTTGCTTTTAATTCCTCTATTGGAAATGATGAAGCCCAATAGTTTATCAAGGGGACGCCAAGACGCACTTTTCCGGTTGCTTGATGTCGATAAAGCGGAGGTTGTCGAACATGAGATGCAAGTCGCCTATTAGTGTTTCGACGGTCTAGTTTTGATGACGATGTCGCCCACGAGGCCTCCACTATTTTGCCGATCTGCTTCTCGAGGCATGTTTGATCATGCTGGTAGGTGGCGCCGGCGTTCTTGAGCCCGAAAGGCATGGTGTTGAAGCAAAATGGCCCGTATGGTGTAATGAATGTTGTTGCGGCTTGATCGGACTCCCTCATTTTGACTTGATGGTATCCGGAATATGCATCAAGGATGCACAACGAGTCGTGACCTGCGGTAGCGTCAATGATTTGATCAATGCGGGGAAGAGGGAAGGGATCCTTAGGGCAAGCCTTGTTAAGGTCTTTGAAATCGACGCATAGGGCGCAAGGATTTATCCTTCTTTGGTACCATTATCAAGTTTGCCAGCTAGTCCGGATGTTTAATGTCTTTGATGAATCCGGCCTCGATGAGTTTGGCTAGCTCCTCCCCCATAGTATGTCGTTTGGGTTCGGAAAAGCACCGCAGAGTTTGCTTGACCAGCTTATATCCCTTTAGTATGTTGAGGCTATGTTCGGCCAACTCGC
Organism: Aegilops longissima; assembly: GCA_021605205.1. Lineage (NCBI taxonomy): Eukaryota > Viridiplantae > Streptophyta > Magnoliopsida > Poales > Poaceae > Aegilops > Aegilops longissima. The sequence continues at coordinate 257,408,254 of CM038678.1, forward strand.
GCGGGATTCCCCGCATATCGGAAGGATGCCAAAGTAATATATCCCGTTTTCGCATTGTGAAGTCTCAGAGTGCGTGTCGATCGCAGGCTGAAAGTTGCGCCCGATAGACGCTGCTTCTTCGTCTGTTGGATGGACCTGAAATTTGACTATTTCTTCTCGCTGGCTTGAAGGAAGTGGATTTGGGTCGCTTTGTCCAGATCACATCATCCTTATCCACGATGGAGCCGAAAAGCGGTTAGTTCTTCGCCGCAAGGGCCTCAAACAATGCCTCGAGGGCCAAGGATGCGGTTTTATTCTGGGCATGAGGGCTATGTCCCATCACGACGAGGGTGATTATTCCATTAGGCCCGGGCATTTTTAGCTTCATATACCCATAATGTGGTATGGCTTGAAAGCGCATCAAGGCCTCTCACCCTAACAGGGCGTGGTACCCACTGTTGAAAGGGGCCACCTGGAAAGTTATTTCTTCGGACCGATAACTCTCCGGCGCGCGGAACACCACATCAAGTGTAATTTTTCCTGCACACCGAGCTTCTCGGCTGGGAATGATACCTCGAAAGGTTGTGATGCTTTTCTCGATGCGGCTCCTGTCTATTTCCATCTTGTGGAGCATGTCCTCGTAAATAGGTTTAGTCCGCTGCCGCCGTCCATGAGGACTTTTGTAAGTCGAAAGCCGTCCATGATGGGACTGAGGACTAGGGCAGCTGGCGCTCGGACTGTTCTGTGTTTAGGTTCGTCACTGGCGTTGAAGGTTATGGCAGTGTCGTTCCAGAGGTCAATTGCAGCGACCTGGCAAACTTCGGCGAGATTGTGCAGGGCCCTTTTACGTTTGTTGTTTGAAGCGAATGTCTCAAAGACTGCAAATACTCTATTGTCGTCGTTTGCTGGAGGGTGTTGTTCTGGGGTGTCCTTGATAAGGATGTCCTCGCCGCTCTTGGCTACTTGCCGAAGTATCCAACATGCTCTAAGGCTGTGGGTTGCTACGGTATCCGGCGTTGTGTGTATTTTGCATGGGCCACTGAGCCATCCCTCCAGAGCGGTGCCGTGCAACGTAATAGTTTTATGTTTTTTGACTGTTCGGCTGGGCCTGCCACGGGGGCTCGTCCTTTTTGCCTGTAGGGGGAGCCGGGATGATTCCCAGCTAGCTGCCTGAGTTTTCCAGCCGCTTTCCATCATGCTGTACTTTTGTATGATAGTCGCTAGGTTAGCGAACTTTGGGATGCGGTAGCGATTGATGGCGTTAAGGATACCTTCGTCCGCGTAGTTGTTGGAGAATGCTGCTATCGCGCCTTCATCGCAGCAGTCTTTTACCTTGTTTTAACAAGGAGGAATCTGGCCCAGAAGTGGTGGACCGTTTCCTAAGACTGTTTGTTTGATGCTCCTTTGAGCATCTATGTCCGGGTGGGTGGGTGGAATTGAATCCGAGCCCTGACCCGATTTTGGATACGGAGTTTGGATGTCTACCGGGCCGGACAGTTCGGGCTCCGGGATATCGACTGATTTTTTAGGCTCGTCATCCGACTCTATGTTCGGAGGAAGAGACATGCTTTTCTGCCGGAAAATATCCGCTCTTCGAGATCGGCGATCCGAACATAGTTCGTCTTCAATATAGTGGAAGAGTTGCTCCTCTCCTTGACTACCGCTATCTGATGGGTGATCGGTGGAGTTTTAATTTCTCTCTGGTCGGGTTTAAGCCCGACCCAATCGTAGTCTGGAGCGACCCCCAAGGCGGCCATGCGATCTAGGAGTTCGTTCAACGATGATAACTCCATTGGATCCATGCGGGCGGAGTATTCGGGATCAACGAGGAGGCGATTTTCGATGACTTGAGAGGTCATCGTCGGCTTAAGGGCCGAGCCGGCGGTCATGACGAAGCCGCCGAGCCAGAGGGTCTGGCCTGGAGCCAGGGCTCCTTCGGAGATGATATTATCCTTGACAACTAGGCGAGCCATCAACCCTCTTGGCGACGGCACAGTGGAACACTACAGAAAAAAGACACATCCGTGACATTTTGGGCCGAACGAAAAAAATTTCTGTCATACATATGACACTTCTATGACGATAATTGTGACAAAACCCGTATCATCATAGATGTGGTGGGATCCTACTTATGACAAAAATCATGATGAAAATGGGCTTTTCGCTCCGGCGGGCCGGAGACGCAGCTGCATGACATTCTTTTGGGCCGCCCATGACGGAAAAAACCGTGGTAGAAGCGAGGGGAGGAAAATTTCGGGAGTTGCCGTTACGGTGGGAGGTAGGGGCCGAGCGATGCGCTGCTTTCTCGTGACGACGCTGCAGGTGTGCGAGGCGTTGGCTCTAGCCAAGCCGAAGCGAGGCGTTGGGCTCTAATCAACCCGAGCGACAGACCGCAGTTACGCTACATCGAACCCGAGCGATCGACGATGGCTGTTAATCGAACCCGATGGAGCGATTCTTCGCTATCGCTGCTAATCAAGCCGATCGATGCTACCGGGATGAACAGTGAGTGTTGCGCAGGGGGGGGGTTGATCAATAAAGGAGCGGTGGCGCTGCTTCCGATGAACAGAACCCGTGGTGTGGAGGGCTGGATGAACAAAGAGACGGTGGAGGGTGGCCGTGGAGGGTTGGTTGAACAGACCCGTGGTGGGGGGGCTGGATGAACAGAGACGGTGGACGGGTGCCCGTGGAGGAGTGGTTGAACAAGAGCGGTGGAGTAGCACGCGTGGAGGCTGGATGAACAGGAGCCCGTGGAGGCCGGAGTAGGTCGACGGTAGCCCGTGGAGGCCGGAGGAGGTCGACGGTGGAGATGAACAGATCCCGTGGAGTCCTGCTTTGCGGCACGCCACACCCTCCCCCATTTCACCAGTAGGCCCAACTCAAGTCTGCTTTCTGCTTTGGCGGCACGCCACACCCTCCCGATCAACAGACTCCCTGCTTCGACCGTAGGAGGTCCGCTTCTCCGCTTTGCGGCACGCCAGCCCCTCCCGATCAACAGACCTTATTTCACCGTAGGAGGTCCGCTTCTCCGCTTTGGCGGTAGCCGCACTCTCCCGGCGAACAGGATCCTGCTTTCAACATGGCCGGTCGAACACAAGGCCGCTTTCTCCGCCAGCGGTACGCCAGCCTCGCTTCCATCGATCGCTCCGGCCCAAGCCTCCCGGCGAACACGACCACACATTCCGCTCCGACCCAGCCGGTGGCTCCCACGCTGCCCGCTGCTCCCGATGAATACACGACGATTCCGCTGTTTCCCATGAACACGACGACGATGTTGTTTCTCCGCTCCCGACCCGCCATGTAATGACGCGCGCCAGTAGGCATTCGAGACCTGTCTGTATGTACGCACGCGGGTCAGATTTTCTTTCTTGCACCTCGCCACATGACGTACATGTACGCGCGCCGCCTACTACGACCAAAGATGTACGAACACGTCATGACTAGAATGACAACGCTACATACGCTTCGACCAGGTGGGTCCCGACCGTCATGCACTTCCTTGCGTATGAAGATGTAGCTGGTGGGTCCCAGCAATGTGGGGGCTAATCGGTTTTTTTTGCCCGGCGCACTTCCTTGTGTGCGAAGATGTAGCTGGTGGGTCCCAGCAATGTGGGCTTAATCATTTTTTTGCCCGGACGCACTTCCTTGCGTGTGAAGATGTAGCTGGTGGGTCCTAGCAGTCAGGGGGAAACGTTTTTTTACGAAATACGGTGGCCCGTCCGGTGGGTCCCCGCTGTCAGGTGGAGGAATAATTATTTTGCGCGTAATAAGGAGGCACTTCCTTGCGGCCGCCAGGACCCAGCTGTCGCCTCTCCACGCAAAGATTCTTCCGATGGAAGTCGGTCATTGACCACATCTGACCACGCCACACGAGAGCACCACGGTGATGGACGACGGCGAGGCCTAGGAAAGGGACGACGCGGAGCCGGGGAAGACGCAGCAGTGGATGCGCACGTGAAGAGGAGTACGAGGGTGAGGCTGTCGTCGCCGCAGAATAACAGGGGTGGGTGAGTAGAGGATGGCCTGGCCAGCGTGGAGTAGTAGGGGCGGTGAGGCCTCCAGGCATCACAGCCGCCACGGGAGGCAGGAGCACGCGCACGACCGACGCCGCTTTGGGCGGCCGGAGCACGAAGACCAGAGGTTCAAGAAGCACTACAGCCGCTGGATGGACATCGATGGTCACCGGAGCTAGAGTCGCTCATATTGACTAAGTTGACAAAGCCCTCCGTCCCTCAGAACTTAGTAGGCCCACAAGTCAGCCTCCCACCAAGGTGAGTCCCAAATGCAGGGGAGTATTCATTTTTTGTGCGTAATAAGGAGGCATTTCCGTGGGTCCGAGCTGACAGCTGGGGAACGCTTTTTCATGAAATACAGAGACCCTTCCGTGGGTCCCAGCTATCGTGGAGGAATCATTATTTTGCTGTAATAAGGAGGCATTTTCCCTGTGGGCCTGCATCGTCACCTCTTCCGATGGCTGCTGTTTGTTGACTATGTTGACCTCGCCGCCCGAGAGCACAAACGCTGTGGACGAGGGCGGGCCCAAAAGAGAACCACCCGAGCCGGGCGGCCACCGCAGCGGATGCCCACGCCGAGGGGAGAACGAGCGCGACTGGTCGGCTGCGGGGTGAGGCCGATGTCGCCGAAAATAACAGGATGTGTGGGTGGTTAGAGGGATGATTCCTGGCAGCACAGCCAGCCACGGAGGAGGAGGAGCAGTCCCGCCCGGCGCTGGTTTGGGCGACCGAGCAGAAGATCAGAGATTGAAGAAGCATGGCGCCGCTGAATGGACATCCAACAACACATCGCCAGGTGTTGACTAAGTTGACAAAGCCTCATGCGACGCTTCCAAAAAATTTTTAGGACAGCGCCATCACAACCTAGTAGGCCCGTAAGTCAGCCTCCAAATCTATGGAAAATAGAATACAACCCATTAGCCATTATTTTCAATAATTTACAGCCCATTTGCTAATTCTTAAGGATATTTGAAGCTCATATTCTTTTTATTAGCATTACGCACTATATATTTCGGCAATCGCTAAAAATTCAACTAAATTTTGCATATTTCGTGGGTCCAACTCTTTAATCACGTAAATTTCGAGTCACGTTAAAAAAGTTTTCAAAAATTATATCAAAATAAAATTCAAAAAAAATTCTCCGCAAAAAATGAATGAAATTTAGAATCTTAACTAGCAAGATGCCCGCTCGCTGTAACGGAACATGAAGATGCATTTGTATGAGTAGTTTATCTTGTGGGTGAAAAGATGATATTTTAATGTAATTGCCAATTGGATTTGGTTTTTATAAGAGTAGAGAGTAGAGAAATCCTGAAAAAAATGATATTTTAATGCAATTGCCGGTTGGCTTTGGTTTAAAAATTTACAGCCCATTTCTTACAACTTATAGCCCGCTCGGGAAGCCCATTTCTTATCCCTCCTCGCCTTGAAAGATTTGCAGCCAAATAGGCTGAGAAAAGCAAGTAGGCCTCGGTTTTGGTATTCTCCAAAAAAGAACTGGCTAGCCAATTTCAGAAAGAAAAATATCAACTGGCTCGCTATGTGCTTAATAAAAGCGTAAGCGGCTAGACGGGCCACAGCCCTCGCACAACGCTGTAGTTGAGCTCCGCCTCAAACTGAAAACAATCGGGCGAGCTGCCGGGTCCTCGTGTTATCCGCTTGCCATGTAATTTTCGCTTATTGACTACATTGACAATGGCGTGGAACCTAGTTGTCAAACAATTAGGAGGAAGTATTGTTTTGGCTTGTAATAACGAGGCACCCGCTATAAATGCAATGACCCTCGTGGGTCCTTACCGCCAGCCTCTCCACGACAAATATCTCCTGATTCCTCTTGGTTGTTGACCATGTTGACAACACCAGACGGTGGCGAGCACAGCAAGCTAACCAAGGCGGAGAATGACGACAAGGCCTCGGACGGGAACGAACAGCAGCCATGAAAGATGCGGCAGTGTAGTGGCAGGTCGAGGGGAGTACGAGGGCAACAACATGCAAGTCAAGCATACAAATGGTACAAAAAGCCCAAGGATTAATTGTTCATCAAATTTTAGACAAAACCCAGATTGAACATGACAAGAATATCTAACCCAACCACTTTTTTTGCAGTCACAAACAAATGGATCGGTCTCGATCCATAAAATCAACATCCCGCAAAAAAAATTATTTTAGGATGTCTACAACTTGTTGTAAATAGAAGCCGAGCACGCTTAGAAGCCCATTTGTCCACCTGAAACTTCTTTTTTGCTGTTCAACATGTTCGTCCGTGAGAAATCTCTTGCTGTAAAAATTAAGCCTCATGGACAATAGTAACCTTGCATTCAACAGAAGAATGTGACAAAGCTTCGCTTGTTCGTTGGATGCATATCGTCCCATCGTTATTGTCCTCAAACGAATGTCATGAGAACTGAGAAAATCCTTGTGCTTATTACGCCAACGATTGGTTATATGTTTTGTCCATGTGGTTCTCGCTTTAGACATGAAGATTGAAAACAGTTAAGGTCTGAAAAAGAGTATGTCGAAAGAACGACAAATGAACAGCTTAATTCTAGTACAATATATACGGGCTTTCAATGTGCATGAAATCATCACCTCTATGTATAAATTCTCCGAGATCGAAAGCATCGCAGCAAGCCAATAATTATGTCCAGATCAAAACTATACATTCTCGATATATATGATCTTGACAGAATCCAACAAGATTGATAGGCTATCAATGGAAGAACTCTTCATTGAGCATATAATATAATATTAGTACCCAAAGTGTACTCCAAGATGATATAAAACTTATGCATAAATGAAAAATGCAGCATATGATTACAAATGTGTAGATGATAATATACGGTACCTGAAAAGGTGAGGAGCCAAACACCAACTCCTTGTGATTATTAAACGGGTCACGAATTACACCCAAGGTCTCCAGTTTGGGCTCAGAGACGACAGTTATTTCTAACGGTGTATAACAATTATGAAGGAGCAACCTTTCAAGTGAAGGGGCATCTTCGATGATGAGCTGCTGTCCTTCAAAACAAATTCCAATGCTTTTAAGGTGAGGCGATTTTATTTGGAGACAATCGATACCGATTTCTATTCCCAAAACAATCAACAAGCGCCTGTAGCAGGGGCAACTAGAGGATGATGTGTGTAGTGAGGCCTCCGACAGATAAACCACCACAAGCGAAAGTTTTTTAGCAAGGGGAGTCGAAGCATTTGTACCAGATCGTCTGTAGATGGCACCGGCGAAGGTGGCGTGTGTGGAGAGAGGAGGAAACCGCGAGATGGACAATGGTGGTGTGGGCACGAATTTTGGTATGTTCGTGGTATGAAACTTTCGTGGTAATGGTAGAACTCAAACTGCTGGAGTTTTCCGAATTCAGGGATGTCACCAAGCGCCCACCTTGCCGGTATGGACATCAGGTAGCTTGTCGGGATGCAGAGGCATTGAACGGGCCCCGCCGGTGAGAAGAGACGATGGCTCTGATGAGATCAAATTCAGGAAGGACATATATCCGACAATGCATCGAGATTGAGGGTGCGGTGCGCCATAGAGGCGCCACCGAGTTGAGAGGACTTGTGCGCAGCAATCCTGGTGGGGAGAAGCGAGATGATCTCCTCAAGGATGACGTCCGGAGATCGCTGATGCGTCCACCGAGATTCTACCGTTCCTCGGATCCGGTGGGGGCTCGCTTCTCCCCGCTACTACTGGTGCGGATCTACAATCGGCGTCGCCACGCCAAGGGAGCCTCATCTTCTTGATACTGGGGCCAGCCGACTCCATTTTCCTTGTGGGCGCCGCAACGAGCTCACGGGTTTGAGCAGAGTAGCCGAGACGAGCCTAGTGGCAAGGCGAGGGGGAAGAAGGAGGGCTGGGGATTTCAGAGGAGGAAGAAGAGGAGGAGGCGTTTGTCAGACGAGTGAGGAAGAAGGTGAGGGGTTTTCTGGACGAGTGAGGAAGATTGGGGAGCGGGGAATTGGGTGGGGAGACGGAAGGAGAGCGAGCTGTTCGTGTTTATAAGGCACGCTGCACTAACTACTCGCTTTTTCCAAGAACCGCCTTCTTCTTTTATGTTGTCTGCATGATCGGCCATGCATGCAGGATGCATGTGCCCGCCGCCACTGCATGCACCTGGTTTGTTACTAGGCCTATTTAATAGGGTGGTTATGGAGTAAATTAAGGAGATTTATTTTCTCCGTGTGCATCCACCAAATTAGAGGATGCGGTATCGATGCGACACTCACATTAAACTAACATTCAAGAACAAAAGTTCAGCATGTCTATGCATCTCAATGATTCACCATACTATAACCAATATACAAAACTGTGAGAAGGTGTGGAAATAAAGAAAATCGGTCGATGCTTCTCCGAGCAAAGGGCCCCTCAAGCACGCATTAATTTCCTGGCATGCTTGTTTCTTCTCAATGTTGCGAAGCACTTTGAGCATGTTGGCAACTCCACAGCTATCTAGCTGCCTCATCTTGCAATTGATGCTCTACACATTTGCAGAAACACATGAGGCAATAGAGATGACTCAACATGGGTCCATATTGTGCGCTTCCCCGATATCCTATTCATTGTCCTGAATCAAAAGATAGGAAAACAGTAGCTATACTTAAACGGTGTTGCAAAACAGTAGCACATATCAATAGCTCGGCATGACAAAACACGATCATCCGGACGAAGGGGATACCGACCTGCCCGAGGAAGATTACATATAATTTCATAAGTCCTTGGTTGATTTCCACCTTCGGCTGCACCGCTTGTTTGCTCCTCCGCACATGACAGGATCGCTCCGCACCGCATTCAGCAAGTCAACGATTAATAAGCTAATTTCATCTTATGGTGGTCATTGTACCTAGTTACTTAATGTAGGAATACCGAGCACCATGAGGTTAGCCGACAGCAGGTAGATGCAGCCATATAAATTTTGTGCGGTGCTACCAAAATTGAGGTTTGTATCCTTCCTGTTATGAGAATTCTTCTTGTTGTAGAATGGCTTGTTCTTTGCATCAAACTTCCCTTTCCCCTGAGATTTGTTCTTGTTGTTTTGGGGCTGGTTGGCTGGAAGTTCTTCTCGTACCATGTGGGCACTAGAAGCCCTCGGCGACCCGAGCACGTGTGTCTTTTGCTCGCCTTTCTCCTCAAAATCAAGAGTGCTAATGAGATCCAAAACAGAAAACTCATGTCTCTTGTTTTTCAGAGAAGTAGCAAAATCGCTCCACGAAGGTGGAAGCTTGGCAATGATGGTCCCAACAACAAATTTGTCCGCAACACACACTTAAAGTACTCAAGTTCCTTAGAGAGTGATCAGATCTCATGAGTCTGCTGAACAACAGAGCGCCATCACCATCTTGTAGTCACAGAATTGCTCCATGACGCATAACTCGTTGCCAGCGCCGAGGGCCCAAACGTGGCCTCGAGCGCAGCCCACATGTCTTTGCCGCTGTCAAACAACATATATGAATCCACAATGGAATCGTTGAAGAACACTCAAAGAGGCGGCTTTGAAGAGGGTATCCATGTTCAAAAGCTTCCTGCTGTGTAGGATTAAGATCGCCTCAAGCTACCCTTAGTGGCGCCATAGCAGCACATGATCTGAAACCAATATATCGCTCTTGTGCGCCACCTTTATATTGCACCCCTTAAAAGTAGGCGGCTTCAAAAGCGCAGCAAAACAACTCGAGTAAATTGCCTGTGATCAGGTTTTTGGATTGGATTGTTGAATATATGAGCAATTTAGTATGAGATTTAATCCGAATCAGCAGTAAATAGATCATGACGACAATTGCAAACATCAAAGTAATGATGCGGACTAAACCAGAGGACAGAATCACATACCGTACAACGGGAGCAGAACCGATGTGGTTGATGTTGTCACCATGTCGTTGATGAAGAGGTTACCGAGGTCGGGAAGAAGGCTGTCATTGAGGAAGTCGTCGCTGGCAGCAATCACAGGAGTGTGCTCCCCAAAACCTGATCGCCTCTCCCTGCATGTGATCACGAAGGCGGGTTCGAGGATGTTGTCCTTCTCGCGGTGCACGCCGGAAGGAGGGCTGAGAAGAATTGTGGCGCGCTAAGATCTGGAACGGTGCGAAACCATATGATACAACAAGGCTAGGGTAGAGCATGTCGTCGGAGTATAATAGTAGGCCTTTGGCCCCAAACCCCACGCCCAAGTCAATAATAGCTCAAAAAGTCAATAATAGCCCCACCAAGGTTTGTCTAAAAAAAGGAGTAATTAAGGCCCGTTAGTCCCTTTAGTATAAATACAATATCATTAATAATGGCCCCACCTTTTGTCTCACAAAGTAGAGTATGTTGAGTACAACCGCTACACGCTTACAATCCGCTTCTTCTCTCTCTTCTCTCCTTCATCTAAGCACAAATACTATATTTAAATCCTTATAGCCTGCTTATGTCATCTAATTATAGTAGTACTTGCTCTAAAAGTTACTATCCACCTGTAGTCTGAAATGTCAAGGCAGCTGGCGGTGCCTTCGGTCGACGCCGCCGCTCAACGGCGAAGCAAAGAGAGGTCGCGTCGCCTCGACTTGCCATCAATGTGGAGCGGCGGGCTCACCGGCCAGGCGGGAAGCGCTGGAGGGGGGAGGGTTTTGTTGGGCCAAGAAGGTGAGAAGCCAACTTGGGATCGGTCCGGACGGGAAATATCATGTGCTCCCATACTGTGATATGACACTAGTGTATGTTACTACTCCCTCCTTTCCGGTTTATAGAGATGTTTAGAGTAACATAAATATGTTATAGACAAGTTACTCCCCACTATGACCAGCCTTGGCCTCCTCCCTGCTCCACCATGTATAGCTGCTAAGCCTGCCACGTAGGCATAAAATATGATGTGGCACCAATAAACTAAGCACCTATGCATTGAACACTTGAGTTACTAAGCCATTTAATGCACTTAGCACCTCATCTAAAGAGCATTAATAGTATAGCCAGCTGTGGCTATAAGCCCACAGCCCATCTTATAGTCAACATGTACTACAAAGTGCCTAGGAGCACGTAGTAGAGCTGGCTCTTCACGAAGAGCCCGCTTACCTTCTCTCTCCTCTTCTCTTTCCTCCAACTAAGCAGAAATATACTGTATGTTTATTCCTTATAGCCCGCCGACTCAGCTCTATTGTACTTGCTCTAAGCACATCTAAGCACTTGCTAGCACCCCTTGACCGTGGACCTTGACGGTGTACGCCACCTTGTGTCTCATAATTTTCCTCATCATCATCTCGAGTCCTAGAAGATCTCACCCACATCATCATTAGCATGCAGCCGCTTTGATAGACAACGTGTGTAGGAGTAGAGGCGATCGGGGACGCACCACCACCACGCCGTGGGCACTCCGTATGTGCTCGTGGGCGCAGCGCGCGTGTTTTTCCATCGGTGCTAGCTCTAAGGCCGAGGCTGCGGTCGCCTTCGCTCTCCGACTAGTAGTTGAGCAACGACGCAAAGAGGTGCTGCAAGAGATGCGATATGCCATGCGGCGAAGCCACCAGTAGCACGATGAACCGGACGTCGCTGCGGATGGCGCATGCCCATGCAGCCGAGTGTGCGCATGCATGTGTTATTCATGTGCATTCTGCGTCGAAGTGCAGTGTGCATGCACGCCTTGTGTATGTGCGCTAGTGCTCCATGTTGTGCGCAGTATGTGCATGAGTTGGATCGGATGGAGTTAGTGCGTTTGCTTGTGTACATATTTTAGAGTGTAGATTCACTCATTTTGTTTTGTATGTAGTCCCTTATTGAAATATCTAAAAAGACTTATATTTGGGAATGGAGGGAGTATGAAACATCTTCAACTTAGCATCCTGATGTACCGCTTCTAGTGGTTAGCAAAAGTTCATGTTCTTTAGTTGTTTATAGGTGGGCAAAGCGGCAAAAAACAGGGAAAACGCGCAAGGTTCCTTGCGACGCTCCACCGCGAGGTTCCTTGCTCCTCCTCGGCCGGGAATCTATGCTCTTCAACTCTTTTCTTTTACGTGAGCTTTGTTCATCCTTTTCCCAACACGCGAGACATCTAGCATCAAGGTGCACGGTCATGCAAGAAAATGGAGATAATCGATAAGCAAAGGCGTAAGTGAGTCGTATGGGGAAAGCGGGGAAACCCTTTTCCGTAAGTGAGTCGTGGCACTCGATGGCACCTACGCAATATTTTTTCTCCTCGATGGCACGTGAATAGTGCACGACTCAACGACGGAGCACGGATGGTAGCAATGACATGGTCAGCCCTTTTTGGAGAGAGTACGACTACTAGTAAATAACTTTGATGTGTCCCGTCAACTCGCAAATGACGAGAAGCTTGATTACGCCTTCTCCTCGCCAACGCTGCGCGGTGGCTCGCAGCACGAGGAGAAACTTTTGCTTACAAGCGTGGACGGGCAGTTCATTTGGTGTCGATTGCCGTAAGCACTATCAGAGAACCATCGACTTCCTAAGAGGCGAAGAGCCAAGCGCAAGGTCACCTACTAACCTTAGGCTAGGCGAGGGAGTAACATAAGTAGAGGTACCTCCTTTTTATTCTAGAAACAACCACACGCGAATATCAAGGTGCTGGTTACGAGAACAAATTTCCTGCAGTCCGTGCTCAAGACTCCTCTATCTCTTTCTCAGCCAGCCAATGACGCGCTGGAGCCCATCGTCTGCTTGCTCACATGCGGCCCCACATGTCGCTGAAAACGCAAGAGGACCCATCGAACCTGCACATCTTTCACCTCGACGCTACTGGTGATGAAAAACAAATCCAAGAAAGATCTTCGTGGCCGCTTTTGGAGTTACTCAAGAGTAGTAAGATTCTATTTACGCTTAACCCAAGATGCACATCTCGTGGCTTCAACTTATCAACTACCACTCTATTTTCTTTCATGACACGACCTGGATGCTGGATGTCCCACGGTCGGCAAAAGGAGGAAGAACCCACCAAATCTTCGGTTGTGCTCTCGGATTAGACTAGTTGTGCTAACTTAAAATTTTATTGTGTACTCCTCCGCTCCAAAATACTTGACTTCCATTTGTCCAAAATGGATGTGCCTATATACTAAAACATGTCTAGATACATATATATTTTGATTAATATTACTCCGTCTGAAGTTTATTGGTCCCCATTATATTTTGTACCAATTTTGACTATAGATTAAACTAACAAAATGTTTACGCATGTCACCAAACATTATATTTTTGAAAACTATGTTCAAATACGAATCCAATGAGATAATTTTTCTTGACATGCATTAACATTTTGTTAGTTAAATCTTTAGTCAAAATTTGACACAAACTACAAAGGGGACCTATAAACCAGGACGGAGGTAGTAGAACGGAGGGAGTAGAATGGATGCAACTTTTTGTATTGGGAAGAAGAGTACATCCATATATTGATAGAGCATTGGAGTTGGCCTTACAAGTGGGACCGCAGTTGAGGAAACCGACTATCGGCAAACCCCCACCTCGCCCGCCGCGCGATGGATGAGTTAGAGAAACGATGAGGTTGAAGAGATTGCTCTAGCACGGACTCCAAGAAATATGAGGTTGAGGGAACCACGCTAATGTCCGAGGTATAGACGCAGTTGCTTCTCATAAATGGTGCTAGTAACGTTGTGTCAGTCAATAGCAGCTTGATCGCTTTTCACCATCATCTGATAGTTTTGTCCAAGGAAGAGCGAAGTTTTCCAAGACTATCAATTCTGCACAGTGGAGAAGGTGTTGGCGCTAGCACACTAGTATCCATCCCAATACCATGCAACGGGTGTTGGAATAGGTCCCGAGAGTGCACCATGGGAGACTACACCGCTTCCTTAGCAAAGAATATCATCAAGGCTGTATACACACGAGAAGAGGTGATCCATCGAATTAGTTGCCAGCGCCAACGAGTATATGGGCGCTGCTCGCCCTCATGCTCGTGATCATCACCATCATCATCTCCCTTGGTTATAAAAATTTTCAAGTATAGGTGGTGGAATTTTCACAGGACCTTGGAAACACAAGAAGAAGGTTAATTAGTAAAGGAAACTTGCTAACCCGCATGCATGTGGATGAAACAATTATAATTACGGTGGAAGACAAACGATCGAAATCATAACGATTCCATGCAAAAACAAAGGCCACGAGTGGTGGCAGCAAACACAAGGCCTCTGATTCAATTGCATCACAGATTCATCCGTACAGTAAACTGATTTTTGAGAAATGTCCATCGAAGTCAAACCAGCAACGACGGCAACAAGCTTGTCGAAGATAGCAACAACTTCATAGTTTTTGTAATTCCAAGAGCGGTGGGAACTCGAGAAATTTCTATCTTCCGAGAAGACAGTCACCATGATTGTATTTGAACGTGCGATAATACCGTGTGCTCAACCTCCGGCAGTCTCCGCTGAGATTTTGGAAGTGGAACCCGAACACGAGTGTACACATTGACAAGTTCCCACTCAGCTTGGACCCAATGTAAACAACCCAATCTCCATTTGCGCCTGCCAGGCCTTGCCCTCAAGCGATGGCATCTTAACATCATACGATCATTATCAAGCGGCATCAACTTGCATGTGGCGAGGCCTCCGTCGTGGACGACGCTGGTCATCGTGGTCATGACGAAGAAGATAGGGAGATCAAACCGCTCCTTGACTCTTGGGTTCCTTGTAATGATGTTATTAGTTGAGTCAAGAATGGGCTTGAACGAACCTGCCATGCTAGCCGAGGTGATGACGTCGCACCGATCAATGAGGTTCCTCCACCACGTCATCCTTCGTGATCGGGCAAGAATAACGGGTCGTTTCCATCCTGTTCCCTCCATGGAGAAGACGATCGAACAATGGCAGAAGAAAGCGTGAAGGGCTGAAGGAAAATGGAGGAGGGAGAGGAAGAGCATGCGGCAGCAGTTCCAAATCGAGAGGGAAAGGCGAAGCGCTGGTGGACGGTTGCCGCTTGCCACGGTTCACGAAGGGGCCCGCCTACACGCCGGATCGAAATACTCCTACTACTCGCCGCTATCTCACCGATATGTTTGAATGGGACCACATGTCAACGAAACATGGTGTGTAATTTTCTGCAAATGCGATCCGCCGCTGGTCCGGCACCGCATTAGTTTTTTTGAAAGTTTGCCGCATTAGTTATCGACCTTTATTTTTTTAACATGCAATCTGAATGGATAGCTCGTGGTCATCACACGTGAGCGGATATAGTGATGGCTGATTCTCCCGAGCAACTTTACCGTGGGAATATGGGAGTACCAGCGATTCAAGGAACAGAGAATGATGGTTGCTTCGTCCGAGCAACTTCATCGTGGGCGAAGGTGGGGCTCGTGATTTGACTGCTCACTAGTCATTACTACTACGGCGCAAGAACGATCGGGTGAATCTTTCCTGAAGTTGTGTTGTGCACTCAATATTGCTGCATGGCAGGTGGAGCCGGATGAAGGATGTCCAACATGTCGGCGTAAACGAAGTTTAATTGTTTCGCATTGCTATCAATCCTTCGTGATTTGTTTATATGTACGCATAATTTTGATGAAATTGTACCGTGATGCTATGAAGGTTTCAACTCGTTCCCGCAGAAAAAAAGGTTTCAACTTAGGATTCATGTGTCTTGCCTCGAGATTATCTCTACATCATTCCATCAAATACAAATGAAACTACCATGGCTAATGCATGTCAATGGTTCGCAGATTGTCGCATGTACTAGAGTAGGGTACCAAGTATCGCTGAACTCGGCACGAAAAGAAAAACAATAAGACTTCGCCGGGCAGGGCTTGGGTTTAGTGACCGCTAAGGTCCTCCATGGTTCCTTTGGAGCCATTCAAGAACAAAGTATTTAAGCCAAGGAGACAAGGCCCCGCAAGAGGAGCTTCCGAAGGCCACTCGAGGCACGCAGAAGACAAGACCCCGGCAAGAGGAGCTTGCCGGGAAGGCTCGGTGAGCGACAAGGTTCCGGGCGCGACAAGGATTCAGCCGCGGCAAGGCGCTTGCCGCGGTAGGCAACCTCTCTTTATCCCACTCCAGCTCATCCACCAACGTGTCACCATGGGACCATTCCAGGCGCGCGTGTCAAGAGGTTGTGCAGCCAGCGGAGAGCAGCGGTAAGCGGCGCTGACAGGAGTGCCATCGTGGCAAGCGGTGGCGCCTGGACGGTCCCTTTCGCACCGCTTAGGGCGACATGGACGGCATTTAATGCTTTTCTCCCTTGCCGCCGAGTTACGTAAAATACACTGCACAAAGTAGCTGTACCAACCGCAACTCATTTTTCCCATTTTGCCCTTTGTCTACGCTACACCTGTTGGTGACCCCTTGAGCCTATAAAGGAGGCCCATGCGCAACGAAGGGGTTCGGGTTCGCCCAGTTCGGTTCACTCATTCAAACCAGATACACTCACGCTTAGGTTTTGTAGCTCTCGTGCTCCTAGCAAGAACACAATACAATCGCATAAGCAAGCAGAGGGGTATTATCTCCGGAGAGCTCCGGCCGGGTAAATCGCCGGTGTTTCGCCCGACCGCTTCTTCGCAATCTCCGCCCCACACCAACCGAAGGGACTCGTCCACCGTCCCATAGGTGTTCGTGGGTTACGATCAGCCTCCCCGACATCTTTGGCGCGCCGTAGGGGAATCGAGGCTGTGTGAACCTGATCCGCGCTCACACGAGCAACATCTTCATCAACATGCCACCGAAGAAGAAGGCTTCGCGGCAGGAGCCGGAGCTCCACGCCGATCCCGCCACCACCGGAGCAAACGGATGGCGGGAAGACGCCGGCGAAGAACGGGCGCCGACGAGAGCTCATGACGCTGCTAAGTCCATGGACAAGGCAGCGCAGATTTCGCGCCCCAGACACGCACCGCCGCCCATCTCAGAGGCGCGGGACCGACAACGCCATGGTGTTCATAATACCATACGCTCGTTGGATCAAGGCCAAGCCGGAGGATCCCGAGGCCCTCAAGACCAGCGGCACGCCAAAGATGTCGGCGCAAGCGGAGTACGGTCGCCGACGGATGCTGCCTTCTAACATAGTTAGAAGTCCGAGCATGTCCCGCCTCCTCGCGCCGCTCACCATCGCCACCCACCACTCCAGCCGAAGCCTTGGCGAGCTCAATTGCTTTCTAGACTACCCTCCAACAACCGGCAAGGTCGATTTAATGGAGGGCCACCATCCAGTCTCATCGGCTTTGCTAACGCGACGCCCGCAACCAACTAACTGCTTGCTGCCGCCGCAAGGCTTATAAGGCACGAGCCGGTGGCGACGAAACCTGTGGGGTGCAACCACCATGCACTCCCCACCAGAAGGCCAAGATCACCAACTCGTCGGATCCACCTCGACAAATGACTCCACCGCGTCATCGGATCCATGAGCTCGCCGTGATCAGCGCCAAGTTCTTCAAGAACGGCAACAAGAAGACGCCGAACTCGATCGAGCGCCAAGAGAAGCGCGACGTCAATCCGACCAGCGCTACTGGGCCCTTCGTCGATATGCATGCGCCAGGAAACCAGCGACTTGTCAGACGCGTAGGTTGCCCTGCTCACTCGTGAGCTGCGGCAAGTCCAAAGGGCTCCAGCAAGAAAATTTCAAGCCGACGCGCTGTAGAAGTACGATGGCAGACGCCCCGCCGGAGTTCCTCAAAGATCTACACCATCGCGTGCAAGCTGCAGGGGACGAGATGACAAGATCCTCGCCAACTACTTCCCCGGTACTCAAGCCCAATGTCGATCTTGGCTCATGCACTTGCCGGACAGCTCCATATCCTCTTGTGCAGATCTATGCCATCAGCTTGTCGGCGCCTTCACAGCAGCCACAAGCCTCATGGCCAAGAGAGCGACCTTCACCCGCCGCCTGTAAGGAAGGAGAGTCCCCGCAAGTTCATTCAGAGATTCAGCTGCAGTGCACTATAACATCCCAGATGTCCATCCTCGCCAAGGTGATCAGCGCGCTTCATCAAAACGCATGGAACCGCAGGATGAGGGAGGAGATGGCGATGTGCAAAGTCAAAGACGCTGCTGAGCTGTATGCCCCGGACGCACAAGTGTGCACGCTTTGAAGAAGGGAGGAGACTCC
The DNA here is from genome assembly GCA_021605205.1 of Aegilops longissima. Taxonomy (NCBI): domain Eukaryota; kingdom Viridiplantae; phylum Streptophyta; class Magnoliopsida; order Poales; family Poaceae; genus Aegilops; species Aegilops longissima. The sequence goes on from CM038678.1 coordinate 257,426,272, forward strand.
TGTGAGAGAATATGTACAGGATCTCGAGCAGGAGGAGACCGCCCGGTGAAGAAAAAGCCGCGACGGAACAACAGAAGAAGAAAGGCAAAGAGGTGCTAGTTGTCGAGCAGTCCGCAACGGTGGTGCCGCCAAGAAAGCCAAGGTTGGTGGTTCGCAAGGAGGTTGCCGCCGACATCGACCGCAAGCCGTGGGCGCCGACAAGGTGACAGCTCCAACAAATAGTACCGCAAGATTCACCGCACTAAGGGCCATGACCTCCAGAGTTGCAAGAAGGTCGAGCAGCTTGTTGAACAGCGTAGAGGCTGAGTACGAGCGGCGCGACAAGGAGAAGGCCCAGAAGGTGCTGGGGAGTTAGCAAGAAGCTTACCCGCCGGGAGGACGCCGCTGCAAGGCCAAGCAGCGGCAAGGAGACAGACCTCCCGCCGCCGATAAGGATGAAGACGACGACGACGATGAAGATATGGAAGACGATTTAGACCGATGAGCAAGAGTTTCAAGGCCACAGAGGTTCTCTGCGCTGACGGCGGTGCTTCTCTGATACTTCACACCGCCAACTCAAGAAGTGGATGCGGAAGTTAATGCAATGTAACCATCCGTAGAGTCACGCAAGCCTCCGAAATGGTCCAGACGCCTATCATCTTTGATATTGAGGATCACCGATCACATAATCGCGGGTCGGGTGCTTGCCGATGTTGGTCTCACCAACTATCCGCAACCTCAAGGTCACCAAGATGTTAGTTGATGGCGGGCCGCTTAAACCTGATCTCCTCCGCAGTGCTCGTAAGCTTCAGATCCCCGACAATGAGCTCAAGAGACCGGCACTTTCCAAGGAATCAATCCGGAAGGAGCAAGCGAAGGGGAAGATCACGCTGCCGGGTAACATTTGGCAGCGAGCTAAACTTCAGGATCGAGAGGGTCACGCTCGACGTTGTTGATTTTCCATTACCTTACAATGGGATACTGGCCGCCCAGCACTCGCCAAGTTCATGGCAGCCTCTCATTATGCATACAACTTGCTCAAGATGCCAGCCCGATAAGTGTTATTTCTATCCATGGCGACAAGAAGGATGCTCTTATCTCGCGCCGACAAGATTTACCGGAGGCAGCAGCTGCAACAGATAGCAAGTCACTTGTCACCAAGCTCCCGGGGAAGAAGAAGACCAAGTCCGCAAGAGCTCGATGCCCACTCCGCAAGCGCACCTCTTCGAGTGCTGCGCCACCGCCGAGGACGCACCATCGAGCTCCACCGCAAGTGCAAGAAGACGATGGCAGCTCCACCAAGACCAAGAAGGTGCCCGCCAAGGAGGACGGCACTCGGTGGTACCTTCACCATCGCGCCACTCTCGACCCTAAATAGGAAGGCACGCCGTTGCTTTCCTCGCGGGCGTAACGCCGACGTGTTTGCATGGCAACCGCCCCGACATCCCCGTGTTCCTGTGAAAGTAATTGAGCACCACCTAGCTGTCCGTCCTCATGCGCGCCCCGCCAAGCGTAAAGTCGAAGCAGCAAAGGAGCGCCAAGAATTCATTGCGTAAGAGATCAAGAAATTGGAAGCAGCAGCCTTGTCGAGGAGTGCTCCATCCCACGTGGTTGGCCAATCCTGTAGTTGTACGCAAGGCAAATGGGAAATGGAGACTTTGTATCGACTTCACGATGTTAATAAAGCTTGTCCCAAAGACCCATTTCCTTGCCGCAAGATCGACCAGATTGTTGACTCCACTACCGGATGTGATTTGCTTTCATTTCTTGATGCATACTCAAGATATCATCAGATCTTCATGGCGTAAGAGGATGAGGAGAAAACCGCATTCATCACCCCATGTGGCACATACTGTTTTGTACGGATGCCTTTGGGCTAAAGAATGCTGGTTCAACGCTTGCAAGAGTAGTCCATGACGCTTTTGAGCCGCAAATGCACGTAAATGTAGAAGCTTACATGGATGACATAGTGGTCAAGAGCAAGGACAAAGCAACTCTGGTTCAAGATTTAGATGAGACCTTTGCAAATCTGCGCAAGATCAACCTCAAGCTCAACCCCGAGAAGTGCGTGTTTGGAGTCCTTCCGCAAGCTTCTCGGTTCTTCGTGTCTCTCCGGGAATTGAAGCCAATCCCGACAAGATCAAGGCCATTGAGCAGATTGAAGCACCAAAGCGCGCCAAGGATGTACGAAGACTTGCCGGTTGCGTGGCTGCTCTCAAAGAGGTTTATCTCTAGGTTCTGCTGAACGCGCCCCGCCATTTTTCAAGATTTTGAAAAAGGCAGGTCCAATGAAATGGACTCGGCGGAGGCTGCGCTGCAGACTTAAAAGGTACTGCCCTCCACTCCAATACTTGTCGCACCTAGGCCACAAGAGAAGTTGCTGCTATATATAGCGGCAACCAATCAAGTGGTTAGTGCTGCGTTAGTAGCGGAAAGGGAGGCGATGATGAGCCGCAACCAAGGCGATGCATCCAGCGACAAGAAGGGGCTTCACCGACAAGCTCGTCCCGATAAGGACGGATTCTGCGCAGGATTGCGAGAAGATGCGAAAAGGATGGTGCAGCGCCTAGTGTACTTTGTCGGCCCTCTTCTCAGGGGCTAGGTCAAGGTACTGTGTGCAGAAATTGCTTTTCGCCTCCTCATGGCCTCGAGAAAGCTGCGCCATTACTTCCAAGCACATGAGATAACAAATGCCACCGCTTCCCTCAAGAGGATATTGCAAAATCCGTAAGCAACAGCAGGATTGTCGAGTGGGCATCGAACTGCCAAGCTTTGGCCTCAAGTTTGAAAGCACTTCAACTATCCAAAGTAGAGCATTGGCAGAGTTTATAGCAGAATGGACGCCAACGCAAGATGAAGAAATTCCAGAGACGAGCATCCCCGCAAGGAAGCAAGCAAAGAGTGGCTGATGTACTTTGATGGTGCCTTCGCCGCAGGCGCCGGTGCCGGGCGTGTTGCTTGTCGCACCCACCGGAGAGCACCTCAAGTACATAGTCCAGATGCACTTTCCCAAGGAGCAAGCAACAAACAATACTGCAGAGTATGAAGGTTTGCTTGCCGGTCTCAGGATAGCAGTGGACCTTGGGATCAAGAAGCTCATTGTCAGGGGTGACTCGCAGCTTGTCGTCCGCCAAGTGAACAAAGATTATCAGAGTCCGTTAATTGAAGCCTACGTTGATGAAGTGAGAAAGCTAGAAGAACACTTTGACGGCCTGCAAATGGAACATGTTCCAAGAGCTCGTAATGATATTGCCGATGGCTCACAAAGTGCGCCAGACTCAAGTTACCTGTGGAACCAGGATTTTGTGCTCAAGCTGGCTCAACCGACTATAACGCCATCAACCGGACAGAACAAGAAGAGGAAGTTGATTTCTGGTGACTATTTTCCTACAGAGCTTCCCTGCCGCCGCCAAGGTCCCTGTGCTCAACTCCAAAATGCCGAGGAGCAGTCTGCTCCGACAAGCCCTAGGGTTTGTTTCTGAAGCAGCACGCCCCGACAAGCTTTGTTCGCAAGCTTGCCGGGAACATCAAGCTCCGCCAACCGCAGTTCTCTCCAGAGAAGCTGATGTTCCCGCAGCAGCAGATGTGCCTTTAGTCCTTGTTGTCGAGCCACAAGCTCCAAAGATGGGCACAAAGAGATTGTCCATTTCCTTCGTGACAGAGAACTTCCCAAGAGCAAGAAGAAGCGGAAAGAGTAGCCCGCAGTCAAGTATGTACCAGCTTTGTCGACAAAGACGTCGCATGTAAGAAGACTCAACGGTGTGAAATTGAAGTGTATTCACCGAAGATGGATGTAAGCTGCTGGCGAGATACACGGAGGCATATGTGGTCACCACATTGGCGCAAGAGCACTTGCCGCAAAGCTTTCGCAAGGTTTCTTCCGCCGACAACCTCCAGATGCAACCGCACAAGTAACCAAGTGTGAAGCGCAAGGCCCATTCCAAACAGATACACCACCAACTCAAGCTCTCCAGACGATCCCTTTATCCCGGCCATTTTCGGTCCTGGGCTCGACATCATCGCCCTTTCCCCGAAGTTGTCGGGGCTTTGAGTACTTGTACGCCAGAATCGACAAGTTCACAAAGTGGCCGGAAGTGGAAGCAAGGAGGAAGGTGACAGACAACAGCAAGCAAGTTCTTCAGTCAATTGTTTGCCGCTTTGGAATTCCTAACAGGATCATCACCGATAACGGCAACTATTCACGAGCCGCACCTTCATGCAAGACGCCCAAGATCTTGGCGCCAAGGTCTGCTTTGCTTCGCTGCTCATCCGAGAAGCAATGGTCAAGCAGAGAGGAATGCTGAAGTGCTGCACGGCTCAAGACCGTAACTTCGGCTGTGCTGCACAAGTGCGGAAGAAACTGGATCGAGGAGCTGCCGGTGGTTCTTTGGTCGATCAGACGACGCCAAATCGAGCCACCGCCGCACAATTTTGCTCTAGTCTATGGAGCAGAGGCAGTTCTCCCCACGGAATTCAGATACGGGTCGCCGAGTACTCACTTATGATGAGTTTGAGCAAGAGCAGCTGCGATAAGATGACGACCGCCCTTGAGGAGGACCGCCTTCAGTCCGCACGAGCTGCTCGTTACAAAGAAGCTTTGCACCGCTACCATAGCCGCCGGGTTAGTGCCGTAAGTCTCGAGGAAGGTGACTTGTTCTTCGCTGCTCAGTCCGCCAAGAATTCCAACAAGTTGACGCCAAGGGGAAGGCCCTTATCGGGTGAAACGAAATACTAGGCCTCGGTGTTGTCTCGCTTTGAGACCAAGATGGCATTCCGTGAGCAACTCCCGAACATTGAGCATCTTCGTAAGTTTTACTCAGAGCGCTGTTGCCGAACCTGTTCCGCAACCACCTTTTGTACAAGTCTTTCCGATGTTGCATGTAATCTTTGTACAAAGCCGGCGCAGCATTCGCGTGCATAAGTAAAGCTCATGTGTTGCGCCTAACTTGTCAACTACATTCTTTCATAATCATTTTGCATATGTTGCCTAACATTTTGTGCAGATCCACACCCGGTAGCAATAACGAGCCACAAGGCTCCATAACTTTATTTTCTTCTTTCTTTCTCAAAGAAAGGAAGGTTCCTCCGCCCACAAGTTAGCCGGGGAAGGAGAAGATAATGGTGGGCCGCCAAGCTGCCGCCGAGGAAGTGTCGCTTTACCGAAGCAAACGACGGAAAAGCTAAGTTGCCAAAGTTTGAGCAATCGGTTTTAAAATTTTAAGTTATCTTCCTCGAACGATAGTACTTTGTATGGAAAACTCAGCGCTGGAGGAACTAACTCAGTAGCTAGTCGCGCTACTTACTTTGTTTCGAGTCCGTCAACAACTTAAGTGAGCTGCAACCAGTTGCATAAGGTTGTTTGTCGGAGGCGGCACCGCCAAAGAAGCGTCGACGTTCTCAAGACTCAAATATGCAGAAAGGTGCCCGCCGCGCAAGTTCCCTAAAAGCGTAAGGCACAAACATACAAACGAAGAATCAAGTAAAGGAAATAACATTGCAATCATTGCCTAAGATAGAGTTATATTACAAAATAGCTTGTCGCAGATCTAATAAATTGTTCTCCCAAACATGATCAGCAGCGACAAGGGAAAGATAAATTGGCGGCCTAGTTCACGCGGGTCGCCATCAACCCGCTTGATCTTGCCCACCTTGTCCACAATGGGTGCGATAGGCTTTGAGCGCCCACATCGGCATCTAGCGGCAAGGATCCGAGGACGCCGCTGAGGTTGAGGCCTGATTGGGGAAGGCCACCTTCATCAACACCTTCTAGAGAGCTCCCGCGAGATCTAGCGCGATTCTCGCCAGCTGCTTTGGGATCTCTTCCCGAGTCACCGGAGAGCCGCCACCACGCCTTTGAGGAACAAGCTGAGCTTGGCGCTGGGTTGAGACGCCGTCGAGGAGTACCCAAGATCCACCATCCCCAGCTCCATCAGCTCCTTGTCGATGGCGGCGGCAGATCCACAAGACCCTCCGCCCAAAGGCATCACGCTTTCTCTCAAGGTGTTCTCGGCGGTCGTGGCACTCGCCAAAGCTCCTCGCTGGTTTTGATCTTATCCAAAGAAAGCCCACCTCCCGCTTTTTGGCGCCGCCCAGCCTCCATCGTGGTGGTCAGCTTCACTCAAGATCTGCCTTTGGAGTCCTTGGCGCATCGAGCTCTTTTGATCCTTTCAGCGAGACGGCCCCGCAACTCGCCAAGAGTGTAGGCCCTTCTCGGCCAGCTTCAAATAAGAGCAAGCTCCTCGCCGCTCCGAGGTTGGCCTCCAGCCGCGCCACCTTCGCTTCCAACTCCTTCTTGGCGGCTCTGCAGCCGCGCAGCAGCCCTTCACCTCCTTGAGAGCTCCGCCAATTGATTGCTTCGCTGCAAGCTCTTCCTCATAGCTGTCAAGGTTGATCTTCCGCTGCGCCAACTCGCCTTCTTGCGCAGATAGCTTCTCGGCGTGAGCCGCTGTTGCCTCTCGACCTCAGCCTTCTCAAGGATGAAGGCTGTGCGCCTCAAGAGTCGCCCCCGCTTTCCGCTACATTCCGAGAGCTTTTGGTTGGCGCCTCGAGCTCTTCTCTTCTCCATGTCCGCCTCCCACGACAAGCGCTTCCCGACTCTAACTTGGCTTGCCGGCGCGGTAGAGCGACAAGAGCTTCTTCAGAGCTGCTCCTCCTCAGACTCGGCCGCCACTGCTGCTTGCGCACAACCAACGACAGCCCAATGGAGGCGAGCAGCTCTTCACAAAGGTCTCCCTTCGACCGGGCGCCTGAGCTCGAGGCCCAAGGGAGCTTGATGAAGACGCCGCCGCCTTCTCGATAAGCCGCTGGCTGGGGCTCTTCGAGCCCGGACGCTGCACCGTGGCGGAGGGATCGGCGGTCGGCGAGCGCTCGGCGCCCCCGCGGCCTCGTGGTCGCCAAGACGATCGCTGCACCTCGCCAGCCTTTTGCGGCGGCAGCCTTGGCGGCCTCCTCGCCGCGGACCCATCGGCGCCAACCTCTTCCTCCATGGTGGCGGTGATCGCTGTTGCCTGCTGCCCTCCGCCAAGCACCTCAGCTCCATCGGCTCAAGGCGATGGATCTGACGATCGTAAAAAGAAAGAATAACAAGCAAATGTTCAAAAGAAGAATGAAGAAAAGAACCCAAGGGAAATTTTCAGGCAAGAGGGTTACTCGCGATGGGGTCTCAGGGTCATGGGTCTCCACCACCGGAGGATCGCTGCACTGCCCTTGTCGGAGAAGCATCCTTGTCTGGAGAAGCCTCCCTTGCCGGAGAACGCCCCTTGCCGGAGAATTCTCCTTGGCGGCGAGTCAAGCAGAAGGAATTTCAGGAGCGGCTTCCGGCACTCCGGCGAGGCTGCTCGCTTCCTACACAAATCAACAAGTCGATATCAAGAAGAAGGAGCACCCATGCACACCTAACCGTAAGAAATAAACCATATACTTACGCTGGGGTCAGCTGGAGCTGCTTTGAGGAAGGGTTGCCGGGTCCGCAAGGGGGTCTCAGATGCGCCTCAAGGTTACTTGGGATCATCTTCGATGACAACCACCGGGTCTTGGCTCTTCGACGCCTCGACCAGCACCTGAAAAGGAAAGAGTTCGTAATGAAGCAAATCAGATACAAGACAAAGCAACCAAATTGAAGAAATACAAGCACGGCATAGAAGCTTACTCTTCTTCTTCTTCCTCGCCGGAGCTGAGCGCGAGAGATCAATTCGCCCGCCCGGCGAAGAGGCGGAGGAGTAGGTTCCCTTGACCGCTTGGCGGGGTGGCGGCGTGGCTCGAGAAGATCCCGCCGCTTGTTGCAGCGGTGGGTGCTCCCGCGGCAACAAAGGCTTGCCGCGGTGGAGCGCGGCCGACGGTGCTGCGTCATGGGTCTGCCTGCCGCCTCACACTTCCCCGCCTTGCGGAGACGCCTTCTGGTGGAGTTGTGGGCTCGCCATGAAAGCTACTTGAAGGTGTGGAGGAGGCACCTCGGCGGACTCGCTGCTCAACTTCAGGCTCGCCTGCTCCTCCTCGCCGCAAGCTCCTCTCGACGGGTAAGGCTTGCCGCCTCGCTGCTCTCGCCTCCACGGTAAACCTGACTCGCCAATGGCAGCAGCTGCCGCCTCCTCCAGCTGGTGGCGGCGCGCTGCATCTCGCCGCCGGTGGTGTCGCGGTGAGCCACTTCGCTGTCAGGGCGGATCGGCACTTCTTCCAAGCTATCGAAGAACTGCCGCGACGACGCCGTCTGCAGGTTTTGCCAGGTTGGAACGATCCCATGCGACCGCATAACGGCATCATTGCACGGATGCGGTCGAAAGTGAAGAGTTGTTGCACAATGGGACGACTTCTCGCAACATGAACCATTCGGGATGATCAGGTCATGCTTGAACAACCTGTACATTGCGCCCAACTCCAAGACGGTGAAATTCCAGTTGAGGCCCGGCGCAACCTCATGATATCCGCTGGTTTTGAAACTCCCAAGCAGGTCTCCTCCTCTCCCGCAAGGGAGCGATGGCGCGGGCGGCGAAGGAAATTCGCGCCAATCAGTGTTTACAAGTGAGTCCGCAAGCCCGAGGCGCACGATCCGGTCACAACAATCTTCAACCTAGCATCCTCCGCGCCAAGTTGCGCTTAATCGCTGCCGCAAGACTATGGGAGTTTACGCTGGGCAGTGAAGGGCTGCGTTCTCCTCACGATCCAACACCAATCGGCTTCCACTCCTCCCACTTGCTACGGAGCTCTCCTTCCAGATAGGCTTTTTCTTGCCGATCCCGGAGATCCAAGCAATCCTCCGCAAGTGGCTCTCCTCTCTCGACGCTGGGCATGAAGAAGTGGCGAAAAGGGCTACGCTTGGTGGATTCACAAAGTTTTCGCAGAGGTGTGCGAAACCGCCATGGTCAGACAGCATTGGGGTGAAATCAAGGAGGCAAAACCCATAGGTGTTCATGATATCACAGAAGAACTCAGAGAAGGCGGCAGAGCCCGCATAGAAGAAGAGCGAAGAAGGGGTACCCGCCGCCGACTCGACGCCAAGGGGAGAGTACTTCGCGCCGGATGCGCTCTGCCTCGGCCGACCGTAAGAGATAGTAGCCTCCTCAGCCCTTTGGCCGAGCTGGGGGGGGAGATGGCCCGCCTTTCGCAGAAGCACCATGAAGCCGCCGCGCCGCCGATTTCACGCCTTCCCTTGTCGGCTTTCTGAGCCATGGCGGAGGTGGTGGAGGAGACCGACGGCGCTTGATGGCGCTGGTGGCGATGGGGGTGGAGCGCTGCTCTTCGGACTAGAGAAGAAGGGAGGAGCGGCGGTGGTTTTTAGATGGGGCAGCAATGGCGAGGTGGGCGACCTGCCCCTGCTTCTGTTTATAAGGAGGGAGAGGGGCGGACGCCCGCTTCCAATTATAGAAACCCCACGATCTCTCCCACGACGCCACGCTCGGGCGAAAGTGCTGTTCGTGGGGACGTGGTGGGTCCGGAGCCGCCACGGCGTGATCTAGGCCGCTGCGTCTGCAGATCGCTTTTGGGCCTGGCCCAACAGCGCCGCACTGCAGTGTGGCCCAGTTCCGGGGCTCTCTGCCGGTGTACTAGAGTAGGGGTACCCTAGTATCCCGAACTGCAGACGGGCAAAGCAGAGACTCGCGGCTGTGGCTTGCCTAGTGACCGCCAAGGTCCTCCATGGTTCCTTTGGAGCCATTCAAGAACAAAGTATTTAAGCCAAGGAGACAAGGCCCCGGCAAGAGGAGCTTGCCGGGAAGGCCACTCGAGGCACGCAGAAGACAAGACCCCGGCAAGAGGAGCTTGCCGGGAAGGCTCGGTGAGCGACAAGCTTCCGGGCGCGACAAGGATTCAGCCGCAGCAAGGCGCTTGCCAGGGCAGTAACCTCTTTATCTCCGCCCAGCTCATCCACCAACGTGTCGCCATGGGACCATTCCAGCGCTGCAGGTCAAGAGGCTATGCAGCCACGGAGAGCAGCGGTAAGCGGCGCGATGACAGAGTGCCATCGTGGCAAGCGTGGCGCTTCGACGGTCCCTTTCGACTGCTTAGGCGATATGGACGGGCATTTAATGCTTTTGTCCCTGTCACGAGTTAGGTAAAATACACTGCACAAAGTAGCTGTACCAACCGCAACTCATTTTTCCCATTTTGCCCTTGTCTATGTTGCCACCTGTTGGTGACCCCTTGAGCCTATAAAAGGAGGCCCATGCGCAACGTAGAAGGGGTTCGGTTCGGCTCAGTTCGGTTCGACTCATTCAAAACCAGATACACTCACGCTTAGGTTTTGTAGCTCTTGTGCTCCCTAGCAAGAACACAATACAATCGCAAGCAGCAAGAGGGGTATTATCTCCCGAGAGCTCCGGCTGGGTAAACTGTCGTGGTTTCACCGATCTGCTCTTCAGGCATCTCCGCCCCACCGAACCGAAGGGACTCGTCCACCGTCCCATAGGTGTTCGGGTTACGATCAGCCTCCCCGGCTACGATCAGCGCTAATATTCACATCACAACTCAAGACAAAGTTGTGAGAAGGTGTACAAATAAAGAAAAAATATAATTGATCGATGTTGTTCAGAGGCATGGCTCCATTTCCTTGGCACAGTGTTCATTGCTTGGCAACTAGTTTCACCCAGCTCAGATCCAAAAAGAGGTGTAGGAAGGACACCACAATCCGATCATTTTGTGCAGCTCCACTAAAATCAAGGACCATTCCTGTTTGCAAAGATATCCAACAAGGATTACAATAATAGTGGAACTAGATGATGAAACATAACACACATAAATAGAAGCCGATCACCTCTATGATCTCTCTTTAGGACTAACTTTGTCGGAGAAGATTAGGCACGGAGTTGGACGAGGAGGATAGCAAAACCAATCTCCCTTTCCGCAGTCCCACAGAATGTAAAAACGTTGTTTCGTGACATTTTATGAACTGCACAAAACACTCTTCTAAAAGTGATTTGTGCAGTTCACCAAAAGGTCGCAATAGCAACAAGGTGAAAATGGATAGCCCTGTTTGCAAAAGGAGGTCGAAAGGAAACAATTACTGCCCAATAACATGAGTTGAAGACACATACGCCGACAAAAAAGAAGCATGTTCCATGTAAAAAGGGAAAGATAGCACATGGTGGTTTATCAAAAATGGTTTGAGGACGAGATTGCAAGATGGAAAGTACGCCGGTCGAGATATGATTTAAGCAAACAACTAAAGAAGATACACATGCAGCAACGTGGGAATATGGGCAATGGAGCAAGGCCGGAGGAAGCTATACCTGAGAGTCATCGGGATGTTACTAGGAGGGCGCCGACGGCCGGGATCTGCCCATACTGCAGCAGCGAGCAAGTGGCGAAGTCCCTACCGCGCCGGAGCTTGGTCAGAGAGAACGGCGGGTACCGCAGATCGGGACGAGCTGCCTCAACACCGTCGAACGAAGAGACGATGCACATCCTCCCTTTCCGCCGGCGGAAGGGATGCGGCCGGATCACTGACCAACGTTGAGAGAGAGAGGCCACGGCGGCCTTGTGTGAGATTGTGTGACGAGACTCACGAGAGACAAACCCATTTTTCCATTTTCCCCACGGTAATCGTTTTATATTCTAGGCATGGTACCCGACCTCCTCAAGGCAAATTATCACGTACGCCTTTTTCAGACAGAAACGAACTCCACCATGTACGCGGGGTGGTGTGGCCGAACGAGACGTGAGTACGCGCGCCCCGCGTGCACTTCTTCTTTAGGTGCAGGTACGACGTGGGTGGGTGTAAGAGAGATGTTTTGTGCGTAAATAGAGGCAATGTGTTGATGATATCTCAATCAAAAACTTAACATATGCAATGTGTGAAACGGAGTCATGGACGTGAGATATCGATAGAATTGAAAACATGGATGAAGTGTGTGGCTGCGCGATCGATAAAGAGTGCCATCGACTTGTGTTTGCCCACGCCAAAGATACAGGGCGGCTGGCCTACTGGAATTTGAGAGGGCAGAGGTGCAGTTCTTCTCCGTGGCATGGATACCTACCTACAAAGTTCACTATCGTGTGTGTGTGTGGGGGGGTAGAGACCGATCGACTAGTATATGTCTAGGGAAGGAGTGAGACCTAGCTATGAATTGAGGGAGATCGATCGACATCCATGGATATGTGTAGCAGAGAATAAGGTTGGGAAAAGACAAAGGTAGAGCGCCGGAGGGTTGGTGGTGGAGTGGTGTCTCACAAATGGTGGGAGAGGCCTGCTAGACAAACGGAGGGTATGAGTGCAATATCAATAAGAGAGGGTGGGGATGTCTGTCTGCCTATGCACGCATGCAGTGAGAGACGGGTCGGGAGGTATTCAAGGATGATGAGGGGAGAAGATATGGTTGTGGTAAGCATGCGAATTACATAGGAAGATCAACCGTCGTGGTGTTCGAGAAAAGGAGAGACATAACTAGCGAGGTAAGTGTATCGGTGCTTGGTGAAAACGAATTATAGTCGACTTGGCTATATGTAGGGAGATCAGTTCATACACGCCTGCATGTGTTAGAAGCAAATAAGGTCCGGAGAGGCGACAGGGGAGAGAGTGTGGCTAGGAGGTGGTGCAGAGGCCTACCATGTCGGGGGAGGAGGAAGCAGCATGTGACTAATGAAAAGAGGGCGGGAGGTGCACCTGTGGAATCAGATGGACATATGGGGCATGGACGGTGAGAAGAGAAGAGGGAAGTATATATGTGTTTGTTGTAGGCACACTTGGCTAGAGAGGTATATCGACCGTGTGTGCTGTAACGAAGGAGCCGGGTCCTACACACACCACTGGTGGACGCACCTAAAGAGAAATAATGAACGTGCGCGATGGAGGGGACACTAAGGGTGTGTGAGGGGGGCGGGTGTGTGCATGCATGATAGAAAGTTAGCGCTAGCTAGCTACAAATAGAAGAGGATCGTGAAGGTGTAAAAGACGAACAAAGATCATAATTCATTATAAAAAGGTGGATACGGATACTTGAAGATGATATCATAATGTACAACATTGATTATAATTTGGGCTAATGTGTGGCTTTTGCAACTCAGGTCTAAATACTTGTCATAATGTAGGTGGCGGGGCACTATACTTTGTGTGATAAACACGGCGTACGTATGGAACATGGTTTAGATTATGAATATATAGTTAGTACATCAAATGTACTATTATTTGGAATCAACATCAAGTGTATTCAAAAATAGAATTCGAGTTCATGTAGTACACATAGTTCATATCTATCTCTATAGTAATCATGTGGTGTGTTATTAAGGTAATACACTAATGATGGTTGAAGTTGGCAACAATCATGATTGTAGATTCTTATTGAAATAGAGAAACGAATTCAAATTTAGTTCGAATTGCAGCGTAGTATAGACATTTGGAATGCACTAAAATGTTGGTATGAGTAGGTTACATGCATTATACAGCAAAGCTTAAAAAATTAATCGGACATAACATGGATTATATTTTCCTTCCATCTATATAGGGCGAATGAGATTTTAAGACCGCTTTGACTATTGACAAGATTAATAGTACATGACATGCACAATGTGAAAATTATATCATTGAAAGAACCTTTCATGCACGGTTAACAGTGTGCTTTGTGTAAGTTGCATGTCATATATCATTGCTCTAATATTTGGTCAAAGTTAGCATCAAAAACGATTAGGCCCTATATAGATGGAAGGAGGGAGTAGCTTGAATAGCATTTGTATAGTAAAACGGGCAAGACTCTCTCTTTGTGTGGTGTGAATAGTTTTATTTTTTTCATTTTCTTTTTGGTTGAGGGAAGTGCGAATTGATTTGGTATGTACAAGTACAATATTACTACACGTTAGGCATGTCCCAAAATTCAACCCACGCCTTGTTATATCCCAAAATTCAGATATCGTGCTCCCAAAACTGGCGCCTTTCACAACCCGCGACTTGCTATCCCGAAATTACAACGCTACGAAAACTCCCTCCAGCTGCCAAACTCGACACGCCAAATCCCCTTCTAACCCTGAGCCGAAGGGCCGCTAGATCAAAACGGTGGGGGTACTTTTGTAACACACCCTACATTTTGGACAAGCGCCCCTAAGTCATGCTTCACCCTCCCATCGCCTCTTTTCGCCATTCAAAATCCCAGCAGCCATAACCTCTCCGCCCAAATTAAACCCCACCTCCTCCGTCCGCCACGCCACCGCTGCCCAGCCAGAGCTTCTTCCCGACGACGCCGCCCACCGCAATAGCTCGACGCCCTCGTCGACCTCCCCGGATGAGGATCCGTCGCCCATCTCGCCATCCCGCAGATTCAGCCGCCTGCCCTCCACTCTCCAAGGAGCTGCTCGACGACGCTTCGCCTATCGCAGCTACTCCATCCCCACAGCGCCGCTTTAACATGCTCCACCGAACCGCAACATCCTCACCGACTTCTGACGGCCGAGGCCTACTCGGCGCCACCAAAGAGGTTGTACACTCATCGTGATCACACCTTCTCCTTAACTCGACCTCCCGGCGCCGACGGTGCTCCATCCCGACCGCCATGGAGCGGCTACCTTGAAGCCGGGCGCCGCAAGCGACATCTCCACGGGCGGCTCTCCCAAAGGTAAGGCCCTTCGGGCGGCGGCGCCCATACCAGCCGGATCTGCTGCTGCTGCTCGCTCGCCGCCGCCGCTGCCGCCGCTGTTCGCTCGCCGATCGCCAGCCGCCTAGCTGTTGCTGCTGTTTCCCCGCCGCCAGGCTGCTGCTCGCCCGATTAAGCCACACTTCACGATCGAATCGACTTTTGGGTCACCGATTTTAGGGGTTGGGGAGGTGCTCACCGGTTAAGGAAGAACCACCCAGCGGGACGGGGCTCACGGAGAGGTACCCCACTATCTATCTTAGGGTTCAGGGTGGGGGCCTAGAGGGCTGGCCGGGCGGCAGTGGCGAAGTTGTTTCGGGCGGCGAGGCAGCTGGGCCGACGGTTCGGCCACTGGTGGCAGGTGGCTGGGTGCAGGTTGAAGATGAACTGCAGCCCTCCCTAAAGTACATGTCAAGTGTCTCTCGCTACCATTATGCTCAGTTTCGACAAGAGTATTCAGATTCCACAGCTAATTTCAGTTTCGACAGCTTAAGTTCAGAGTCAACAGTTTTACCTCATCTGTTGTAGTCAGTGTTTTTGGTGATGTTAATTTTACATCCATTTTTCATCATCTATTGGAGATGCTATTAGAATCCCACTTGAGATTGATGATGTCTGCCTTGTGCTGCTTTAGCCTTGACGCCCACGGCTCACCGGAGCTGCTCCAACGACGTAACGATCCATCACAACAGAGCAAAGGCCCGGACGCCTCTACAGATTCCTTAGATCTTCCTCCACACCTCCGACAGCCACCTCTCGCTCAACTGCTTCAAAGAATCAACCCAATGATGCCGAGGTCGACACTGCCACGGCAAAGAGGTTGTACACTTGTTGCATCACTTATTACTATACATTCACGCCGATCCATTAGGGCTATTTTGGTTCAACGGAAAACATAGCAATAGGGAATTTTCCAATGGCACTCTACTATTCAATTATTCATGCATTTTGTTGAAAGGAATGAAGCAAAACATCCACCGGACCTACTTTTCAAAATCCTATGCATGAAAACAAGACCAAGTGCATTAGTGCCGTAATAACATTCTAACTGTACACGCTTTCATATGGTTTCTCTTTATTTTGGCCATGTTTCTTTGCATTCCTCTCGCTTCTTCCAATTCCTCGTAAACCAAACACCCAAGTTGATAGAAATTCTGTGTTTACAAATGCTCTGCTTACCATGTGCATTTTCCTATGCTATTCCGTGTTTTTCCTATCCCTCGCTTTAAGAATCATGCAAGCCAAATGAGCCCTTACAGAATTACTTCAGCCATGGTACGTGTCGAAGGAACTTTGTGTGGTTTGTCCTGCTCCTACCGTGACGTCAGTCCACCTCACCCGAGCTGCTCCATCGATGTAAGCATCCACCAAACCAGACATCACGACTCCTCGACCGCCTTTCGCCGCCTCGATCTCCTTCCTCGTCACCGCACGCACCCCAATGGCATCACCATCATCGACTCAACAGATGAACCCGAGGAGTACACGGGTCCACAAGAGAGGTCAAACTTTTGTTTCGCTTATGTTATGCATTGCTTGAACTTACCGCTACTTTATCGTCCTGTTCAGCTCTTTGACTCCCAACTCAGTCCAAATTCATGTTCAAACTTGAGTTCTAAATTAGTTGTGTTGCACATATCGAGGCAGCAATGAATAGTATGTCCGCTCAATATCCGGTTCACCTAGGGTATCCTATGTTGTTCATCTTGGGTGGGAAACAAATAGTAAAGCAATCATCATCTGTCTTTTATTAATTTAAAGCAATCATCAGCCGCTATCATTATTTTTGATCCATCCACCGGTTGTTACCATCACTCTAAATTTCTGCATGCTCTCCTTACATAATCTCACCATATTTTTTCGTATGCATGTCGATATTGTACACAAACATGCTGAACATGTAGAGAAAAAGAGAAGAGTTTTATGCTGCAATACAATGTCATGCGACATCGCCCATGGTGGGTTCAATGGCAACCCTCCCCACCCCTCTCCGCATTGTAATCCAGAGGAAGATATCTGCTCGAGGCGGATTCAAACGCCACGACCACTCCTATTTACCCCCAAGGTGTTTGTTTCACCTTGGCATGATGATGTTAGTCATATCATGCATATGTTGCCTTGCAAAGGCCTACTTTTGACATCATATATGTCATCCGCTTAGTTTAGACATGTTCTCAGAATGCCACCTATTTAGTTTCTATATCATATATGGGAATTATGCGCCTCATGTCTTTTAGCCAGCCATAATATATGTGAAATGTGCAATGCCATCCTGTTTAACCAGCATCATATATTTGAATGATATATTGCCCATCCTTTTCTTCATTACATTTCCATTTGTCGACAATGTTTGTACATTAAACTACTCTTCCCGTGAATCAGCCATTTGGGTGGGAGATGGAAAATCTGGAGGAAAACAAGGCCTTCAGAGCAGCATAAAGCTACCGTCAAGCAGATCTCTTGTTGGGTTCCGATAGCTCCTCGTAGATGGATTCGGAGATGATGACCAGTCCTATTCCCCACCGAGGTGTATGCTCTAACTTGGCACGGTTATATCGCTCATATCATGCATACGGTGTCTTGCATTGCATAGTTTAGACATCATATACACAATATTCAACACCATGTTCTTAGTTCGTACATCATATCGAATGCCCTCTGCTTAGCATATAAATCACATATGTGAATTAAATTATGCGATCCTGATTACTTAGATAACATGTAGGTGAATTATGTCATGCGATCCTGTTTTGTTATTCATCATATCTTTGAATTATGTTATGCTATGCTATCCAGTTTAGATAGACATCATATATGTGAAATTATGTCATGCTATCTCTTTTAGTTAAACAATATACACATCAACTATTTCATGCCCTCTTTTTTCCACACTATCTATTGCATCTATCTCTCATACAATGTCTGACATTAAACTATGTTTCCTGTTTATCAGCCATTTGAATTGGAGCGGTGATGCCAGATTCAGCGGAATAAAACACGGTCTTCAAATAAAACAAGGCTACCTATTGGTGGAGATAGCACACCGTTGTACATGCACAAGAACCAGCCCTACCACACATAACCCAAACTCGCAGATTGTACCCTCATCATGATGGATGAGAACCAGCTTCACCCAATCTAACCCCAACCCCACCGATAGTAACCCAGCCTCCCTGTTGACACAAGACCCATCTCCACCACAGAGCTCCCAAACAAGAGCAGTTAGTAAGGCAGCTCCAAAGGCTCCAAAGGGCCAAGATTATCATGGCGAACCCCAGCTCCACCAGCTAGTACGCCTATTCCTGTGGAGGAAGCACAACCAGCCAACATGTTTAGCATCTATCGATTTGATGTTGTTAAATCAGATAAAGCGATCTTCCCATCTTGGAAATATTATATCAAGATGAAGGAAAATGCCAGCTTGTGTGTTTGTCCAGAGTTATGTGTAAGTAATGTTATTCATGGCAATTACTTTGCTTCATTCCCATACATCCTATCTCCATGATGGTTATAATACAGCAAATTTTCCCATTTTTCTATAGAGAAGGACCGATTTGGAAACTCAGATGAGGTAACCTGTGCTAATACCTCTGCTATCTTCAAGAATGCTTGGTGGCGATCGAATTACCTCAAGAAAACGATTTCACCGCAAAGAAACTCATCAAATTCCCTTTACGCTCTCCCGAGACACATTTATCGGACGATGACTAGGAACGCTTTGTTCAGATCGTCCCAACCAAGAATTTGGTAAGGTCTATGAGCTCATTTTCTATTTTTAAGTATTATATTCTTGTGTCTTATCAGACTGCTCATGTAGAACAAATGCTCAAACCTCAAGAACAACTGTTCTAATTTAAGATTCCATTGCTATCATAGTTCAAAAAGCGCTAGGCGCATTGTGCGCTTTGCCACCGCTTTGCACTTTATCGACCAAAGCGCATGCTTATGCGCAGCTATGCATGATTAAGCGAGTTATGCGCAATGCGCTTTGCCAACGCTTAGAGCCTAGGCGCGCTTAAGCGCCGCTAGGCGCGCCTTTTTAACTATGATTGCTTTGTTTGTATCATTGTATTTACTCATACAAACTTATTTTTAAATTGAAGGATCCAATCGAAACTCCAATGGCACGCAGGTATGTTCACACATGTTTCTTTAACAGGTTTGCTCTTATCAATAGCTCTTTGATTTCAATTTCAATTGTGTATACAGTTGACTTTCATATCATGCACATTACTAGCATCACAACAGAGCCAATAGTGTTGTTGTACATGTAGACCCGTGGTACCCATCTGAAATCTTGTTGTGCCGTAGTTTCCTCACGCTTTGTATTCTTTCACCGCTACTTTGTCTTGAACTGATATGATTTGAACCGTGTCTCTATTTTGATTTGGCAAGACAATGCAAAGGACCATAGGACATAGATATATGTTTGTTTGATGCTTTTATTATGTACTAGTACTTGGCAATAGAAGACTTGGTAGTTTAATCCTGTCCACCTTACTAATGAACTGGTTCACCAAATGAGTTTCATATACTAGTACAAGCTAAACTTGTTATGTGTCCGCTTGTTTCTTCTTTTAGAATGCCGATGTAATATTGGGGAAGAGTGCCTTATTAAGCAATGGTAAAGGAAGTAATGTAGATAAGGTTCGTGATAGTGACACATCCTTGTTGGTTCCAACAAAGCTGATAAAACAGCTAAGGAAGACTATCTTGAAGACAGCGAGACAACCCCAAAGTCCTGCCTTGGTTTAGTGTTCGAAGCATCGCCACTACCGCATGCACAAGCTATTCAAACTCACCGTCTCAATCAGTTCGGTTTCTTGAGTCTCAACCAAGCTGAAAGACATCGATTAGCTGTGTCATGACAAGAAGTGGAAGGATCATGAAGTCCCCGGAGCATTCAGATGCATACTTTCCGTGCAAAAAGAAGCGTTGAGGATTTTAGCGCCAAACATGACAAAGCTAATCAGCTTGCTGCTTATTGCCAAGATGGTGGATACCTGTGATAATGTTTCTTGAGCTCTTCTCGTTGTTTCAGCTTATGTTTTGTTTTGCTGCCGCTTATTTGCACCGTGGCCAATTTTGACGCCAAGTGTATGTAATATGCTGCTTTGTTCCCTATATTTGCACCGTGGCAACTTTGATGCCCAAAGGATGTAATATGTGTAATAGCGATAATAGGCTAGCCTTAATTGCTTGCTTATTTATTTCTTATTGTCTTGTTTAGTTGTTTGCTTGTAGTCACCGCAGTTCTTTTTCTCGTGTTTTTCTAGTGGCCACAATAGCCTATTTTTGGTAACTAGGCTAAAATAATCATGGCAACACACGGACTGTTGTAACCATGGGCCTCCCGCAGTCAGATGATCCATGGGCCTTCGCTCAGCCGTAGGAGCATTGGCCTTCTATACGGGTCAGAGGATCCATCGGCCTTCTATACGGGCCTTAGGGATCAATGGGCCTTCTACGGTCATAGGGTCCATGGGCCTTCTACGGGCCGATTATCCATGGGCCTCATACGGGCTGTAGGATCCATGGGCCTTCACGGGCGATCATCATTTCGCCAATCATGGGTCAGATTATTCATCGGACCATAACGAGCCGTTAATAGGACGATTTGATAACTCTATGAAAACAACCCAACGGGTTTTCTTACATGAAAACGGCCCAACGTATTAATGGTCCGCAAACGGGCCGATCGTAACGACGGGCTGAATTTGGCCCACAAGCAAGAAATGACAAGAACGGGCAGATGTAAATCGAATGTTGCAAATGAGCCTAAGAATCAATGGGCCCCGAGAAGGCCGAAGATAATTTATTGAAACGCCCAATGGAATAATGGGCCGTTAATGGGTATAAAGTGATACACCGCTCATTATGGGTCAGCCACCACGGGCCGTTAATGGACCAAGAGTTACAAAGGTCCTCATATGGGCCGAAGAAGTCATGGGCCACATGGGCCGGAAGTTAAAACGGGTTGAATCATATTGACGCCCGATGACGCCATCGGCCTAATTCGGATAGGGCGAACGGGCCCGGGTTAGCAGTCAGTAATGGGCTATATGCGTAACAGTGCCGTTAACAAAGCTTCAGGCCGCCCGCCACCTTTAACCAAGTAAAACGGGTCGGCCTTTTCACAGAATGGGCCTTTGTTAGCCGCGCACGGTCGCAGATCATAGGCGCCTTCGTCCAATGAGCGGATGACATCTGTCCCAACGGTGAGCCGACACGCAGTTTCTCCAGCCAATGATGATTTTACACGGAAAATCCCCATTGGTCGAGGTCGTTAACGGGTTATCGGATCCAAAACCCGCCCGATAGCTTAACGGCGCTCCATTACGGTGGATGCCACGGTCGGTCACCCTGACGAAAGCAGTTCTGCGGATGTGCGATTTATCGTCATGGAAGTGGACACTTCCATGATGATAATTTTGGTAATGTCATGGAACACTTCTACGATAGCACATGTATGACTATCTTGATTCTGTTATAAATTTGTCATGGATGTACATGCATGACAAAAACGCGACTCCATCGTGGACAAACACGATCATCACGGAAGTGTATTTTCTTGTAGTGGAACTCTCAACGAAAGCACCAATGTCGGTGTCAAACCGCGGATCTCGGTAGGGGGTCCCGAATCAAGCGCCTAGGATCGATGGTAACAGGAGACGGGGACACAATGTTTACCCAGTGTTCGCCCTCTCTATGGAGGTAATACCCTACTTCCTGCTTGATTGATCTTGATGAATATGAGTGTTACAAGAGTTGATCTACCACGAGGTCGTAATGGCTAAACCCTAGAAGTCTAGCCTATGAGTATACGGTAATGAACCTGTCCTATCCGGACTATGCTCTCCGGTTTATATAGACACCGAAGAGATCTAGGGTTACATGGAGTCGGTTACATAAGAGGGAATATTCATAGTCGGTCGCCAAGCTTGTCTTCCACGCCAAGTAGAGTCCAATCCGGACACGGGTTCAATCTTCGGTCTTTATGTCTTAATAGCCCATCACCACCCACTGACACCGTGCCGACGCCCGAGGACCCTTAGTCCAGACTCCTTCGGGGGTCACACCCCTCACACCCCCCCGCTGCTCTCTCGCTAACGCACACAAAGGCGCTTTGGTTGACAGCGCAGGCATACATTCTGTTTTTCCAACCCTAGGACGACGCAACCCCGTGAGCGACACCCCTAAGATAGACAGGAGGTGATGGGTAGATGACTGCCACGCATGCGCGCCAGTGGCACGCCGTGTCGCCACCTGCCCGCCTGCTCTGTGCTCGGCCTCAAGGGGTGAAGGAAATATGCCCTAGAGGCAATAATAAAGTTATTATTTATTTCCTTATATCATGATAAATGTTTATTATTCATGCTAGAATTGTATTAACCGGAAACATAATACATGTGTGAATACATAGACAAACAGAGTGTCACTAGTATGCCTCTACTTGACTAGCTCGTTAATCAAGATGGTTATGTTTCCTAACCATAGACATGAGTTGTCATTTGATTAACGGATCACATCATTAGGAGAATGATCTGATTGACTTGACCCATTCCGCTGGCCTAGCACTTGATCGCTTAGTATGTTGCTATTGCTTTCTTCATGACTTATACATGTTCCTCGTAACTATGAGATTATGCAACTCCTGCTATCGGAGGAACACTTTGGTGCTACCAAACGTCACAACGTGAATCGGGTGATTATAAAGGAGTACTACAGGTGTCTCCAAAGGTACATGTTGGGTTGGCGATTTCGAGATTAGGTTTTGTCACTCCGATTGCTCGGAGAGGTATCTCGCCCTCTCGGTAATGCACATCATTATAAGCCTTGCAAGCAATGTGACCAATGAGTTGGTTACGGATGATGCATTACGAACGAGTAAAGAGACTTGCCGGTGACGAGATTGAACTAGGTATTGATACCGACGATCGAATCTCGCAAGTAACATACCGATGACAAAGGAACAACGATGTTGTTATGCGGTTTGACCGATAAAGATCTTCAGAGAATATGTAGGAGCCAATATGGGCATCCAGGTCCCGCTTATTGGTTATTGACCAAGAATAGTTCTAGGTCATGTCTACATAGTTCTCGAACCCGTAGGGTCCGCACGCTTAAGGTTTCATGCGATGATATATTATGAGTTTATGAGTTTTGATGTACCGAAGGAGTTCGGAGTCCCGGATGAGATCGGGACATGACGAGGAGTCTCAAATGGTCGAGACGAAAGATCGATATATTGGACGACTATATTCGAGTTCGGAAAGGTTCCAATGATTCGGTATTTTCGAGTACCGAGAGTTACGGAATTCGCCGGGAGAAGTATTGGGCCTTATTGGGCCCTCGGGAAAGAGAGAGGGCTGCCTAGGGCAGGCCGCGCTTTCAAGGCCTAGTCCGAATTGGACTAGGGGAGGGCCGCACCCTTCTTCTCTTCCCTTCCTTCTCTCCTACTCCTACTAGGAAAGGAGGAGTCCTACTCCCGGGGAGTAGGACTCCCCTTGCGCGCCTCCCTTGGCCGCCACCTCCTCCTTGCTCCTTTATATACGGGGGGGGGGGGCACCCCATGACACACAAGTTGATCTACTAATCGCTCTTTAGCCGCAGCGGTGCCCTCCACCATATTCCACTTCGTCATATCGTCATGAGCTTAGGCGGCCCCGCGCCGAGAAGTCATATCGTCATGAGCTTAGGCGAAGCCCCGCGCCGGTGGAGCATCATCATCGCCACCACGCCGTCAGGTCGACGGAACTCATCCCCGACACTTTGCTGGATCGGAGTCCGGGATCGCCATCAAGCTGAACGGTGCAGAACTCGGAGGTGCCGACGCTCGGTGCTTGGATCGGTCGATCGTGAAGACGCACGACTACATCAACCGCGTTGTTATAACGCCCGCTTTCGGTTCACGAGGGTACGTGGACGACACTCTCCCTCTCGCTATGCCATCACCATGGTCTTGAGTGATCGAGGAAATTTTTGAAATTACTACGCTCCCAACAAAGGGCATCCGAGCCTGGTTTTATGCGTTGATGTCATGTGCACGAGTAGAACACAAGTGAGTTGTGGACGATATAAGTCATACTGCCTACCAAAGATGTCATACTTTGGTTCAGCGGTATTGTGAGATGAAGCGCCCGACCGACATTACGCCAGACGCTTACGCGAGACTGGTTTCACCGCCCGAGCACTCGCTGCTTAAAGGTGACCGGCGGTGTCTGCCTCTCACTTTAGTTGAATCGAGGCATACGCCCGTCCTTGAGAAGGTTAAAACGGAGTCTATTTGACGGGTATCGCTGTGGTTTTGATGCGAGGTAAGAACGGTTCTTGCTCAGCCCGTAGCAGCCACGTAAAAGTTGCAACAACAAAGTAGAGGACGCCTAACTTGTTTTTGCAGGCATGTTGTGATGTGATGTGGTCAAGACGTGATGCTATATTTTATTGTATGAGATGATCATGTTTTGTAACCGAAGTTATCGGCAATCGGCAGGAGCCATATGGTTGTCGCTTATTGTATGAAATGCAAAGCCATGTAATTGCTTTACTTTATCACTAAGCAGAGCGATAGTCGAGAAGCAATAGTTGGCGAGACGACAACGATTCTACGATGGAGATCAAGGTGTCGCTACCGGTGACGATGGTGATCATGACGATGCTTCGGCGATGGAGATCACAAGCACAAGATGATGATGACCATATCATATCACTTATATTGATTGCATGTGATGTTTATCCTTTATGCATCTTATCTTGCTTTGATTGACGGTAGCATTATAAGATGATCTCTCACTTAAATTATCAAGAAGTGTTCTCCCGAGTATGCACCGCTATGAAAGTTCTTCGTGTTGAGACACCACGTGATGATCGGGTGATAGGCTCTACGCTCAAATACAACGGTGCAAAACAGTTGCACACGCGAATACTCAAAGTTAAACTTGACGAGCCTAGCATATAACAGATATGGCCTCGAACACGGAGACCGAAGGTCGAGCGTGAATCATATAGTAGATATGATCAACATAGTGATGTTCACCATTAAAACTACTCCATCTCACGTGATGATCGGACATGGTTTAGTTGATTTGGATCACGAATCACTTAGATGACTAGAGGGATGTCTGTCTAAGTGGGAGGTTTTAATATGATTAATTGAACTTTAATTTATCATGAACTTAGTCCCGTAGTATTTTGCAGATTATGTTGTAGATCAATAGCTCGCGTTGTTGCTTCCCCTGTGTTTTTATATGTGTTCCTAGAGAAAATTGTATTGAAAATGTTAGTAGCAATATTATGGATTGGATCCGTGATCCGAGGTTTATCCTCATTGCTGCACGTAAGAATTATGTCCTTGATGCACCGCTAGGTGATGACCTATTGCAGGAGCAGATGCGCACGTTATGAACGCTTGGCTAGCTCAATATGATGACTACTTGATAGTTTAGTGCACCATGCTTAAACGGCTTAGAATCGACTTCAAAGACGTTGAACGCCATGGACCATATGAGATGTTCCAGAGTTGAAGTTAATATTTCAAGCAAATACCCGAGTTGAGAGATATGAAGTCCGCAACAAGTTCTATAGCTAAAAGATGGAGGAGAATCGCCAACTAGTGAGCATGTGCTCAGATTGTCCGGTGCTTCAATCGCTTGAATCAAGTGGGAGTTAATCTTCCGATAAGATAGTGATTGACAGAATTTTCTAGTCACCATCACTAAGTTACTAGAACTTCGTGATGAACTATAATATGCAAGGGATGACGAAAACGATTCCCGAGCTCTTCGTGATGTTAAAATAGACGAAGGTAGAAATCAAGAAAGAGCATCAAGTGTTGATGATTGACAAGACCACTAGTCTCAAGGAAAAGGGCAAAGGGAAGAAGGGGAACTTCAAGAAGAATGGCAAGCAAGTTGCTGCTCGAGTGAAGAAGCCCAAGTCTGGACCTAAGCCCGAGACTAAGTGATTTTGCTGCAATGGAACTGGTCATCGGAAGCGAACTACCCCAAGTATTTGGTGGATAAGAAGGATGGCAAAGTGAACAAAGATATATTTGATATACAGATTATTGATGTGTATTTTACTAGTGTTCATAGCAACCCTCAAAGATTTGATACCGGTTCGGCTTGCTAAGAGTAGTAACTCAAACGGAGTTGCGTAATGAATGTAAACTAGTTGAAGGGGAAGTGACGATGAGTGTTGGAAGTAGTTCCAAGATTGATATGATCATCATCGCACACCCCTATACTTTCGGGATTAGTGTTAAACCTAAATAAATGTTATTTGGTGTTTGCGCTGAGCATGAATATGATTTGATCATGTTTATTGCAAAACGGTTATTCATTTAAAGTCAAAGAATAAATGTTGTTCGCTTACATGAATAAAACCTTCGATGGTCATACACCCAATGAAAATAGTTTATTGGATCTCGATCGAGTGATATGCATATTCATAATATTGATGCCAAAAGATGCAAAGTTAATAATGATAGTGCAACTTATTTGTGGCACCGCCGCTTGGGTCATATCGGTATAAAGCGATGAAGAAACTCCATAAGGATGGATTTTGGAATCACTTGGTTATGAATCATTTGATGCTTATGTAACCGTGCCTTTTGGGCAAGATGACTAAAACTCCGCTCTCCGAACAATGGAACAAGCTACCGACTTATTGGAAATAACACATATATACCGATGTATGCGATCCAATGAGTGTTGATGCTCGTGGCAAGTATCATTATTTTTCTGACCTTCATAAGATGATTTGAGTAGATATGGGTATATCTACTTGATGAAACATAAGTCTGAAATAGTTGAAAGGTTCAAAGAATTTCAGAGTGAAGTGGAAAATCATCGCAACAAGAAAATAAAGTTTCGCGATCTGATCGTGGAGATGAATATTTGAGTTACGAAGTTTGGTCTTCAATGAAAACAATGTGGAATAGTTTCACAGCTCACGCCACCGGAACACCACAACGTTATGGTGTGTCCGAACGTCAGAATCTGCATTTTATTTTGATATGGTGCGATCTATGATGTATCTTACCGATTTACCACTATCGCTTTGGGGTTATGCATTAGAGACAGCTGCATTCACGCTAATAGGGCACCATCTAAACCGCTGAGATGACACCGTATGAACTATGGTTTAGCAAGAAACCTAAGTCGTCGCTTTTAAAGTTTGAGTTGAGATGCTTATGTGAAAAGTTTTCACCGATAAGCTCGAACCCAAATCGGAGAAATGCGCTTCATAGAATACCCAAAGGTAACTATTGGGTACACCTTCTATCACAGATCCGAAAGCAAGATATTTGTTACTAAGATGGATCCTTTCTAGAGAAGAAGTTTCTCTCGAAAGAAGTGAGTGGGAGGAAAGTAGAACTTGATGAGGTAATTGTACCTTCTCCCTTATTGGAAAGTAGTTCATCACGTAAATCAGTTCCAAAGTGATTCTTACACCAATTAGTGAGGAAGTTAATGATGATGATCATGAAACTTCAGATCAAAGTTGCTACCAAACCTCGAGGTCTTCCAGAGTAAGATCCGCACTGAGTGGTACGGTAATCATGTTCGGAAGTCATGTTACTAGACCATGATGAACCTACGAACTATGAGGAAGCGATGATGAGCCCAGATTCCGCAAATGGCTTGAGGCCACGAAATCTGAGATAGGATCCATGTATGAGAACAAAGTATGGATTTTGATTGACTTGCTCGATGATCAGCAAGCCATGTTAAATAAATGGATCTTCAAGAGGAAGATGGACACCGATAGTAGTGTTACTATCTACAAAGCTAGACTTGTCGAAAAGGGTTTTAGACAAAGTTCAAGATGTTGAATACAATGAGATTTTCTCACTTGTATCGATGCTTAAAAGTCTGTCCGAATCATGTTAGCAATTGCCACATTTTATGAAATCTGCAAATGGATGTCAAAACTACATTCTTTAATGGATTTATTAAAGAAGAGTTGTATATGATGCAACCGAAGGTTTTGTCAATCCTAAAGGAGCTAACAAATGTGCAAGCTCCAATGATCCATCTATGGACTGCAAGCATCTCGAGTTGAATAAACGCTTGATAGTGTGATCAAAGATATGGTTTTATACAGACTTTTGGAGAAGCCTGATTTACAAGAAAGTGAGTGGGAGCACTACAGATTTCGATAAGTATATGTGAATGACATATTGTTGATCGGAAATAATGTAGAATTATTCTGCAAAGCATAAAGGAGTATTTGAAAGAAGTTTTTCAAAGAATGACCTCGTGAAGTTGTTATATATTGAGCATCAAGATCTATGGAGATAGATCAAAGACGCTTGATAAGTTTTTTAATGAATACATACCTTGACAAGATTTTGAAGTAGTTCAAAATGGAACAGTCAAAGAAAGAGTTCTTGCCTGTGTTACAAGGTGTGAGATTGAGTAAGACTCAAAACCCGACCACGGCAGAAGATAGAAAGAGAATGAAAGTCATTCCTATGCATCAGCCATAGGTTCTATAAAGTATGTCATGTCAGGTACAGATCTATTGCATACCCTACCACTAAGATTGGCAAGGAGTGCAATAGTAATCTAGGAGTAGATCAATGGACAGCGGTCAAAATTATCCTTAGTAGAATAAGGATATGTTTCTCGATTATGGACGTG
This sequence comes from Aegilops longissima, assembly GCA_021605205.1. Classification (NCBI taxonomy): domain Eukaryota; kingdom Viridiplantae; phylum Streptophyta; class Magnoliopsida; order Poales; family Poaceae; genus Aegilops; species Aegilops longissima. Next base: position 257,454,446 of record CM038678.1, read on the forward strand.
ATAAAAAGTTCGCCGTAAAGGGTTACGCCGATACAAGTTTTGGCACCGATCTAGATGACTCTAAATCTCGGTCTAGATACATATTGAAAGTGGGAGCAATTAGCTATAGTAGCTCCGCAAGAGCATTTTGACATAGAGATTTGTAAAATACATACGGATCTGAATGTGGCACCCGCTGACTAAACTTCTCACAAACAAAACATGATCACACCTTAGTACTCTTTGGGTGTTAATCACATAGCGATGTGAACTAGATTACTGACTCTAGTAAACCCTTTGGGTGTTGGTCACATGTCGATGTGAATTATGGGTGTTAACCACATATAGATGTGAACTATTGATGTTAAATCACATGGCGATGTGAACTAGATTATTGACTCTAGTGCAAGTGGGAGACCAAGGATGTGAACTATTGATGTTAAATCACATGGCGATGTGAACTAGATTATTGACTCTAGTACATGTTCCCGTAATTATGAGATTATGCAACTCCCTGCCACCGGAGGAACACTTTGGTGCTACCAAACGCCACAACGAATCGGGTGATTATAAAGGAGTACTACAGGTGTCTCCAAAGGTACATGTTGGGTTGGCGATTTCGAGATTAGGTTTTGTCACCCGATTGCCTGAGAGGTATCTCTCGGCCCTCTCGTAATGCACATCATTATAAGCCTTGCAAGCAATGTGACCAATGAGTTGGTTACGGGATGATGCATTACGAACGAGTAAAGAGACTTGCCGGTGACGAGATTGAACTAGGTATTGATACCGACGATCAATCTCGGCAAGTAACATACCGATGACAAAGGGAACAACGATGTTGTTATGCGGTTTGACCGATAAAGATCTTCAGAGAATATGTAGGAGCCAATATGGGCATCCAGGTCCCGCTTATTGGTTATTGACCAAGAATAGTTCTAGGTCATGTCTACATAGTTCTCGAACCCGTAGGGTCCGCACGCTTAAGGTTTCGGCGATGCTTATATTATGAGTTTATGAGTTTTGATGTACCAAGGAGTTCGGAGTCCCGGATGAGATCGGGACATGACGAGGAGTCTCAAATGGTCGAGACGAAAGATCGATATATTGGACGACTATATTCGAGTTCGGAAAGGTTCCAATGATTCGGTATTTTTCGGAGTACCGAGAGTTACGGGAATTCGCCGGGAGAAGTATTGGGCCTTATTGGGCCCTGCGGGAAAGAGAGAGGGCTGCCTAGGGCAGGCCGCCGCTGCCTCTCAAGGCCTAGTCCGAATTGGACTAGGGAGGGGCCGCACCCTTCTTCTCTTCCCTTCCTTCTCTCCTACTCCTACTAGGAAAGGAGGAGTCCTACTCCCGTGGGAGTAGGACTCCCCTTGGCGCGCCTCCTCCTGGCCGCCACCTCCTCCTTGCTCCTTTATATACGGGGCAGGGGGGCACCCCATGACACAAGTTGATCTACGGATCGCTCTTAGCTGCAGCGGTGCCCCTCCACCATATTCCACTTCGGTCATATCGTCATGAGCTTAGGCGAAGCCCCGCGCCGGAGAAGTCATATCGTCATGAGCTTAGGCGAAGCCCCGCGCGGTGGAGCATCATCATCGCCACCACGCCGTCGGGTCGACGGAACTCATCCCCGACACTTTGCTGGATCGGAGTCCGGGATCGCCATCGAGCTGAACGCGTGCATAACTCGGAGGTGCCGACGCTCGGTGCTTGGATCGGTCGGATCGTGAAGACGACGACTACATCAACCGCTTGTTATAACGCCTGCCGGGTTCACGAGGGTACGTGGACGGACACTCTCCCTCTCGCTGTTATGCCATCACCATGGTCTTGAGTGATCGAGGAAATTTTTGAAATTACTACGCTCCCAACAAGGGGTTGGGGAGACCCTCCCACCCCCTGCCCGCTCGTGCTAATGCACACAAGGCACTTGGTTCACAAAGAAGGCGTAACATTCTGCTTTCCAACCCTAGGACACACGCAACCCCGTAACCACACCCCTAAGATAGACAGGAGGCGACGGGTGTGACGGACTCGCCACGCATGCGGTGCCGCGCGCCCGCCTCGCTTCTCGACCCTCCCACCTCGCCGGCCTCGGCTAACACATGTAGTGCGCTTATTGAGAGGCTAATGCGGACATTCTGTTTTTCCAATACTAGGACGATGTAACCCCATAGCCACACCCCTAAGATAGACAGGAGGCGACGGGTGTGACGGATTCGCCACGCATGCAGCTCACAGATGCCGGGTCGCCACCGCCGCGCTCGCTCCAGATCGGCCTCAGGGGGGTGGGGAGGGGTCCCACCTCCTATT